>PVKU01002267.1:0-237273 GCA_004027475.1 Anoura caudifer
CCTTTTCTCCACAACCTCTCCAACACTTGTTGTTTGTTGTTTTGTTTATGATGGCCATTCTGACTGGTGTGAGGTGGTATCTCATTGTGGTTTTAATTTGCATCTCTCTGATAGCTAGCGATATTGAGCATCTTTTCATGTGTTTCTGGATCTTCTGTATGTCCTCCTTGGATAGGTGTCTGTTCAAATCCTTTGCCCACAAAATGCCAGCTTTCACACAAGGGAGGATGGAACAATCTTTGTTTAAACAGCTAACAAAACCAAAATCAATTACACAGCCTACTTCCCAAGTGTTTCTGATCTCACACTCAGCAATGAAAAACTGAAATCATTTCATTGATAAATACAAATCAGATGAACTGGCCATGGATATTTATCAGTTCTAACCTGTATTACTGTGCCTATATGAAAATGTTTCAAGGAGATACACGACAAAATAGGAAGTCTGACTTTGTCTTCCCTCCCGATGGAGCGGCATACTCACTGCAGTAATTACCGACCCCACGGTTGGCGTGCCTGGAACACTTCCGTGACTGACTCCATTACCTGACAAAGTGCCTGGTGCTGGGTGGCCTCAGTCTCTGTGGAGGAAGGGCCCTTTGGGCAGGAATTCCAGTCCTCCCTCATGTCCTGTCCTGTCTTCTCTGCTTGACTCTGCACTGCTAGAGCCTTTAGCTAGCATAAAAAGCTACCCTGAGTAATAGGGAAGCAGATGAATGAGGAGACCAAGTGGCCTTGGTGGAAAGGCACAGAAGGCAGATGCTAAGGGAGGAGGCGCTCCTGCCTGCCCAGGAAAGAGGGGCAACAAGAGAGACCTCACTGGGCGGGGCCCAGGCAGTGGGGAACTTGGGGGAAGGAAGGTAGGTGGCCAGTGGTGGTGGAGCTGAATGGCAGTGGGATCAGGATGCTGGGTAAGAGCCAAGCAACCATTTCTTCATGCTCAAATTTTAGCATGACAGTGCAAATTTAAACATCTTTTCAAATAAACAACTTCTTAAATAATGAACATATCAACTTCACAATTTTAAAGTAATATACTTTGCATTGCCCTCAACTAGACAAAGGGATTTATTTACTACTGCAAATAACAAGGGAAAAAAGATAATGAGATTAATCCTGAATCTCCATATGTAACCAGTCATACAATCTGGACCCTTAGAATTCAACAATAAAAAGATAACCCAATTTAAAATTGGTTCAAGGATATATATGTCTTCAAAGAAGATATTATACAGGTGACCAATAAGAAAAGGAAAAGATGCCCAACCCCACTGGTCATCAGGGAAATACAACTCAAAACCACACGAGACACCACGAGGCATCCATCAGGATGCTACCCAATGAGAGAGCACCTGAGCGAGTGGAGACATGGACGCCCTGTATGTCACTAGTGGGAATGTAAAACAGTGCAGCCACTGTAGAAAACGGCACAGTGATCCCTCAGAAAAATTGAATGCAGAATTACCATACGATCCAGCAATTCCCTTCTGGGTATCTACCCAAAAGAAGTGAAAGCAGGAACTCAAACAGATATCTGCACGCCCGTGTTCACAGCAGCATTATTCACAATAGCCGAAAAGTGGAAGCAAGTCAAATGCCCACCGACAGATGAATGGATGAATGCGCGTAAACAGGGTGGGGTGTTTTTCAGTTTTAAAAGGACATTCTGACACATGCCACAGCAGGGACGAAATGTGAAGACACGTGCCGACTGAAACAAGGACACAGCAAGGACACTGCATGCCCCTCTCACAGGAGGTCTCTGGAGTAGTCACAGTTGCAGCAACAAGAAGCTGGGCTGGGGATGGGAGCGAGGAGCTGTTGTTCAGGGGGCATAGGGCTGGAGGGGAAACGGAAAAGGCTCTGGAGGCGGATGGCGATGAGGACTGCAGAACAACGCGGGTGTGCTTAATGCCACGGACCTGTATACTTCCACGTGCTGGAAGTGGTATATTTTATGTTACGTACATCTTATCGCACAAACACAGTGAGATACCACTTCACACCAAGAAGGGTGGCTGGAAGACAAAGCCAGACAGTAATGAGTGTGGCGGAGATGGGAGACACTGGACCCCTCTGACAGTGCTGGGGGGAAGGTAAAGCTGAGCAGCTGCATTGTAAAACAATTCCTCAGAAGCTGATGTAGAATTACCATGTGGCTTAGGAATGCCACCCTCAGGTGTATATCAAAAGGAAACATGTCCATGAAAAACTGGTACTTGAACATTCACAGCAGAATAACTCATAATGGCCAAAAAGTGAAAACAACCCAATGCACACACACCAACCGACGAGTGGACAGCAAAATGAGCTCTACCCAACGAAGGAGCGGTGAGCTGTAGAAATTTTCAGGAATGACATGGACACTTGCTATAACATACGTGCATCTTGAAGACAGCACTTTAAGTGAAAGAAGCCAAATGTGAATGACCATGAGGTGTACGGACAGGTAAGTCCATGGAGATGGGAAGTGGGCTGACGGCTCTTGGGGGCTGGGAGGGTGGAGGACAGGGGAGCGACCTCTAAGGGTGCAGAGTTGCTGCCAAGGGTGATTGAAATGTTCGGAATAGGTAACGGTGAGTTGTACAATCTAAAAAACGTTTCAGTTAAAGCTGACATATAACATTAGTTTCAGATGTACAACGCAGTTTCATTCATAAAACTGATGAAGTGATCACCCAGTGATGGCTGTACAATTTTGTGACTATACTAAAACACTGAATCAATCACACACGCTAAAAAGGGTAAATTCTTTTATTAACAGAAAATTAGACTGAAAAATACTGATACCAAATTAAAACTATGTGAGGGTATATATTTTCAAAATTCCCTTAAAACCTGTATCAGAAAAAAATGCCTGACCACTGCTGTTCTGAACATGTAGGCAGGTGGCACTTTCCATATCGTTTTTGGCCTCTGGGGTGGCCAGTGATGCGGGGACAGAGGCAGTCCCATCTGGACGCCCTGTGGTCAGCCAGGCACCAGCCAGTTCCCTCCCACTCCAGGAGCACAGGCGGAGCTCTCCCCAGGTTCCCCTGCAACATCCTTTTCATCAGTGTGTTTAAGAAAAGGGAAAAGTCCTCCCTCTTCTTCCTAAACTCAAGACCCTTGCTGTTGGTATGGAATAAGAAATACATTGTATATTCTTCGTGTTACAGGCACTATATAGCTGTCCTAATATGATTGGTTTGCTAACAAATGCTACCAGAAGAGTTCTACTTTCATAATGTTTAATAGAATTCTTAGTTCCAATGTATTTAGAAGTGAGAAAAATTAATTCAAATTATAAAGAACGCCCTAGACATTACATTCATATGCAGACATCTGAGGTTTATATTTGAAGATATTTTTACATTTTTATTTGGAACTAGCCTAAATGTTGTTGCTTAAACTGCTTTCAAGTTCTGGGGATAAAGGTCTGAAATACTAACCAAAGCATTCATAAGATTCTTCATCTTTCTCATTTTCATTCAACCCGCCCATGCTTGAGACATCAGAACCATCGGAAAACTCGGACACTGCAGTGGGCCCGTAAGGCTGGCCGGCTCTCTGAAAGCAAACACAGTCCAAGTCACTGAGCTGCCTTTCTGAACAAGAAATCCCAAAATGGACCGACCCAGCAAGGACACAGCTGCCATCACTTCTGGGGAATCTGGGCTCCCCTGATCACCTCAGGCAGGAGCTGGCAAACTTTTCTGCAATGGACCCAAAAGCCAGTAGACCAGGCTCTGCAGGCCACCAGTCTCCCCAGCAATGACTGAGCTCAGCCACTTGCATGCGAAGCGCAGCAGGATGGGGCGTAAGGAACTGGCTGCGCTGCCAGAAAACTTCAGATACAGATACTAGTGACATGTGAATTTCATACCATTTTCACGTGTCATGACACATTGTTCTTTTAACTTTATTTCAACCATTTAAAAACATAAAAAGCATCATAGCTTGCAGGGCTGCACAAACACAGAGGGCAGGCCGAGGTGGCCCTCGGGCCATGGTTTGCCAACTCCTGATCTAAGGAAAGCGACAGGCCTCCACCCAGACATACGCCCACGGGTCTGAAAGGCTGTGGAGAGTCCTGAGGCTACGCAGGGTTAGGATTCCTGACTGAAGGACAGAGACCAGGGCTTCCAGTTCAACACGCTAATGAGCCCCATGATGTGTGCTGCCCCAAATCCTCATGAAAGGTCAAAACAGAGAGAAATGAGAAAACTTCTGCAGTAGCTCTGGAAAATGTGGAAAGGTGCCACTGACAGATGAGAAAATTCTGGAGCTATAAAGAAGATGGGATAGAACTGACAAACAAAACAAAACTTTACCACTGACAGACCCTCAGTGAAAAATTATCTGTGGAGTGTTTGGGCTGGAATGCCCAAGAATAGGCAGGGACAGATCCTCCAGCCTCCTAAGGAAACTAGTTCCCAGCACATAGCTGCCTTCCACAGGAGGGAGCAGGCAGGAGAGCTGAAGGATCCACCCCAGGCACTCTGGACTCAGGCCACCCAGGGCCACCCAGGGCAGAGAGCTGAGAAATCCCTCCAAAGAACAAGCACCCCAGGGCTTGTGGGAGCGCAGAGCTGAGGGACCCTGCAGGAGCTTCCCCCCGGGGGTAGAAGAGCGCCCCCCTGAAGGCAGTGTTAGGGCAGCAGGCAGGAGACCACATAGGACAGACAGCCAGGGCACAGAGAGGAACCCTTGACCTCTGAGAGCAGGCGCCCTCCTTCAGCGGTTCTATATCTTAACATGACCATGGAAAGTAATTTAAAATTAGCTATCAAGAGTGTTAAAGAAATGTCCCTGCCTTTAACACAGATTTGTTCTAAGACTGTACCCTAAAGTACACTATAACGTGGACTAAGTGGAATACTGCATAATCATTAACAATTGTTTAAAACTCTAATATCATAGAGAAATGGCTATAAGTGAAAATAGCAACATATACAAAGTTGTACAATTTTAAATAATGGCAGTTATCCAAGCAAAAATAAAACCAACCTAGGTCTAGGAAAAAAAGATTCAAAACGTTAGCAATTTTCCCCATCACACTAGAAACAGTGGGAGGAAGAGGAAAGCATCATCACTGTGATGAAACACTGAGCTTACCCGGTGAAGTCCACAAAACTCTGAGGCTCCCACCAAATGTTAGTTATTCTGCATTGTCAGTTATGAGAAAATCAAGTCAAAATATAAAAAGATAACTTACATCTTCTGTGGGACGTGTTCTTCCTACAGTGTTCTTTGAACATCTAGCACTAGTAAACAGCAAAAAACACACACGAAAAGGTTAGGGAATATTTAAAAACTAGGGAAAACACTGTAACTTGCAACCCTTCCAAGCATTTTCTTTCCAAATCATATTCCTCATTACCTGCACTAGTAACGTGTACCCAGTGAAATGCAAGTGACGGCAAAATCATTTTAGAAAGCAGAACACCCACACCTCATGAATTTAATTGTATTTTTATAGGTCAAATCATATCACCCATTTATACAATGGCACCTCTCCCCACTCAGGAACAGGGAAGAGTCCTGCTGTTATTACCCTTGTGCCCGAGGTCTGGGTCAACAGCAGGGACAGACAGTTCCTGCAGAATTGAGCAAAGCGAGGCGCACTGATGTGCATGCAGCACCCAACCCCCACTCCGCCCCAGCCTGGCTCTTGTGTGCGCATTTTCCCCCTTATCCCCAACAGTCCTCTGAGGTTGAGGCTAGTCCCCTGCCTCAGGTTTGTATTTGCCCAGAGCAACACAGCCAGGCAGAAGAGGCCCACGTTAAACTCAGCATCAGTTCAGATCCAGATCCACCCCTTTCTGCTCCCTCCCCAGGGCATCAGGGTAAAAGGAAAAAGCTGCACATCTTCAGCAACCTGAAAGTAAACAAGATAGAACAGCAGTGATGGGCATGAAAACTGGAAATGAGAGCAGCAGGAAAGGCGCTGTCAGCGAAAATGTGCTGCAGGTCCTCTGTACACCAGGCACTGTTCAGGGCACAGGGGCTGCAACTTGAACACATGCTCTGCAGACACCCATTTGGGAACAGCAAATTGAGTTTACTGCGTCTGAACCAGTATTTCTTTGGGTAACTTTTAGAAAAGTTACAAGAATAGTATAAGGACCTCTATAAACCCACTGACCAAGTTCACACTTGTTTACATTGTGTCTCATTTGCTTTGCACGTGTGCGTGTGTGTGCAGTAAACTGGAGACACTGTGCACATTCACCCCAAATACTTGTGTATCTTTCCTAAGACAGGGCCTAGTTACAATGTAATTTCCAAATCAAGAAATTTCACAACATTATCTAATCCACAGTCTGTATCCAAATGTCATCCACTGCCCCATAGTGTCATTTAAGATTTTTCCCCTAGCATTAAAAAAAAAGGAAATAAAATATATCAAAAAGGATATAAAATATAAGGTTGCCCTGGACACAGTATGTTCATAAGCCTTTTGCTATATATGTCCACATGTGTACTAACTGGGCTATAAAACATCGTTACTTTATTTACAGAAAACAAGAAGCTGGAAAAATGCTTAAGGCTGTGGTTCTCGAGCATCCAGCATCGGAATCACCTGTGGGACATCCACCCTATGGCATTTATGATTTGGGGGTTCAGAAGAGTTAAGTGGCTTACCAATGGTCACAGAGCCAAGTAACAGAAATAGGACTAGAAGCCAGATTAACCGAAACACTTTCCACTGTCACCTTCCTTGACTGTGCTCCAAAAAAAAAAAAAAAAAGTCAAGTTCCAAAAGATGGCAAGTTCTGTGATACCACAGGTAGAAACTTTGGTGTATGCACGCCAGCGCACTTTGGGAGGAGGGGTGAACAGATTTCATGAGTTTCAAAGATAAATATTTTTACATATATAAATACATAAATAAAATCATGTTCTATATAATATATAGAATGTTAAATATGCGTGAGTGTGTGTGTGAGAGGGAAAGAAACCAACCCTGGGCCTATCAAATCAAGTTAAACTCTAGTCAGCTGCCCTTTTAGGCCTTATATTTTTTTCCAAATGCTCTCTCCACTGGGCACAGAACTGTCCTCCGGGCTTGCTCCACCTCCCTGCTTTATCCTGCTCCGGCCTCTTCTCCGTGCTCCTCTGGCTGGCCTCCACACTCGCCCAGCCCTACAAAGGTCCCCTGCTCCAGGCAGCCCTCTACCACCCAGGTGGAGCTCCTCAGCGCAGGACCTGGTGCAACGACCACAGCAAGCGGAGGCCTTTAAATGCGCACAGACACCATCTGCGGGACATCTGCGAATAAATCCACGAAGAGCATTTTAGGGCGCAGTTCTGCAGCCTGTTTTTAAATGCAGGTCTTTTTTCATGAAAAGTAAATTGTTTACTGGACTTAGGGTAGTAAGCACATCCCAAGTATATAAATGTCGAATCACTGTGTTGTACACGTGAGACTAACATAATATCATGCGCCAATTATACTTGAATAAAAGATGTTCTCAATTGCTTGACCCATTCTGGAGCACCCCTTTTAGGAATAACAAGCGACAGCTTCGTCGCCCCACATCCCCTCCCCGCTGAGATTTGGTTCAGCTTTAAGGTCTGTGGTTTGTGCTACAAACACGGCAAGGACTTGAAAATCAGAATACTGACTACCAGCCAGAATCAGCGTGCAAGAAGGAAACTTCTGGCAAGCAGCGGGCACTCAATAAGTGTCTTGTTTGGAGTCTGCTTTAGGCAACAGTACCCACGCCAGGTAGTAACGACGCTAACCAACGTCCTTTCCTGCCCGCCCAGCAGTTTAAAACTATAACTTCATAAAGCTCACCGCAATCCTATAACGTTGGGAGTAGTTCCCATTTTACGGACGTGGACACCGCGGCCCAGAGTCCCACAGGGGAACCAACGCAGCGGCGGAGCAGGGACTCCCCGCTAGGCAGCACAGCTGCGAGAGGCACACGCCGCGGAAGGATGCAAAGAAGATAATGCCGGTCCCCGGCCCGCGCTGCCAGGGACTGCATCACTTACCCCACTCTTCCCAGGGTCCGAACCCGCCCGGAAAAAGCCATCCCAGCAGCGACTGCTCTCCCAGCCGCCGGAGGTCACAAATCTCCCGCCAGCCCCGCGCCGCTTCGAGCAGCCAATCCAGGAGCTCCGCATGCGCGTGCGCACCTTCTACTCCCCGCCCCGATCCTAGTTTTCCAGAGGCCAGGGATCCGCCCCATCCAAGAGCAACCAAGGGAGAATGCGGCCTGGGACACAACAAAGGCGGAGCTGGAGTCTGCGCCTTACAACCGGTTGCTGACGACCCTCTAATACGCAAAGATTTGCAGAGCTTTCCCTCTAACCCGCGCCCTGCGCCAGTTGTCCAGGCTCTTAAACTCGGAGCCCGGAAACGGAGGAGCCTGTGCTGAAAAATCTAAGGGCATTCAACCGAGAGGCGGATCCAAATCCCGGGTCGGTTTGCTTGCTGTTTTAGGCGCCTGCGCAGTTATCTAGTGTAGTACAATGCCAAGTGGGAAGAATTTGACTTCTGTTTGGTTGCCCTTAACCACTAGCCTGAACTTGACGTCTTTCTTTATTCACCAATAGGGAGGACTCTCACCACACCATAACTAAAAATGAGCTCAAAATGAATCAAAGGCTTCATCCTAGGACCTAAAACTATGAAAGCCTTAACACAAAACATAGAGCAAAATCTTCGTGACATTGGATTCAGCAATGATTTTATGGTATCATTCTGGAGATGGAGAGCAGTGGAGTGGTTGTGTAACAATGTGAACGCATGGGCTTAAGTAGTGCCGCTGAATTGTACCGTTAAAAGTGGTTAAAAGGCTAAATTTTGTTATGTATATTTCACCACAATAGAAAATTGTTAACATACTTCATGTATACAGAAGAAGAAAAGGAGCGCCTATGTACTCACCCCTAGATTGGGAAATAAATCATTATTATTCTTCCCAAGGATACATTTTATCATTCCCATGCTTTTCTACCTGGTATATTCCTAAATGATGTGTTAAGTATCGTATATTTCTAAACCTTACGTAAATATGTGGTATGTGTTCTACAAGTGCTCTTTCTTACTGAAAGCTATGATTTATCCACATTGATGCACGTAGCTGTAGTTCATTCATGTTCATTCTTTGGAATGCATTATGTAGATATACTATATTTTATTTATCCCTTCTCCTGGGTACGGTAGATCAGTTGTTTTGTTTTTTTGCTATTACCACAATGCAGCACTAAACATTTTTGTGTGTTGCTGGCTACACGCCTAAGAGTTTCTCCAGGGGTAGACTCAGTAGTAATATTATCACTTCTTCCTGTAAAGGCATTTTCAGCTTTACATAAGAGCTAATTTTTACACATTGTTTTGTAGACTACAACTTACACCTCCATCAGCAGTACATAAAAGTCCCCTTGGCTCCATGTACTTGTTGATACTTAGAATTTTTAAGACTTTCAAATTTTACCTAACTAATGAACTGAAATAGTATCCTATTATTTTTTTAATTGCATTCCCCTTGAGCGGGTCATCTTTTCATTGTTTATAGATCCCTCCTGATTCCTCTTGAGGGACATGCCTGTTCACCCCATGCAAGAATCACTGGGGCAACTGCAAGAGAAGAGGAAAGCACCTTTGAAGAACTGAAGGTTGTTCCCACTGATGGGCTCCTGGAGCTTGAAAGTTGTCTCCCCTAAGAGAGTTGATAGGCAGCTTCATTTTTCTGGGAAAGGTTCTAGTCAAACCTTCTGTGCTTATGGGTCTGAAAAGACAAGAAGAGGTTCAGGATGCAGGATGGAAATAAAAACTCAACCCAAATAGGTTTACTGAATAGAGGAATTTATGGACTCATGTCATTGAGAAGTCCAGAGATAGGATGGCTGTCAAGCTCAGTTTGATCTGGAAGCCACCAGGGTTCTGAATTCATTTTCGTGTCCTTCCTGTATGACACCTTTTTCCACGGGCTGGTTTCTATCATAGTTATCCTCAGCACCTGAATTTGTTGAGCATTTACTATGATCCAGCCGTTGTTCTAAGTGCTTAGCCCCTATTAGGCCACTTAACCCTTTCATAACACCCCTACATGGTTGGTACCATAACCCCACTGTACACATGAGAAGACTAAGGAGCAGTCCCACAGGTAGTAGTGGCAGCACCTGCATTAGATCTTAGGATTCTGGCTCAGAGCTTGCACCCAGCAGCCATTCCAAGTCACACATCTGAATTCCACCATTCAGAGAAATGCTGTATATCAGCATTGCCAGGAAAATGCCTAAGATGTACCCCAATCGGCCCAGCTTTGGTGACACACCTAGCTGAATCAGGGCCCCACTGAGAAACAGAACCATTAGGATATATACGTCAGTTCTATGTTTGGGGATTATTAGTTTGCTGTTTAAATGAGAATAGAAACAAGAATAATTTTATTTATCTTACAGAATTGTCATGAAGAAGTAAAGAATATTTAGGCCCCTGGATACCTAGGACTTCCTATTGCATCTCTGTTTTTTCCCTAGGGAACCCTTCTGTTGAATTTTCTGTTCAGCATGTGTCCACTAGAGGTCAGATAAAGAACGAGATAGGAGATTTGAAAATGTATTTGGAGACCAGAGCTACTCATTTGCAGATACCGTAAATAATTAGCTCAAAGTTCAAGATTAATAAGACTAGATGTCTTCAACGCCCTTGCTCAGCTCACTTTCCCCTTCCTGGGCATTATCCTCTCCCCGAAGCTACCAAATCCATTCATGTAAGTTACCTTGAAGCCAAAGAGAATGATTTTCTAGTGTGAAAAAGAATATAATTTACTTCTCAGATGTCCTAACTTTCTTTATGCACTTTCTACAGTACCAACAAATTATTGGGTACCTGGGAATAAGCTACCAACCTTGGCAGTTTTCATCTGGAAGAAACAAAATTCATTATCTGTTTTAAACAGACCAACTGCTCAACATCCATAGTTATGACACAGCAAAAACAAACTTGAGGTGTCCCCCACCGGGGAGGAAGGGTGAGGCAAGGAGTCAGGAGGCTGTCACTTGGATGGTCCCTTTCAGAGGAACTAAAATTCAGAAAGGACATCTTATTCGGTGTCTATTAAAGTTGGGGGACAGAAAGGTTTTTCCATTGCAGCAAATGGCGGTGACATGAGACAGCTCCCTGTGTCACATGCTTTCTGACAGCTCCCTGGCTCTAGGCAGAGACTGAACTTAATTGCCCTGTAACTAATGTTCTACTTTTTCCAGACCTAACTGGCACTGCTCCTACCCAAACTGAGATCACATGGTGAAGAGGTCCGAGCCCCACATCAGGCAGCTGCAGTCACATGTCTCAGATTCCATTCCTGGTGCCCTGCAGGGCTGAAAGAGGCTGGTTGGGAATCCTGGCAGGAGCATTCTAGCAAAACTCCAGGACTTCTCTAGCCAAGGAACAGCTACTTCCAACCTGCATAGGAAGTACTTCTATAACTCAAATGAGCAGAGGAAATAAAATGAAACAAAAACCCAAAGTAAAATATTTTCCTGAGAAAATAAGGGAGAAAGGGTTTTAGAATAGGATTTCTACACTAGAGACCTGTCTCCAGGATTCTCACCAAGCTCTGGTTGAAAAGAACTTTCTGGAAAAGTTCTCAATGACCTTGCTCACTCGGACAGACAGCAATGAGCTGACCTTGTTCAGAGAGTCCCCGTGAACTACAGTCCTTCCTTCAGTGGTCTGTTCTGCTCACCTGAAATCAAACGCTGAGCCTTCACACATGCTCAGGTCAGACAGGCTTCCCTCTGTAGGCCCTGGGTGACACAAAAAGCCTTCCTAGGACCCTCTCTAGGAGGAAAGAGCTCCCCCTGTTCCCTGGCTGCTGAACCTCATAGGCTCACGCACTCTCCCCTTTGACCTTGTCACAGCATAAAAAGATGATTGCCACCCTCCCCTCTACTTCACACCACAGCCAGCCTCGACCATGCTCCACAGTTTCTCTCCTGGGGTTGGAGAATCAAAGAGGGCTTCCTAGAGGAAGTGACAGCTACAATCCAAGTGAAATGCAGGAGTAGGAGCCAGCCAGGCCAGGGTAAGAGAGTGCTCCTGGGAGAAGGCATGCACAAAGTCCCAGCGGGGAGCAAGAGGGCGGGAGCTAGAACAGGTTCAGTGTGGCACAACGGAGTGGGGGGGGGGGTACGTGGGGAAAGAGGAGACTAGGGAGGTGAGCAGGGACCCCCCCATTCCTTGGAGCATTAGCATCACCTGGGAGCACATTCAAAAGGTAGAATTTCAGGCCACATTCCAGGATTATTGAATGAGAATATGAATTTTAAGATTCCCCAAGGGACAGGACCCACGATAAAGTTTGAGGAGCCCTCCTCTAAGTAGTTCAGGTGTGAGAGCACCAGGAAACCTCTAAACGATTAAGCAGGGGGATCACGTGACAAGACTTGTGACTTAGAAAAATCATTCTTGCAGCAGAGTGGGGGGTGGGGGGAGTGAGTTCCTACAGACCAATACAGGAGACAAGGAGGTGCAGTGGTCCTGTAAGGACTCTAGGAATAAGGTGCGGAGGACACTGGACAGATTTCACAGATGACAGGAGAAAGATTCAGCAAGCTGGGGTTGCTGTGGCCAACTGGGGCAGCCCTGGAACTTCTCCCACATTTAGGGCCCAGGGACAGCTCAGCTGGGCGGGGCAGGGCGCCAACGCCGCGTAGCAGGGTGGAGGGCGGCAGTATCTGGGGTGTGGGAAAGCCAGGCACCCAGAGCAGGATTCCCTCTGCGTCGTCTGCGCACGCTGCCTGACGCAGAATGTGAGCAGACTGGTTTCCCATGCGCTTCAGGTGGGTCCTCTGCCGTGTGTGGTGCCTAAGCGGCTCTGCAGCGCGGCTGCGTGGCCCGCCCCTGGCTCACCCTTCAACGGGAACAAGCCAGGAGAAGCAGGAAGACTGCCCAGAATTCTATTGGGGCAAATGCAGCAGCCTTAATAGTTAGCAAGAAGAATATCTGTTAGAGAAATCTGACACCCACCGCACCCCCTTCCCCACTTAAAAATCTCAACAAAAGAGACTGGCTGATAATGTATACATAAAATACAATTGTGAGCTCCCCACTCCCCCACCCTTCCCCCCACCCCGTTTCCAACCAAGAACAGAATCCCTCTGCACCTGAAAAACAGGGCTAAGGAGCAGAACTCAACTCGTGACACTTCTACCATCTGAGCAACCCAGTGCGAAGGAGTTAAAAGGCAAAGGAAAAAATATGGATTTCTTTTTAGCTAAATGTAGGGGTAGTAGGAACTGTGAGTCAATATCCCACGTACCCACACTGAGCGAAGAAGTGAATTCCAAATGCACACAGATGTGGGCCTCTGCTCCAGGACGCAGGGTGAGAGGACGGTGCGGGTGGGGCTTGGGGGTCCTGCCTGGTCTGTACCTGCAGGTTCCAGCTCACGTGAGGTGAGCAGCTCTGCTGACAGAGCCCAGAGGTTTTGTTCTGTACTGCGAACCTCCCTCGGCAGAGGCCCCTGAGGTCAGACTCAATGCCCACCCACTCTCCATATTACCATGGAGGGAGCTGGGGGCTGAGAAATGGGGGGAGGAAGGCGTTCCCGTCTGCTCCTCTAACAGACCCACCACATTCACCTTTCCAGGTGCTGCCAGGGACCTGCCACCCTCAGCCACCTGCTCCGCCCAGCAACCAGGGATGGGCTAGCAGTCTTCTCTGCTGATGTAGCTGTGAAAAGAAGCAAGCACTGGAAATCTGGTCGGAAACACACAAAGGGAACACCAGGGTCAGAGACATTTACTATGCTCCGCCTTGTGATGTGACTTAGACAGTGAACTGGTCTATTTGCTGTGCAGGGTTTGGCTGCGCCTGAGGACTGGCTAAAGAAGAAAACCCAACTGATGCAGTGACTGGGTGCTGAGGATGCTCAGGGCGCAGGACACCATGCCATGGAGAGGAAGGGACAGCCAAATGGGTGCCCCAGGCACAGACAGGCCTGGGGTCAGAACACCCAACTGTGCTACTTGCCAGGACACGTGAGCTGAGCTCTCTGGGGCTCAATTCTCTCATCCATAGCAGGGAATAATACTTCGGTGGAAAAGAGAGGAGTTTTCAGGTGGAGGCTCCCAGGCACTGGGGGTCTACTTACATCTCCACTTACAGCTCCCCATTCTCTGTCTCCCAACACTGCCACCCCCCCGCCCCTTGTTGAAATGGAAGGAGTACCCTACCGATGGCCCATCTCTGAACCCAACTGTGGATTTTAACCCTCCTGGCTTCTCACAACAGCAGTCTTCCCCTCTTCCCTGCATTGTCTCTCCTCTCTTCCCCCAGGACCTTTCTCACGGGCATACCATGAGATGCTCTAGCGTCTCCCATCTTAAGAACGTCCACCACCAGCAAACACAGGCAACCTCTCTCTCAGCCTCCCACCTTTCCCCAGGCACCAACCTTTCATCTGATTTCCTTCACGGGAAGATGTCAGAACAGAGTGGTCCAGCCTTCTCCCTGACTTCCCCATTCGCACCTCCACTTGCTCCCAACCGGCTTCTAGTCTCCCTACCCCCGTGGACACTATTGCCAACATTGCCACCCCTGCTGAAGGCAGCAGCCCTTCTCTGCCCCCACCTCATTCCACCCTTCAGCTGCACTGACTCCCTCCCTCTCTTCCTGAAACACTTCCCTCTCTCAGCTTCAGGGAGATCACAGGTTAGTTTCCCACCTCTCTCCACGGCAGGCTATTCTCAATCTCTCTTGCCAGCTCCCTCTTTAATTTCCGATCAAATATCAAGGACACCAGGTCCCAGATAGGGGCCCTCCTTTACTGCATGCCCCAGGTTACCTGACCAAGCCCCTTGGCCCATCAGGGGTGTTGTGAGAATGAAATGAGAACATAAGGAAAGAATGATTGCAGCGTGCTGCTCACAGCAAGTCCACAGTCCCTGCCACCACTGCTGCCGCCGTAGTTGATGATTCCGAGAACTTCCACAGGATCTCGTGAACCTGCCACATGGCCGTGACCCAGTATGTGTCACACATACGTTCCTGCTAAGATAGAGCAGCTGGTTCTGCCAAAGTGTTTGGTCCTTAATGCATCTGAGATCATCAACATCACGGAGAGCAACCATATTTAATTTCTGAGAAGCCATGAAACCAGACTAAAAGTCCCTGAAGTGGTATTAGCCCTGCTGTGACAAAGAAAAACCCTTAGAATCAAAACCACTTGCACTGAAGCTGACGCAGAACTGCTGATGCCAAGAACAATCCAATGGCATGTTTTGTCAGAAAGTTCACCACCAAAGGCAAACAAGAAACACCCACAGCGTGAGGCTGAGAGTTCAGTGTCTAGAGCCAGGCTTCCGGGCTCCAGTTCTGTCTGGCACATGACATCGATCACATTGTTGGTGTGCAGCAACTGCCTCATCTGTAAAATGGGGACAGTAGTTGCACTTGGCTTGAAGGCTTGTGAACATTAAACAGGTCATCTGTGTAAAACGCTAAGAAGAGTGCCTGATGTGTAGCAACACTCTATGCATTTTAGTCATTAGTATTATTCTAAGTAATTTAAAACTTGAGAGTGGGGCAAAAACACGTAACTACCAAATGATAAGTATACTTAGAAACGAGCTGTATTTCTGAGTTCATACGGTGAGGGTGCGTGGCAGCTGGGCCTGCAGGGAGGGGCAGGAGGAGCCAGGAGGGCAGCAGGGCGTCTGCGCCGTGCCCCAGCGTGGATGGCTCTTGAAGACACTGTGCTGAGTGCAGTGAGCCAGTCCTCAGAGGACAAAGGCAGGTGATTCCACATGGCTGAGCTTCAGGGCTGCCAGGTGGACGGGGCTCTGTGGATGGACAGCAATGACGGCCATACAGCAGTGGGGACCTCCTCAATGCCACTCAGCTGTGCACTTAAAAATGAGTGAGATGGTGAATTTTGTGTGTATTTTACAATAACTCTTCAAAAGGGAAAAAAAAAGCCAGTATGTGTATCAACCTCATTACAAAGAGGAGTTTTGTTCAAAATTTCAGGTATTTATTCAAACAAGACTTATTTAATGAACACTTACTGGTTTCCAAACGCTGTGTTCTGTGCTAAGAGAGGGAAAAGGAAAGGAAATAGGGAAAGAAAGAAAGAGGAAGGTAAGACAAGACAGGAGGAGGGTGTTAAGAGCTCAGATTAAAAGGCAGGATGGGCTAGGAGCCTTAGCACAGAGATGTGCCCAGGGCTTGAGCTTCAGAGGAAGCCAGTGAACATCGCCACACCAAACCCAAGAGGCAGGGAGCGGAGGGAGGGAGACCTGCTTAAACATGAGAGATTATATAAGGAGTTGAGGTTGAGTAACTAACACCAATGGAAGAGAAAATCTTTAAAATGACAGCGTGGGATGGGGAGGGAGGAAAAGAAACAGACAGAGGGGGCTGCTGTCTTAGCCTGCTTCTAAACCAGTGAGAGAAGAGTACGAGACTGACTGAAACAGAACTCAACCCACCACAGAGCCACCAAAGACAGCCAATACCCCCCCCCCCGAAACATACCGTGGTTTTCCAGTAAAGAATGTGCATTTTCAAGAAAAACTCTATTATTCCCACTGTGACTTTCTTCCCCACAACCTAGCAGGGCTGCTGCGGGGGAGCCTGAGAACGTGACTCCATTACAGGAAGAGGCCTGGGAAGGAGGCGCAGCGGGCACGTCCACACCCGAGGCCCCAAGGGCCACACCTGCCCATGGCTGGGGCACATCCACGGCTGCCCTGCTGTCACTTGTGACCCAAACACAGAGGCTCCACTCGCTTGAAATGCAGAAATATTTATTTTGGTTTCCTTCATTGTTTTTGGAAATTCTGTTTTGGTTTATAAAACATAGAAATAGTCAACACTTAAAGCAAACATTTAAAACCCCAATGTGACAAATTACTGACTTTTGGTGCAGTGAAGAATACACGTATGAAGTTAGGCTACCAAACAGTGTTACTACAATGACGCTTCTGGAGTGCAAACCCTGTACTGTGTAACGCATGTACTCTCACACACCCAGAAACGACTGCTTCCCACACAGTGTGACTCAGTTGCATGTGGCAAAGGCTTGCAGTCAAGTGAAGTGCTGCTAATTTCCCAAATTAACTGAAAAAAAATCCCTGGGAAAGTTAACCCCAGGAAACGAGTTACCCAAATTTCTACATCCTAGAATTTTGGCTTGTCGAACACATTTCACAGAGATCAGGTAGCATGATGACAGGGGAGCATTTGTTTATTACTGTCCATTTCCACAAGTACCCATATCTACCTACCCCCTTAATATTGTCAAAAGACATGCCTTGCCTGAGAGTTTATTCCTGGGGAAAGGCCAGTTAATCACAACATCAACTTCTGATATGAAAACCACATTAAAAACCCGTTGGCCATCACAGACAAAGAGGGACGGTTCAGTGATGATGGTGAACAGTTATGCAGGTGTCACAGTTGAGCATGGTCGTTCCAGGTAACTAGTTCTTTCTTGAAATGCTTGTCTTCACTGTGGAGTCTAAGGCAGATTTCTTTCCATGACCCCCAGGGCAGAGGAGGTTCCGGGAGCATTTGCTATGTGGGCGCCAGAACCCACTCGCCCTGGCGAGGAGCTGCTCATCTGAGACTCGGCATCTACACTGTTCTGACCTGGCCTGTCCTTCGCTTCACTGGGGATCTTCTGATGCATAGGGAGTCACGGGGATCGTGAAGAAATATGGGGTTTCATCGGCGTTCATCAGAAAGGGGGTGAGAGTGTATATGAGATGGGGAAGGGAAGGTGACAGGGGTCAAGAAAAAAATCTCTGGTCCACTTGCGACACTCTCCAGCTGGGACAGTTGCTCATAAGGGACTGTATCCTTCCGGTACACTGCACTCCTCAGAGCAGCAGACCTCTCAGGAAGAGCAAAGTCTTAATTCCTTGGTTAGAGAAACAGGGAGGCAGAGTTTTCACATCTGCCTTTTGAACTAAGGAAGTTGGGAATAACGTAGCACATTTGTAGTTTCCCCTTAACAATTTTTAAGGCTTGTTTTGGAAATTATGTATCACCATATATATATATATATGTACATATATATACATGGTCTGCCACATGAGGTGACTGTAAGGCAGTGTCCCGTTTCCTCTAATATTCCTATGACAAGAACCCCAAGTGCATGAGTCAGGCATGGACATTCCTCCCCTTCCGCACGCTTGCTGTAGTCAAAGTTACCGACATGAAGGCCACCAGTAGAAGAAGATCGTGGAGGTGTGTGGTTTCTTCTGAGCTTTCCTCCTCCCATTAAACTTTGATGGTGGAATAAAGTTCATCTATCTGTGACCTGAAATAATTCCGAAGCTCTGGCCTTTTAGCCTTCATCGTTGGGGTCAGAAGGCCATTCTCAACAGTGAATAATTCAGTGTGGAGATAAATGCCTTTGACCTGCAAATAAACAAGGCTATTTAGGAGGAGAGGGGGCAGCAGAAATCTGAATCTAAAGAGCCACCCAAGGGAGCAAAGACCCGTATGCTGCCAAAGCATCCCCTAACCTCTGGCCTGGCCACACTCTCTCTCCATGAGGGAGGGCAGTGGCTTATTCTCAGGATAGGATGCAGGGCTGTATCCTGACCTCCACCCTGGTTAAAGAACTCTCCACCACCCCACCACCTTGGTGCCAACCCACTCCAATATTCATCCCTCATGATTTCTTTAGGTCATCTTCTGTAACCTACTCATTAAAAATCTTCATGTCAAAAACTTGTTCTACAAGAATTCATATACTTTTATGAAAGTCTTACCT
Organism: Anoura caudifer; assembly: GCA_004027475.1. Taxonomy (NCBI): domain Eukaryota; kingdom Metazoa; phylum Chordata; class Mammalia; order Chiroptera; family Phyllostomidae; genus Anoura; species Anoura caudifer. The sequence continues at coordinate 18,735 of PVKU01002267.1, forward strand.
GTTCAAATGCTTTTAGTCCGGATTCCTTCCCAATTTTCACCATGTCTTCTAGAATAGCTTTTTTGACATCCTAGTAAGAGAAACGAGAGACTTCCTGGGTCGGAGGTCCCTGCGCCCGGCACGCGACACCGCGGGGAGACACAGAAGGAGACTGCGTGCCTCTGCACCTACCTTGTTTCGGCACAGTTCTTCGAAGGACCCTTCCAGTCCTTTCTTCCGGGCCCAGTTACCCAATGTCTCGATGTCAGGGACCACAATTGCTACGAGAAATGCCTTTAACACAGACAAGTCAGTGACTACATGGCTTGACCCAGGTGTTCTACAAGGGTGGTCCTAGTTGAGTCTGCATCAAGACCCCCGGAGAAGCTGATGAAAGTTACAGACCCTCTCTCCAGGGCATACTACCGGCCCCGGGGGCCCGCTGAGCCCTGGGTAAGAACCCCTGGCTCTAAAACAGTGACAGCATTGGGAATTTTATAGTAAGTGTCTTAAAAGAACCACTAGGAATCAAAATCTAAAAAAATACCCCAAACCCTAATTTTTATTTATTTTTGTGTACATGTTTAAAAAAGAAAACAGGCTCAAATAAGGAAATAAAATGGTAGAGAACAGGGAAATAAATAAAAAATAAATAAAAATCAAAGGCATAGTAAGAGTCTAGGTAGAAGAAAAACAGGCGCACTCCCTTATAAGAAAATCTTCTCCTAAAGTTACTTAGAAACTTCAAGGTTGATGACGCGATTACCCTTCAGGAAACCAGGCTCTTTCCCTCCCTTGTCACCACTGGTCCTACATTTTGGCAAATAGATGTTTCACTACAATATCGGTCTTGGTTTTCAACTTGAGGTTGGCTCACAACCACCATTTGCTCAAAGACGATTGAGGAGGCATATCATAAATATGTTGGGTTTAATATGTTTGAAAATTCTAAACTTTTTTGTAATGCACGTGTCGATATTGTCCCTCCCAAGTAAATTAGAAGCATAACTTTACCCACTCCCTAGTATCTTCCACCCTACCTCTCTTGGTACATCATATCACTCCAGGTAAAATAAAAATGTGGAAATTAAAGAGAAAAAACTTTTCTGAACATGAAGTACCCAACAACAAAAGCCAATAATGCCTCCTTCACATTCCAGCGCATCAGACGAGAAAGTCCCTTCACAGTCATCACAAACTTCTCACTGGAGACCAGCACTGGCCATACCTGCCCCTGGAGCTCCCAGCTCAGAAAACACCTACCTGCAAGCTCTCTCCGTGGACAAACACCTGAGCAATGGGTTCACTTCGCTGGTAGACATTTTCGATCTTTTCAGGTGCTATGTATTCTCCTTGTGCCAGTTTAAATATATGTTTTTTCCTGTCGATAATCTTCAAGGTACCGTTCTGTTCATCAGAGAGGGGGGCTGTGAGTGGGCCATGGTGGGCTTCCGCCCCGGCTCAATCACACCCAGCACCGGGCATTTTGTATGCACTCTCACTTAATCCTCAGCACTTCTGGCAGAGTCTGTTATCATTCCATTTTACTGGGAGGAAAACTAAGGCTTAGAGAACTAAGTAACTTGCCCAAGGCCATTGAACCAAGTAGGGATACAGAGGAGGGATCCAGCACCCATCCTCATTCCCCCTCACCCTGTGTCAGCCAACCGGCAGTTTTTTGCCTGCTGTGTTTAGCGTGGCTTCATGCAAACAGCCTCACACCTGAGCCAGGGACACACATACTTGCCTCTGCAGCAGAGTTAAGTTCCTTGAGAGCAGAGACACAGACTTACCCTTCCCCAGTGCCCCAGGGGCTCAGTAAACCTTTACAACCCCAAGGCAAGGTTTCCATTGTTTTATTAGGGTTTCAGGGCTGGGAAGAGAGAGGGTGCTCCTAGACCTTGGGGAACAGGTGATCAACTGCCCACATAGGAACAATGGGGACACTAGACTCTCTGGCCCAGACCTGCCAAGTGCCAGTAATGCCCACCCGACCTCCAACCTGTCCTGACCCTGGCATCAATGTCATGCTCCCAAAAGCCGTCTGCTGGAGACTTCCTAGGCTCTCTCACTCCACACCTGTTCTCCTCCATTCTTCTCAGGAGGAGACTTGCCTCTTCCAGAGAGGTTGTGAGCTGTACTCACCGAGCCAGAATCAGAATGGACACTTAATCCCTCTTGAACCTGGGACAAGGGACTTAATTTATTTCTAAACAGCTTGGATATTCTGAAATCTGAATTAATTTAGGGGGCATTTTTCAAATCAATAAAAATTTCATGGTATTAAGCACCTTAAATTTATAAGAATCAAACAACAATACACAATAATAAAAATTACATTAGGCATTTGGCCCTGACTGGTATGGCTCAGTGGTTTGGGTGCAAACTGAAAGGTCACCAGTTCAATTCCTGGTCAGGGCACATGTCTGGGTTATAGGCCAGGTCCCCAGTTAGGGATGTGCAAGAGGCAACTGATCGATGTTTGTCTCTCACACTGATGTTTCTCTCTCTTTCTCCCTCCCTTCCCCTCTCTCTAAAAATAAATAAATGGAATCTTTCAAAAAATTACATAAGGCATTTTAGTGCTTGCAATCAACATGGCAACAACTTTGAAAAACAGTGGCTGTTACCATAGCAAGCAAAATCGGCCAACTCTCTGGGTACCACTTCTTGCCCAAGCCTCCAGCTTCTAGGATGGCTTCTGGAATTTCTCTTCAGTCAGTGGTTCTGAGGTTAAATTGGAAGGAGTTGGTCTAATCTATGATGTATCTGCCCTGTTTTAACCGGATGACAAACCTAAGAAACACACGCATGCAGACTGCTGCCCACCCACACTCCTGGCAGCCCACCACAGCGGCCCCGCACCCTGTTTCACCGAGGCCTCCGCAGCGAGGCCCACTACCGACGTACGAAAAGCCACAGTCTCTATGGATGTTAAACAGGAAGCAGCAACTAGCATGGATGTCAACAACTAGAATGGATCTCTGCCGCAGGTAACGTGAGAATCCCACACAGGGACAGGCAGGCCTGTGCCCTGCAGGAAATGGAGGCATCCACACCAGCCCCTTGGCAAGGACAGAGGGAGGCAGAAAAGGCGGGGGCCACCGCCCCGTGGCAGAGGCCCAGCAGTGGGAGAGCTGCTTCCCCACGGCGCAGTGAAAGTGCCTGTGAGCAGGGACTCGACCACTTACTGGCAGCCATTTCCCAATGTCCCCCGTGTGCAGCCAGCCGTCTTTGTCCAGAGCTTCCGCTGTCTTTGCTGGGTCCTTCAAATAGCCTTGAAACACATTTGGCCCTTTCACACACACCTGAGGGAGAAAAGGTTGGGGCTGGGGGTTGGGCTGGGGGGACTGGCGGGGCACCGTGAGAAGGCGCCTGCTGCCGCTGTGAGGTGAGAAGCACCAGCATGGTGGCTGGCGCTCACGCTGCGGGGTGGCCATCTGAGAGCTGTTCAGAGAGGAGCTCCTGAGAGTTTGCATCACAAGGAGAAAAACATTTTCTCTCTTTTTTTGTACCTATACAAGGTGATAGACCTTAGCTACATTCACTGTGGGAACCTTTTGCAGGACGTGTAAGTCCAGTCATGATGCTGGGTGTGCACCTTGAACTTCTAGTGGGCTGTGTGCCAATGACACCTCAAAACTGGGGTTTGCGGGGGGCAGCTCAAGGCTCCGGATCCAACCTGCTGGAAAGCCGGAGAGATGATGAAATCCCTTTGAAATAAGGGATTAGACTTTCCCCCCACTAGTGGGAACTCACTGACAGGCGGGTATCCAGGGCAATGAGCAGACAGGAGCTCTGCTCCAGGACACAGGCCACTGGAGCCTCGCACTGTCTTGGGCCCCAGTCCCTACCATGTGCAGCGGAAAAATACAGGCGTCAGTGGCCCTGTCCAACACCCCCTCTGGGAGCTAAACATAAATGTACTTGAAAAAAGAAGCTTGTCTGACTGCAGGATCACCAGTGAAATGCAGCTCAGGGGCTCAAAGGCTTTACGTGAGGCTGTGCTGGGGAACACACAGTGCTTGTCGGCAGCTTTAGAGAAACGTGAGGATGGGGAATGAGGGGACCCCACTCACCTCACCCTCACCCTTGGCAGCCAGGTAGTTCATTTCTTCCACGTCAACCAATTTTATCCAATTGCAAGGCATGGGGGCCCCAACGTGGCCTGTATGTGAAATAAAAGAACGGTTATTCCTGATGGGTCTGTACTATCCTCGGGCTAAATGATTTCTATCACAAATAAGCCTGCTCGTAGTAAGAACTGCTGGTATGACAACTTGTGGTTTCTGCAGTGAGAGCGAGTCTCCCTCTGGCAAATTCATGTAGAGAGTTGACTCCTAGAATAGAGGCAGAAATATCCAAAAGTCTCCCAGGGACCTTTCCCAAGTTCAATGCTCTCAGTTACCTTTCAAAGTATATATAACGTGGCTGCTGATTTTAAGGGTTTCCACAAACACCTGGAAGCAAGCCTTCTACAGGCGCTTCCCTGGCCCCTCTGGTGCGATGGCCCTTGCCCATGCTTCACCACCTTGCCCTGAGAGAGGCTTCTGAATGTCCCTACTCTCTGTAAGAGAGCACAGGCAGCTGTGGCAGGTCTTGATTATTTTCTCACCTACCCCCCTGGTTTGGGACAATGTGGCCTTTCCTTCCTTCAGTATGGATGACTGTGTTTCATGTTTAAGTTCATGACGACAGGATGATGCTTCTTTCTACAGATAACTTAATTGTCTTGCCAAAATTGTCTTAGGGTTAGGTTCTCTTCCCAAGACAAAGCCAACAGAAATTAGATGTTGCGAAAGCATCGCAAATAATTCTTCCTCCATTTTAATAAGTTCAGCTTAAAGAGATCCCTATTCCAAAGTCTTTAGCTGGTAAGGAACCAGGGATTAAAAATTAAACACAATGAAAAAGGTTCACAGACTGTCAGCGCCAATCCCAGCAGAATTATGCTATTAGATCACACCAGAGACTTCACATCCATGTTGCTACACAGTGCTCGTACTTATAAAGCACCAAATAAACCAGGGGCCTGAGTTATCGCAGTGTGGGATGTGCCAGCATGGTACAGGGGAAAGCAGGAAGTTTTGCACTTGACCTGGGCTAGAACTCTGGCTCTCAAGATGATGCTGTGCCAATTCTGATACATTATTCCTATGCCTTTTAGCCCACAGCCAGGCACTCCTCTGGAGATAACAGGATTTATCTCACAGGGATGTTGTTGGGATGAAATGCACATCATATACACCTTAAGCCCCTAACAAGGAACCTTGTCCATGATAGGTACTCATACAATTATTTTGGCATTTGCCTCCACTTTGTCTTTTTAGGAAAAAGGATCTGCATTTATTTTTCTCTGTGGTCTCAGCATCTAGCATGGCACACAGTATAAATTTAATTAAAATTTACTAGCAAATCAGTGGACCCCAAAGCTCGGTTGGGCCAAACATCCTGAAGTGGGTAAAAAGGTATCATCTCTTACAGCCATCACCCTCAGGATCTGCAGGGGTCTTGACTGCCACCCAGCTTTATGGTCAAAGTCTCAAAACCATGTCCCAACCTGCCACATTTTGCACACAGCTCCCTGATTTATAGGACTGGGTACCCCAAGGCCTAATGATTTGAGACACGGCCCTTCTTGAAGTTGGTTAATGAACCAGCTCATGACCAACTCGATTCCAGTCTGAATGACAGATGTCCATAAGAACTGTCCCACCGACCAACTGTACCTGCTGTCCAGTCTCCAGGCATGCTCAGGGAGCAGCCAGCCGAGCACTCGGTCTGTCCATAGCCTTCGTAGAACTGGGTCACCAAGAGATGAAACGGCATTAGAAAGGGGACAGCTTTGCTGGAAGTTCACAATTAAGTTCCCCCAGCTTCTGAGAGAGGGCCTACTGTAGAGGAGCCTCTTCTCAAACTTTGTTTGGTAAATCTGTCCAATACTACACTGTGTTTCATCACAGCACCCAAACATCTTCACCCTCCCACCAAGCCCAGCTCATTTGTGTCCGTTCTCTACTTCGCATCCTATGGATGCGTGAGGGAGAACACTGGCATGGGGGATGGCCCACTGCACCCGAACTGCCTGGGAAGGCTCCATCCCCACAGGTCTTAGGTGCCAAGTGGGCTCTGCTAACTGAGACAGGTTCTCTGCATGGTACGTGGGTTGGCCACTACTTGTGACCCGCTCGGCCCCTCCTGCCTGACTCTAACAGCATGATTTGTGCCCTTCCTTTAAGGACACAACACAGTGGTGGACACAAACACCCGTTTCCCCTGCCAGGGGTCGAAATATACAAGCTTCTTTCTCTAAGCAACCTAGGAATAACATGATCTTCTGAATAAAACAAGACACACATGGGGAGCATTAGAATGGCTTTTGGAAAGAAGTCCCCAGGCATGATGACGTCTGGGACGGCCAACTGCAGGGGAGCTGGCTCACCTGGCAGCCGAGCGCAGCCCGCAGAAACGTCAGCACGGTGGCAGAGACGGGCGCGGCTCCTGTGACCATCAGCCTGACCTTCCCTCCCAGGCTTGACTTAGGAGACGGGAGGGGAAAGAAGAAGAAAAAGAAGGAGGGTTAAATGGCTGGAAGTCAGTGGGCTCCTCCAAGATACTTTCTTGGCACCCTATTCCCCAACCCCAGCCCCTTCTCTGCAGGCTGCACAGGACTCACCAATGCCCAAGAACTCACAGGCATCCACAAGAGGAACACCTGGCTGCACTTTGTTTTTGTTCTGCCTGATATTCTACCATTTGCTCTTAACCGGTATGGAAATCAACCAGCATATCCACTTGCTGGTATCTTAAAGAATTAGAATAAGAGTGTGGTGGATTTGTGGCAACTACCACACTTTTGGCATTTTTTTAGACTAGTATATTATTCTTTATCACTCATGCCTAAAAAGTTACCTCAAGAGTGATATTCGTGCTCCAGAAAAATAAAACCAAATGGAGAATAAGAAAGGTTATAATATCCTGGTTTCTTTCTGCCCTCAAGAGCTACAATATTGTTCCAATACATTTTGGATCCTGAGGTTTATGTGATGGCTTTGTCCTCAATTTTTAGAAATGTGCCAGAATTAATACAAATGTGTCATTCTCTCTCCTGTCTTCATACGTCTCTTTTAAAAAGAGCCCACACTGAAAACTTGAAACCCCAGTTAGCTTGCATGACAACCAACAGTGTGAGTCCACTTGTCACCTGTATTTTGCGGAAGATGAGCTTATCCCACAGGCTGTTGTTTCTAATGATGCCGCTGCGCAGCTCTGCCTCTTTCCTCTTGGAAGCAAAGTCCAACATCCATCGCTTCAGTGTGGTGTTTGCCTGTCCAAAAATCTACCAAGTGGAGACACGAAAAGGTGTCATGGTTACTAAGATGGCTAGAGTCAGGAAAACAGATAATAATAAGTGCTGGTACAATAGCCAAGTGTTGGAAGCAACCTAGGTGCCCATCAGTAAATGAATGGATCAAGAAACTATGGTACATTTACACAATGAATTACTGTGCAGCAGAAAAAAAAAGAAGGAGCTCCTGCCCTTCACGACAGCATGGATGGAACTGGAGAGCATTATGCTAAGCGAAATAAGCCAAGTGGTGAGAGACAAATACCATATGATCTCACCTTTAACAGGAACCTAATCAACAAAACAAACAAACAAGCAAAATATAACGAAAGACACTGAAATTGAGAACAGGCTGACAGTCACCAGAGGGGAGAGGGGAGGGAATTTCAGGGGAAAAGGGGAAGGGTTTGGAGCAACAAGTATGAAAGACACATGGATAAAAACTAGGGGGGTGGATATGGGTGGGAGGTGGGGAGGGTTGGGGCAGTGGGCTGGGACGGGAATAAAAGACAGACAACTGTACAAGAACAACAATTAAAATTAAAAAAAATAAAATAGAAATAACAAGTGCTGGAAAAGATGTGGGGACGCTGGAACCCCCTGCCCTGCTGGTAGAAACGTTATATGGCCCAGCTTTAGAAAACACACAGGGTTACGATGTACAGCAATTCCACTCCCAAGGATCTACCCAAGAGGGATGAAAACACGTGTCCACACAGAAAACTTGGCAGCATATTCATAATAGCCAAACAGTGGGAACGACTCAAGTGCCCATTGATGGATGAATGGATAAATGAAAGGTATTACACCTATACCATGGAATATTGTCTGGCTATTAAAAGGAATGAGGTACACCCAGCTGGTGTAGCTCAGTGGATTGAGTGCAGGCCTGTGAGCCAGTGTCACTGGCTTGATTCCCAGTCAGGGCACATGCCCGGGTTGCTGGCCAGGTCCCTGGTGAGGGGTATGTGAGAGACAACCATACATTGATGCTTCTTTCCCTCTTTCTCCATCCCTTCCCCTCTCTCTAAAAATAAATAAATAAAATCTTTAAAAAAAGGAATGAAGTACAGCTACACCCTACAACATGGAAGAACCTTGAAAACATGTTAAGTGAAAGAAGCTAGTCACAAAATAACACATATTGCATAACTTCATTCATGGCCAAGTCCAGGACAGGCAAATCTATAGATTCAAAAAGTAGATGATTTTTGCTTAGTGGTGAAGGCAGGGAGCAGGGTGGGGATGACAGCTAAAGGGAAGGTGAAGGGGCTCCTTCTGAGGTGACAAACACGTTCTAGAACGGACTATATGGATGGTTGTAGAATTCTCAGAATTTACCGAAAACCTTTGCATTGTACACTTTAGTGGGTACCTTGTATGGAATGTGAATTATATTTCAATAGAGCAGTTCTTATAAGTTTTTTCTAAAAGAATCATTAAAAAATGAGTAGGTTCTCACAGATGACAGAAGGCATGCCTCCAGTTAAAGAGCACTGAATGCCCCGTCCAGGTTCACTGGGGAGACACTCACCACACGCCAACTGGGCCCTGGCTGCTCAGTCCACGCTGGGATGGTCCCTCAGAGAGGGGCCCATGTGTCCCTGCTTTGAGGTAGGCACTTCTCTCAAGGTGGCTAAGTGAGTAACATTTCACATGTGTATGGAGCTTTCCAATTTATAAAACCATTTCATAGTCATTCTTCTCATGTGATGCAAGGAGCAGCTTCATGAGACACTGAGCAGGGGGAGGAGGTAGCAGTCCCTTGTATGGATAGGAAAACAGAGGCCCAAAGAGTTAACTATAAAAAGAAGATGTTCCTGGCTGGTTTGGCTCAGTGGATTCAGCACCATCCTTTGAACCATAAAGTTGCTGGTTTGATTCCCAATCAGGGTACATGCCTCGGTTGGGGTCCAGGTTCCCAGTTGGGGCGTGCGAGAGGCAACCAATCAATATTTCTCTCAGACATCAATGTTTCTCTCCCTCTCTGTCTCCCTCCCTTCTGCTCTCTCTAAAAATAAATAAATAAAATCTTTTAAGAAAAAAGGAAGAAAACCACCTTCACCTTACACTTGCATTGTCCCTTCGGGTTAAGTGCCTGTGTGTTTTCTCTCATACTCCTTAACAGCAACCCTGTGAGGTGACTGTATTCTGTTCCACAGCACTGTGAACTGCAGCTCTGTGAGAGAAGGAGGACTGTCCAGGTCACACAGAGGCCCTGCCTGCACCTGATTCAAACCCAGCTGAGACTTGAGGCCCAGCACTCTGCCCTCTGCGCAGTGCTCGGGACTTACTCTGTCGAACATCCGGTTCAGCAGTCTTGGGACCACGGGGAAGATTGTGGGTTGAAGCGCCTTGAGGTCATCCATGAGCAGCCTGATATCTCCTTGGAAAAATCCTATCTTAGCTCCATGACACAGCATCACACACTAAGGAGGTAAACACACACGACCAGCATTTCAGCACTGCAGCAGGGGTCACACAACGCGGAGACAAATAAGGCTCCCTTGTTAGCATTTCAGAGCCATTTTTAGAGATCTTAAAGTTCCTAAATGTAGGCAGCTTAAAAAAAAATTGTTCTCGCATTCTTCGGTCACTGTACCCTAGCAATAAGCCAGGGTATGTTGGTTCTGGTGAAGACCACAGAGGTTCTGCTATTTTAGCTTCATGATAAATAATCTGTTGATTGAATGACATGGTATTATATAATCCAAATATTTTTAGTCTTCCAGAAACTTTAGGTCTAATTTATTCTCAAAACAAAAACTCAGCTGCTTACCCACAGTCCTAGCTTATCAAAGTCTCATTTTCTTTTACTTGAATCTAACTAAAAATTTCTAAAAAGCCAATGAATAGGTTGTGGCTGAGACACCAGCAGCATCTCATACCAGCATAGCTTGTCATTCAGCTGTAATCTATTGTATGACTTTTCTCCATTGGAGGCAAACTGTACTGGCAAGCCCCATGCACCTGACAAACAATCTGCCTTTTCTAAATTTCAAAAAGAAAGATTCAGCCCTGGCTGGGTGACTCAGTTGGTTGGTGCGTCAGCCCGTATGCTCAAAGGTTGCGGGTTTGATCCCCAGTTGGGCACAAACAGGAGGCAACTGATTGATACTTCTCTCTCACATGAATGTTTCTTTCTCTTTCCCTTCCTCTCTAAAAATCAATAAACATATCCTCGAGTGAGGATTAAAAACAACAACAAAAAAAGATCCAAAAGATGATGCAAAGGAAGTGCACATATCTCAGGCCTGAAAACAGAAACCACTAGAAAGGCACACCAGGGTTCATTGTTTAAAAATTAAAGCTCAGAAGGCTTTTTTCATTGTGGCTGGCCTCTTAGGCACACTTCCAAAACTACCACCAGGACATATGATCCATTATCATCTCATTTGACATCACCTGATAAGCTCACAAGCTCTCCTGAGGTGTGCAGGAAGCAGAAGGAACAAAGAGAAGATGGGATCTAGTGATCCCTGGTCCTCAAGGGGTGAATAAATCCTATAGGGCAGCCAATCAGAGGGTGGACTCTCCATTAATCACCTCTCTGTTGCCAGCACCTAGCTCAGGGCATGGCATGTGGGTGGTGCTCAAAAAACATTTCCAAATGAATGAATGGTACTTGTTCTCCCTATATGTACACACTCCAGAATTGTCCAAGAGGGGAAAAAAGTGGTTCTCAGCCAGTATTCAACCGAGGCACATGGCTGGGTACAGGGAGCCCGGGCAAAGGTCAGCTCAAGACCACTCTACCTTTCTAAGGTCACTTAGAGTTTTGGTGAGAGAATTAGTCTTCAGCCAACACGGGCATTTATGAACAAACACAATAAAAAAAGAGAGACTTCTCACAGAGCAGAAGCCTCACTAGGCTGTATCAGATGGTATTCCTAAAATTTCTACTTTTACAGTTAATCTTTCTGGAATCATGTCCACAGGCATATCATTCAAAAGCCCAAGCTTCTAATTTTAAAATGAATGATTGAAGTTCAAGTATCCAGACCCAGAAGAAAAGTGGTACTCCACTTTTAAATAATTAGCCCCGTTTCTGAACTGGGGCTCGGCGGGCACTGAGGATGGGGTGCCAGTGTGCACGTCAGACTTACCAGCAGGAGCTGTTCAAACATGTGTGCAAGTGGTAAGAATGAAATGTGTGTGTCACTGTCATTCAGGACAATCGCTTTCTGTAAAACACAAGGACTTAGAGCACAGACAAATGAACAGGTGAGAAACATTCAACACAATGTCTTACCTCGACAACTGTTTCAAACATATGGGCAAGAGGCAAGAAAGAGATCAGTACATCATCTGGGGAGGGGTTGACAATGTTCTGCAAGCAAAGACATCAGCAAGGCAGAGAGGCTTTAAGATCCTAGTAGTTTTCCGCTTTGTTTTAGAGCACACAATACCTGAACACCAAGGGGAGACGGCCTGGGCTCATGATCTGCCCTTATTTCTCACCAAGGGATGAAATGCAAAGCAATACTTTAATTACTCAAATAGAGTGGAGATCATTTTGAATGACAAAGTAAGTGCACTTAGCATGTTAGTCAAAAATAAGGAAAACTTTGCCCAGACTGGGATGCTAAAGTTTTGTGTGCTCTAATCATTCAGTATTTCAAAATTGCAGTCCCCCACCACCCAGCAAGCTCAATTGCACCGAGAGGTCCAAAACATAAGACCCAGTCCACCATAAGATAGCATTTTAGGTTGTAAGGGAAAGAGGGAGAGGAGATAAGAAACACTGGATTTCCAAGCTCCTTTTATCTACAGTGTAAGTGCATCTGGAGGATTTCAGTTTGTTCAACATCTTTACCATAAAGGCCTCCTTTGCCCATGAAAAATAGCCCGATTTGTCTAACACAAGCTCTGATCTGGCGCTAGGGGGGTTGCTTTCCTAGAAAACACTGGCTGCAATAGGTCTCTATCTGGATGAAGTCTGGACATCTGGTTTCCATTTCATGGCTCTGGATGGGCTTTATTTATGGCCAAGCACAGTAAAGGTTTGCATGGAATATTCATGTTATTAGCATAAAGAGTTCTGGCCAAAACAGGGGGCTGCCATTAACAACTGCTTCACACCAACCAGGAGATGAAGGCTCTATCAGTTGCCTGGGGGTGTATCCACTTCTAAACCCTGCCACCCCTCCCCAAAGCCAGGCAGTCCTTCACAATAATGTGATCATCGGTGAGAGCCCCCAGCCTGAGCAAGCACAGGAGTCTCAGAAGCATCTGATATAGCCTGAACATGCCATAATCCAGGGTTAATTTTATGCAAGTATGACCTGCATTCCAATTAGTATGTCTCTGTGGCAAATGTTATAGAATGAGAAATCAGACTTGATAATATCTACCGTTTTCAATTTTCTGACTTAGTGTAACAAATAATATACATTAGCATGATTAGAAATTTTACAAAGTTGAGAATGCCTCTGGTAAATAATATTTTAAACAAAGTTCTAGAATCATTTGCCTCAGTGAGCTACTGATGCATTTTTAGTTTTCTTTGAAAGCCAATTAGAAAATTAAAATTTTCGTTTGGTAAGGTACTAGCTGTTTACTTCTGTTTGGAAAGTATATGCCCAGAGAGGTATTTGGGACTCAAGAGAGGGAGTGGGAGCGAGAGTGAGACGGTCCTTCTGCAGCCCCTAGACAAGCCCTCTCTCCAAGCCCAGGAAGCACAGGCTCCTGCCACGGATAGAACCTGCCCAGAGATGGAGGTAGAAAGTTATGCAACACGTGCGAAGGCTCTGAGAGAAGGCATTATACCGTTCAGTGGTAACTCCCTAAAAGGCAAGTTTGAAACATACCCTCGGCATCAGGGACTGCATCGTGGTGCCCCCACCCTTCCAAATCCACAGTTGAAGCTCTAACGCAGCATGGCTACATTTGGAGATAGGGCCTTCTGGGAGGTAACTGAGGTTAAATGAGGTCATAAGGGTGGGGCCCTGATCCAAAAGGACTGGTATCCTTGTAAGAAGAGGAGATGCCGGAAACCTCTCTCACCCTCCTTGTGCACAGGAGGAAAGGCCAGGTGAGGCATGGTGAGAAGGTGGCCATCTATAAGCCAGGGAGAAAGCCCTCACCAGATATTGACTTTGTGGGTACCTTGACCATGGACTTCTAGCCTCCAGAACTCTGAGAAAATCCATGTCTGTCATTTAACCCACTCACTCTGTGCTCTTTTGCTACAGCAGCCCAGGCCAACTAAGACACTTGGGTAGCAAGTGGAGTCCAAGGCTTTTAGTCCTTCTCATAAAAGGGAAGTCAAACCGACTATAATAAATAATAATAATTCAAAAACCTTCAGCAGCATTTAACACTTGCTTGTCAATGTAAAGAAATTATTTTTCCCACACAGGAAGAGTAGGGAAAAGCACAAGAGAGTCGGTTCTTCTCTGTCCTCTCCTGACAAAAGTTGTAATACATTCTAGCTGCTGCTGATGCTCTGAGTGATCAGAGCCAGGGCTGGAGAGCGGGCCCACAGTAGAAATGAGGGGATCAAGTGGCATGAAGGGTCAGGCCTCCTCTACATCTCAGAGAGTCCACTCACAGTGTGGACTTGGCATGGGGGCGCTGCCTTTACCACTTTCATTCTCGAGGCCTAATGTCAACAATGTGCATGAAGAAAGATGGCACCATCCCCACAGTTTACCTCTGTCACTTTCACGAAAGCTGAAGAATCGCTCACTATGTTCCGATGGGTGACCATGGCTCCTTTGGGGTTGCCTTAGAAACACAGGAAGCAGAGCGAAGTCAGAGGACAGCAGCCCCGTCTACGAGGGACGGGCAGAAAGGAGGCCCCAGAGCCCTGTATGTAAGTGGGACCCTGAATGTCTCCCGTGGTCGGTACACCCGGGAAGCCAAATGTTGGGTACCACTAAATTCCTGAGCGATCTGCCATCCTCTCAGTGAAACTCAGTATCTTCAATACTCTTTATGAAAATGGGCACATTTCAGAGGGTGTGTGGCAATAAGAGAAAAAAAACAGGAGTTTTTTTGTATTTCTGTAAATCACTGATACAGTTTGCCTCAGGAAGATGAATGAAGTGTCGCCTCCAATAAACATTTGAGGAATTATGTGACATGCTCAGATTCTCAGCATGTCTTACAGAGTGACAAGAAGACAATGCCTGAACCACTTCCGTCTCTTCTGCCTTCAGTCCATCTACAGTTCAAGTAAGTCATCCCAAAAAGGGGGCAGGGAGGAAACACCTCTGCATACCACTTAGAAGCAACTCCATTGCAAAACTTACCTGTAGTTCCACTTGTGAAACAGATCACTGCAAGATCTTCAGGTGCTGGAGGCTACAGCCCATTTAAAAAAAAAGAAGAAGAAGAAGAAAAAGGTGGTACAAATGAGAATAGAAAATCCAAGCCTTCTACTCGTCTCCGAGGCGACTAGACATGGAGGCTAGGGAGGGTCTGACACAGCATCTTACCTTGGGCTTCTTTCTGTTGGCTCTTCCCAGGTCCTTAATTGGAAGAGAAAAAAATCTTAAATGGGAACATTTTCTAAATGTAAAGAATAAGGTCACATCGAGACACTTCAAGCTGATTTTACTGTGGGATTTGCTGACAGCTGGCTCAAAGACAGCATGAATTTCCAATCAAATAAACTTTGGCAACTTAAATGAACCGGCACAAAAAAACTTACCCACTGCTCTAAGCAGCATTTTTTCCAGTTATCTTTTCTCTGACACAAGACTATAGAAATGATATTAGGACTCGCCTTTGAAAAAGGATCTATTCAAAAGACAGGAACCAAAGTCTTTTACGATGGATTTTTTTGTCCCTGCCCCCACTTCCTATTCTGGCCTTTCACAAAACCCAGCTCTTAACGGTCATGAAAGAACCGCAGAGGCTCAGCACGTCCCCATATGTCCCCATATCGGAGCAGAGCAAGATATGGGATCGTCCAGCTCTGTGTAGCTGACATCTTCAATCCAGAGAGAAAAAGCAGCCTGTGCAAGATTTAGTGCCAGCCATGTCAGAGGCTCAGATATCTGCTCTCCTCACGTGGAGCAGAGAAAGGACCAGGAACCTCCAGTACAAAACAGGCTGGAACGAAGATCTAAGGCCACTCTTGAATGGACGTGAAGGTGAAGAATGGCGGATTCATTTTGCAGGCACAACAGTTCCTAACAGCTTACTACCGAGAGCTCACGCGATGCCATTCAGTTTACTGCAGAGGCAGTCTCTGTGGCAACTAGAATCTATTAATTCTTAAAGTAAGCTATTTATATTCTTTTCCTATTAAAATTGAACAGTTCAAGTGAGCACATGGAGTGCGCATACCTAGAATTAAATAAAAATTAGATGAGTGTGCTCAAGGCTCACCAAGTCTCTCTGTCCAGTATAGAGTCTTAAACAGTCTTTAATCTTAATTACATTTTAAGCTATATATACAACAGATCACTGATTAAAAAACAGGAATACTAGTGTCCAAATTAAAACCAACTAAGAGCTAAAACAAGGAGAATTCCATCAATTTTTTTTTCAAAATAATCCTTATTAGATCTAAATTCCCACTCATCTCTTCAAAATTCTTACATAACTTCTTGAGGTTTTCAATTCTTCAAAAATTGATAATAAATAAAATCAAGCAACAGTGATATGCAATTTACCTTTCGATTTATTGGGAATGACATTCACCCAGTTAGTGCACTATTTGCCAAGACAGTTTCACTGCCTGAAACCTGCCTCCTGTCATCCTTTAGAAAAACTAGGGTGATTGTAACAAGTTGCCATCTTTAGGATTCAAATGCCAAGAAAAGAAGAACTGTAAACAGAAGAAATTGAGTTCTAGTTCATGATCAGCATGCTGCAGTATTTGAGGGTGATAAAATCTGCGACCTCCTGAAAATGTACCAAATGAAAGATGGACTGATGAATGAAGAGAGGGATGGAGTGAGGGCCTAATGTGTGATCAAGCAAATGTATTAAAGTGTTAGTCGTAGACGCCTGGTGAGTACATGGCGGTCTACTGCACTATTCTATCAACTTGTTTTCATGTTTTAACTTTTTTATAGTAAAATATTGGGAAAAATGCAAAAATTCCAAATTCCAATGTTTACATTTTTGATCCCATATAAATATATAGAAATAAAAAGTTGATCACAAGATCAACCATAAAGCCAATTTTAAATAAGTTTGTGTAGTGACAGATGACCACATTTTAAACATAAAAATGTTCAATCACTACACTGTATACCTGAATCTAATAAAATATGATACTGTATACCAAAACTATACTTAAATTCAAAAAAGATAAGGCAAGTTAACATTAAAACCAACAGAGATGTGAGGTATCAACTGGAAATACACTGAACGATTTTTATAATAAACACAAGCTTTTACAAGGCCAAAAGTTCATTTCTTAAAACCTTAAACTTTTGCTTACAAAATTTATAAAAACAAAATATGAATCATATTACACAGGTAAAATATAAAGCAATGTCTTTTATAAAAAGATTTTAATATAAAATTTATATCATAATCTTCATTTAGTCACCTAAATCTTTTAATCTTAAAATTACTCCTTTATCATATCATAGCCAAAAAAGACAAAAAAGTCCTGTGTGTTTGTGTTGGGGGGTGGTTAGAGAGAAGGAGTAAAGATAGGGAAAGACGTGATTATATTACTGTTAAAGGGGATTAAAGTGAAAAAACAGAAACTAAAAACCCAGTTTAACAATACAGCACACCTACCAGCTCTTACAGACTCATGTTCTGTGCTGCCACATCTATGGGTGTGTGCCTGCATGTGAGACAGCATGTGCCTGTGTGTGAGAGTGTGTGCCTGTGTGAATGGGTACACCTGTGTGAAGGTGTGTGCCTGTGTGTGAGCATATGCCTGTGTGTGAGAGCATGTGCATGTGAGAGAGCATGTGCCTATATGATGAGAGTGTGCCTGTGTGAGAGTGTGTGCATGTGTCTAAGAGCATGTGTGTGAGAGCATGTGCCTATGTGAGAGCTTGTGCCTGTGTGAGTATGTGCCTGTGTGTCAGCGTGTACCTGTGTGTGAGAGTGTGTGCCTGTGTGTGAGCATGTGCATGTGTGAGTGTGCATGTGTGTGGGCATGTGCCTGAGTGTGAAAGTATGTGTCTGTGTGAGGGTGTGTGCCTGTGTGAGAGTGAGTATGAGCGTGTGAAAGCATGTACATGTGTGAGAGCATGCATGTGGAAGTGTGTGCCTGTGTGTGAGTATATATGTGA
The DNA here is from genome assembly GCA_004027475.1 of Anoura caudifer. Lineage (NCBI taxonomy): Eukaryota > Metazoa > Chordata > Mammalia > Chiroptera > Phyllostomidae > Anoura > Anoura caudifer. The sequence goes on from PVKU01002267.1 coordinate 36,279, forward strand.
GTGTGTATATAAGGCAGAAGACTCTGTTACAACTTCTAAGTTCCCCAGAAAAGGCTTTATAAATCCTTCTTTATAGCCTTGAATTCTTTATAGAAAAGTAGAAATGAGTTTGAACCCCCTATTTATAACTGTCCCAGGAAAATACATGGCGTCTTCAGAAAGAGAACCGCTTATGCTCCAGAAGCCTGTTCCTCCTGCGATGTGGGTGCCCGAGACCTTCCTCCCGCAGCTCCTCGGGGTTGGGCTCTAACCCAAGGCCAACGTACAAATCAGCTTCTTACAGGAGCTGATGTCAAACGACCAATTCAAATAGGAGCCACACTCGTTTTCCTAGAATGGTTACTTTTAAAGTTGTGCTGAACGTGAATGTGAAGAAATTTGACATGAAAATAAACCGAATCAAACATCTCTGCTAGAAATCCACCAGGCCTCTACAAAAGCAATTCGGGGAGATGAAAATAAGGAGGCAGATGTCCGTACCTGGCTCCATTTTAGAGGCAAATCAGTAAGTGAAGAAACGCAAACTTAAATCTCCACCCAAATCTGAAGGTCACATCCCCCGCTTGTCAGGGCTCCAGAACAAGCAGGTGAGCACTGCGACTCGCTTTAGGAAAGGACTTTCGGCAAGGTGTGCAGCACTAACTGGGCACACGTGTGGAGTTAGTTCCTCCTCATACGAGACAGCTGTCCCTGCTCTGGATCTTTTCTGGGTGGAGAGGCAGGCAGCCAGCCAGCGTGGCGGCTGTGTGGCTGCAGCAGCGACTGCACCGGAGCTGGGCGGCAGGACTCACCTCCATGGCCTTCATGCTGATGATCTCCACCCCACACATCTTGCCTCGTTCCAACAGGCTGCTGCCATAGGAGTCCATGACAACTATGATTTTAAGGCCTGGTGTTAACTTGTTTTCTACACCGTCTAGCAACAGGTTGGCCTTTTCTGGCTTGTCAACAAAAACCACAGACAGTTCAGCTGGAAAGAAAGAGCTACGATAAGTGATACACTCTGGAATATTAAAAGCTTGACTGTATAATTTTTTAATTTTAAGGTTATTTTAAGTACCACATTTTTAAAATAGGTAGATGTACATTTAAATATAAACTCCCCATCAAATTAAGTACAAGCAAATGTGCATCACTGGATCTGACCAACAGCGAGGCCAATGTCCACGCAAAGACCACAGACATACCTTTGTTGACTATGTAAGTGATGGCTTCGGCTCCAAGGGTATCATAGAGAGGCACGATCACCATCGAGTAAGCAAAGCATCCCTGTTCAATGATGACCCACTAGACGGACAGTAAGGGTTGGGGAGAGAAAGCGAGATGTCATCATGGAACCAGTCTATGGAGACCAGAGCTCTAGATTTAGGCAGAAACATTGGGCATAGCCACCTCACTGTTTGAACATCAACTACTATATGCCAGGTACTGTGAGGGATTTATAATGAGGACAGAATACTAGTCCCCTCCTTAAAAGGAATGGGCTGTCTTTGTGGGGAGGTTACTGAGCTGACTCTTGTGACAGCAGCATAGTTCGGATGGATGAGAGAAAGGCAAGGAGACCCCAAGAGCAGTGACTACAGAATTAGAGGCAGGGAGGAGGGCAGTGAGCAACTGGCTGGCCTGGAGGTACCGGCAGGGAGTGGGGAAAAGGAGGCCAGGGGTGGGCGGGAGAAAGCCCTTGGCTCTGGGGGAGGCTGACCCTGGTTCCCAGGCAGGACACAGCCACTGGGGGTTTCTCAGCAAAATGGCAACCGTGAGTCTGAGGAAGATCCATCTGGCCACAGTGTGCACTAGGGCCCCGGGTGGGGGAAGCAGGCACACTGTCTGACAGGAAACCCATTAGGCACAATCTCCCCAGAAAAAGAATGATGGAAAGTGATGCAGTAACTGGTCACCTGGCCTCCAAACTCAGCAGCCACATGGAAACTCACCCACCTACAAGGCAAATGTGGCAAGACCCTCAGGGCCTCCATCCTGTTGGGTACAGATGGGGGCAGAACGGCCGCACAAAGGGAGTGCGCACTCACTTGGCCCGCAGCTGTTTTCTCTCCTCTTTTCCCTCTTGGGCCCAATTTCAAGCTACCAGCAGGGAGGTAAGGCCCAAGCTCCTCAGCAGGCACAGTGGCACATGCGGTCCTCTCTTCCCTGCCCCTTCTCCTGCGACTCCCAGTTCTCCCACGTTAAGATGCTTCATTCCCCAGCACAAACATGCTGCTTGATGAGAACATTCCTTTGGTTTCCATCAACACTCCACTCAGCTGCCTCCAGGATCTCCAGAAAGTCTTCCTTGACTGAGCTCCCATACTCCCCCTGTCCTCTGTCCACACTCAGCATGTTACAGAGAAAGCATCAGCTTTGGAGGCTGTCTCTTTTTACGCTGTACCTCACAGAGAAGATCCAAGTCACTGCTATACTTTGGTGCCTTGCCAGTGCCTGGCATATAGTAGGTGCTTGATAAACATGTGCTGAACTGACTCACAAACATAGGAAGAAAACCACCTCTTAAAGGGATGTATGTCCTAATTGTAGAGTCATTATAGAGTTTCCCTAAAACAAAAATGTTAGGTGTGTTCATTTGAATAGGTTTCTCTTCAAATGAAAGAAATTAAGTTCCATGAGCCTAGAAATGACCGAGCTGTGGAAAATAACGTTTTTCCCTTAGCAGGACATAAAATACTAAGAAATGGCCCTAATTTATAAAATAGTGAGTAGCATATGGATTGAGCCAACACACCTTCTGGACACAAGTAGGTTTAAGAATCAATCCCATTTCTTCAAGCCAGGTGCTTGAACTTTTCCAGGCCAGCTATGCCATTAACTTGTTCACCAACACCAGGAGCAATGCCTCGGCAAGAGTTATTTAAATGTTTAATACCAGGGTGTATAGAAGCACCACGCCCAGGCCCAGCTGAACAACAGACTGTGAGACTAAATGAAGGCTGGGCCAATGTGAGGTACTTTCTTGTTGTCCATGGTATCTAAAACTTTGTACCTGATCAGAGGGAAAAATTAAGCCTTTCAGGAAGAAAATATGAGTTTGTGGCTGAAAAAACTGTATCCCAGTTTCTTTGTCATTCATTAACACTATTTTTCTAATCACAGAAGACTTCTTTGTTAGTTACCTATTGCAAAGATTTTGTTTGGGAATCTGGTTTAACAAACCCAAATCAACACTTTTTAAAAAATGACTTTTCTTCCACCCAGAGGCTAAGCAGGCCCCGGTTTGGGTTTTCATATATGCAGCTTTCTAAGGTGTGACCCAAAGCTGTATTCTGGGCAGAAATCAGGCCACAGATCTGGTGTCAGGCAGAGGAAGGCATGAACCCTGAAGGGCTCTTCTGAGAACCCTCAAAGCTGCACATGGTCGGAGGAGGGCATTACCTCAGGTCTGTTCTGAGAGAAGATGCCGATGAACTGGTCGGGGGCAGCCTTGAAGCCCTTCTGGAGCAGCGCCGAGCCCACGCACTCCGACAGGTCCTCCACCTACAGAGGGGGAACCCAGATGGCGTCAGGCCTGACTCAAGGCCAAAGCTAAGGGGGTGGCAGCCGGAGAGCAGCGGGGCTCAGAGAGGGCACGCAGGGGCAAACCAGCATCTTTCAGCAACACTTTCTGAATATCCCGAGGCTTTATTCACCAGAACCCACACCTAAGAGGACTGACTACGGGCCCTGCTGCAAGGCAAGGCGCAGCCCAGGGGTGACTGCGTGCCAGGGTTTCTCACCCAGTTCTGCTTCATACTTCGGTTTCGAAAAATCTCATAAAGGTATAAAACAAATACCAGGACTTAGAAAAGACTTTTTTTTTCTTTGTATGTCTAAAGACCAGCAAAGCAGGCAAAACTTGTCATTTGGTATAAACACTGAAACAGCAAGTTTTGGGGAGATCTTTAAACAAAAAGAAACAAATCTTATCATTGGGCTCTCCACTTCCATTCTTGAGAACTTATTCTTAGGAAATAGTTCAATCTTAAAAGGTTGTTTAAGAAAATTTTATGTACAAAGGTATATATACCAAAATTACCTAAAGTCATAAACCTGTAGGGGACAAGAGACCAAAGGCTGGGTAGCAGCTCCGTGCATGGTGGCAGACCTCTGGGGAAATGCCACATAGCCAGAAAACATTACAATTATGAAAACCATACCAAACTTAGAATATTTGTAACAATTTAAGTAAAAAATAAATACAGAAATGCATAATAAAATTAGACAGGACTATATACCTGACCCGATCTTCTCCCCATTGCTACCCTAAATTAACCAAAGCAAGCTTTTTAAATCTTAACATTTGGAATTCTTTTCTTCATTCTCAGCTGGTGGATTCTCAAGAGCACTTTGAAATCACGCCCACACCCGAGGGAGATGAAGCCACGCCTCTTTGTGTCGGAACCTGGTTGGTTCTGGCACATGGGGCCATCATGGGTCTGCCCATGGAGTGAGCGATGACCTGGAGAGTGACAGGGAGCAGCATTGGCAGGCTCATCACTGCCTCACCCTGTGGCTGTTTCACCACTGTTGCCGGCACCTGAGGGACGGGCACCTGTGGCATCCTGCAGTGCTTGCAGAGCTCAGCGGGACAACATGCATGAGTCTGTATCCCTGGGAAGAGGCTCTGCACCTTTCTTCACAAGGGGTGCTAGCCCCCAACAGGGCAGAATCACTGGGGTGTGAAAAAAGTGACGTAAACACACAAATCCAAAGTTGGCTCCAGGTTGAGCCAGTTCTCATGTCCACCAGCCTGACTCAAACACACACAGATGGACACCTGCAGAGACCCCGAGACTGTCAATCCTCCAGCCGACAGACAGCGGGAGGAACGTGGGGACGCACTGCCGTAGGAGACGCACCAGAAGCAATCCGGAACGCACCTGAGCCTGCTGTGAGCCCTTAGACCTCCACGCCATGCCATGTGTGTGACACACAGGCACACACTCACCCTCACCCTGTTTCTACACCATGATGTGGAAATGAGGGATCTTGAAAACCACTATTTGAACACCATAACTGGGATTTGGTTAAGGCAAAATAAAAACAGTGAAACCCATCCCATCACCTGAACTACAGCTTGTCACTCCTGCAAGCAAGGTATGCCACAGGCCTTGCCTCTGGACCCTCTCTCAAGGGAGACCCAAGCAAAGTCTTCCGCATCTGGCTGATTCTCATCGAGGGAAGGGAAGACACCATGCATGTTGACCTAAGGGGGCATAAAGCTGGACTCCTGAGCTGGCTCTGTGGCTCCTTGTGATGACTCCATCACATACACACCCTGGAACACACCGGTTCCTGCCCCCCTGTTCACACAAAGCATGGAAGGAGGAAGTTCCCTGAGCTCCCCAATGCACTGGGGTGACCGGCCCAGAGCCAGGGCTGTTTCCTGACAGCTGCGTGGAGACAAAGGAGGCAGAGCTGCACCCCGAGCCATGCTGCTGCTCTGCAGGCACCACTTGAACTGAGGAGCGGCAAGAGCAGGTGGAGTTGTTGTACTGGGGGGAGGAGGAGGTGGAATAAAAGCAAACAGCAACGCCTTCCTGCTCTGCTACCTGCCACTCACAAACCACTATTTCGCCCTGGCTAGTGTAACTCAGTGGATTGAGTGCGGGCCTGTGAACCAAAGGATCGCGGTTCGATTCCCAGTCAGGGCACATGCCTGGGTTGCAGGCCAGTTCCCAGCAAGGGACGCATGAGAGGCAACCATACATTGATATTTCTCTCCCTCTCTCTCTTCTTCCCTTCCCCTCTAAAGATAAATAAACAAAATGTTTAAAAAAAAAAAAACAAACCACTATTTCAACAGCTGTGGCTGTGGACGAGTTGGGACTACAGAGTGACAGGAGTATGACACCAGATCCCAGCTTCCCAGGCGTTGTCTCTGAATGTCTCTGAGCATCTGTGCTGCTGTGCATGGCTGCCTGGGGTTAAATGTCACACAGTCCCAAGCTGGTTGACCCACTGAAGAGCCCTACACCAGATGGCACAGGCCACACCGCTGGTCCTGGTCCGCACTAACTAGCTGTGACCATGGGCACGCCCCATGCCTTCCTGGGACCTGTTTTCCTCATCTATAAAATGAGAGGGTCACCCTATGCTGGGCTTCTCAATTTTTCTAAATCTCTCCCTCCAGAGAGGAGTAACCTATCCCTCCTTGGGGCTGGGAAGAGACTCGCCTGTGTCAGGTACATTTCTAGAATTTCATCTTCAAAATTATACTCTACTCCACAGTGCATCCACATTAGTTCCAGAACAAAGTGCTTCAACGACCAGCTAAATCACTTGTCTGGTTTCCCCCAAGGCTTGTGTCACACTGTTACCCATCCTCAGGCTCCGAGCGCACCAGGCACACCCACCCTCACGGACCCTCCAGCCCCGGCATTCCGTAGCTGTAAGAGCTGACAACCCAAAACACTGCAGCGAGGTGTTTACGGAGCCAGAAAACTCACCTGCTTGTATGAAAGCCATTCATAGGGCTGGTCTGGTTTGCGAGAGCCTAAGCAAGGGCCGTTATCTAAAAGAGGGAAAAATGAAGAATGGGTGTGACATGCATGCACGTCTCAGTTTGTATTCTACCTCCTTCTGCGCAGCGTCTCTAGACTTCAGACTAGAAATAACGGCTTCAGATTGGAAATAATTCCCCCTGGGTTTTTGTTTCATTTTTTTGCTTGTTTATTTATTTCTATTTTGTTTCTTAAATAGGGCAGCAAAGGAGGAAAATGGGAGGAGGCAAATGCAAAGGTTAAGAACTATCGGTGCGTGCCGTGGTCTAGCTCGGGTGCCTGACAAGCAGAAAGAAAACCCGTATTCACTATCCACACTAAAGACTAGCACAGGGATAAATATAACCATTTACATTGAGATCATACAAATTCCTTTCTACAAATCAATCCCAAGAGACCTTCATGTTCAGTTTGTGGCTGTTGAAGGGAAAATCTATGTCCACCTGGAGAAAAAGCTGCCACATTGAGACGATCGGAGCTGCCCACCGGCAGGAACATTTCCTAACTAGAAACGTGGCTCCACCAGCAACTCTGGGTCCGACTGGGCCTCCTAGCTCCTCCCCCGGGGACATCTGCAGTTGGAAGTTTTGCCATGTCCCATCTGACAGAGGCATGCACATTTCTGCGTGGAGACCATAACACTCCTGGCTTCATTCTCGAACTGAGTGCCAGCTGAGGGGCTCAGGTGTGGGCTGGGGACCTGAGGAAGGAGGAGGACAGGCAGAGCGTGGCCCCATCTGGGGCCCTGACAGGCCTGGGCCTGCAACAGAGTCACACCTTCCAGGGATAGGGGGCGCGTGCAGGCTCCTGAGTCAGTGGCAAGGACCAGGCGGGCAGATCCACCCCTGCCTACCCTCTCCCGACTCTTGGGCAGTGCTGATGAAGCCCAAAAGAGCTCCGTGGGGCCTTGTTCTTGGAGCCTTGTCACCTCACAGGGATGGCAATCAAGACCAGGCTGCCAGGGTCACGTCAATCAGGCCTGGGGGTGTGACGGGCAGCACGCTGACCACCGTTAACCAGCCTGTGTCACACACTCGAAACTGCTGAGAGGGCAGTTCTGAAAAGTCCTCATCACAAGGAAACAAAACCTGCAACTGTGCGTGGCAACGCCTGTTAGCCAGACTCCTTGCGGCGGTGGCCACCGTGTGGTGTACCTGAAACTAATGTAGTGCTGTATGTCAATTTTATCTCGAAAACCAAATCCAACACAAAAACAAAACCCAGGGCAAACATTACAAAATACATTGGCCATATGAAATAACATGACTTTATTTCTCCAGAGAAGGAGCTGGCAATCTGTAGCCAGAGGCCAAAGCAGGCCTGGCGCCTGTGTTTGTAAATAGTTTGTTTTGGAAGGCAGCCTCACCTCTTCATTTACATATTATCTAAGGCTGCAGCTGTGAGTGCTTGCACCAGAGTCCAAATGGCTGACAATATTTACTGTCTGGCCCTTTACAGAAAAGGTTTGCGGATTCTAGGTCTAGAACTAGAGTGTAGTTAGCCCCAGGATCAGCTGGGGAACTTAAAAATACAAACTCTACCCAGGCCCTACTGACAACCTTTTGGAGATAACAGGGTAGGACCGGGCCTGGGTCTAGTACTTTCCTGAAGTCTCCAGGTGACACTGCAGTGGAGCCAGGATGAGAACACATGGGGAGACCAGGCTGCCCCAAATGGCTTCCCAGGCTCCGTTTTAAAATGTAAAAATATTTAAAAACTCTAGGCTGGCTTTTCCCACATTCAACAAGCCCTAACTACCTTATCTAGGTGCTGGCTTTTGCACTCCTGTGAAAGTGTAATCTTATGGTAGCCTAGGAAAATGAAAGCTTAGAATAAAAAGTTCCTCTAGGGGGAAAAAAGAATAAAAGAATAACCTGCAAAGCAGCTTCCTTCAATCAGGATAGGTTAAAATAACTGAACCTATTCTTCTTTATCTTCTCTGAAACATTCATATAAGTTCTTCATTTTCCAAGTAGGTGAAGTGACCCCCACAAAGTTACGTGACTTGTCTTAACATCAGGGGACACTCGGAAGCATAATGTTAAGTCACCGTACTCCTAGATGAATCCCATCCTGTGCTAACAATGGAAGAAATGCACACACATTTATACACGTACTTACTTTGTGGTAAAGAATACACACACATGGATATTTGTCTCATGTGCCCTTAGTTAGGCTGATCTACCTTGTATTTATTCTCACAGACAAACCCTGACCCTGATACTGACTCTGAAGAAACTCATAAACTCAATAATCTACAGGTGGGTTGCTTTCCCTTTGCCGGGGGGCTTAATGTATCTACCATGGGGGTCCTGGGGCAGGTGGGCTGGGGCAGGTGCACTGAACCGGGATGCCAGCCTTGCCGGGACCAAGTGAAAATGGCAGGCACCGCGTGAGCACATATCACGTGCAACGTAATGTGGGGCACAGAGAGCAACAGCGGTCCAGCCCATAGGGATCTAGTGGCAAAAATAAAAGCTAACTGACAAAAGATTTAAATAACAAAGCATGGACCCCAAGGGTCATTTCTAGAGAGGAAGAGGGAACACACAAAAATAAAGGGATTAAAACAAAGAGAGGTGAGGGAAAGCAGAGGGTATCCTCTGCTTCGTCGAGGGTTCATGAATGAAGCACCTACTGTGTGCCAGGCTGTGTCAGTCATGAAAGAAGAGATGGCTGCCCTGTTCAAGGAGTGGTCATTGATGGGACAGATCTAGGCCAAGAAACCCCTTCCGTCCCCTGAAGGGGCTATTATGTGGGCAGTGAGGGGGCACCTCACTTAAAGGAAGGGGATGAGAACTGACAGACCAGGAAGGTCTCACAGAAAAGGCAGAAGGCAATCTGAGTGTCACAGGGTTAGGAGGACCATATCAAGCACCCTGGGCTGGGGGAGGAGAGAAGGGCTGTTACGACCTTGGGGGGAGGGGGAAGGGCACAGAGGTGTGGGGTCATAGTTGCATGAGCACAGGTAGTCGTGGCTCCTAAGGAAGTCCTGTGTGGCTGGAGACTGGAAGACAGAGGAGCTGGGAAGGAAGGTGGGTGCTGGAGGCTGCAGGTCTCTGCTGCCGCCGTCAGTGATGAAGCGGAGCCCCATTCCCAAAGTATCGCTTCGCTGATGAAATGCTGTTTCCTTGGGATGTCAGTATGTATTTCTTAAAATATGAGTCTCCCAATCAATGAGTTTGAAAAATACTGGACTGGGCCCGATTACGGAGGTCTCTTGACTGCAGCAAAGGTCAGCCCGCAGGAGCTAGTGTATGTGCGACTCCCCATGAAACACACAGCATGCTGGACACATATTTGGCTATGGGACCCACTTTGTTGCCACAGCCCACGTCTAAAGAGGCCAGGGAGCTTCCGGACTCACTCTGGAGAAGTTATGGGAGGAGACAAGGAGCCCTGAACGATACTAAGTAGGTGGAAGACATAAGCGAGGGCCACTAATAAGCAATGATTTCCATTCAGGAGGGCCACTCCTTCCGAATGGAAACCACTGAGTGTCAGCCACATAAACTCAGCATGATGCTCACTTGACACATGTATGCCCCTCTGGAAACCTTCGTATAAGGTTCTGACGTCATCGTAGAAATACTCCAAGGGCTCATCACTATCAAGCAGCGGGGACCTCCGAGCACCACCACTCCCCTGTGGAAAAAGACAGACAGAGGAGCCCATTAGGGGGAAGCGTTGACAAGGCAAAGCCTACCGTGTGCGCCCATGATCCCCCAGGCCGTGAGGTGGCCACCCAGTGAGTGTTTGCAGAAGGAGCCGAAGGGCTGGGTGTGTCACTGAGGACCAGTGTTGTGTCGGCTCATGGAAACGACACACCATTAATTTCACTTCCTTAACGTTATTTATGTTCTTTAGTTTTTATCAGAGTTGGCCAGGATCTTTTTGAGATTATTTGCATTGTTTTCTCTCTTTGCCAATGTCACTAAAATGCATTAGGAGCTTCAGTTCCTCACAGAGCATCTCACAGCTACAATCAGGACGCGGACGTGCAGACTGTCTGTGCCCATGCGGCGTGCAGCACCCGCAGGCACGCAGACTTGGCAGGGCGGCACACCCTTCTCTCCGCTGTCTGCACCTGCTGGCTCAGGGGGCACACCTGCTCTGTACCAGAGCTTCTGACCAGATGCCCAGCCATGGAAGGGGTAGCTGTTCTCACCCTGAGAGCTGCTGCGCCCTCGGGGGCTGCAGACACACGGCAAGGGGCCCAGGGGCCCACAGGACACCAGGTATTCCTTAGAGACCAAGGAATAAAAGTTCAGTTACTACAATGCCAGAGCCTACAATTCTTGTGGGTTTTTTGTTTTGTTTTGTTTTGTTTAGTTTCAGAGAAGGGGCTTCACATTTGCAATGGTCAGGCAACACTTTCTTGGGGAAATTAGACTCTGACAAAGGACTTCTGGTGCCACGAGGAAATACCATTCGGAAGTGGGAGAGGTCATTTCTGGCTTGAGGTCTGAAGAGAGGAGGCAGGAAAGCCTCCACAAAGAAGAGGCAAAGGGCTAGGTTTCCCAGAGTGGACGGGCTGTGCCGGCGGGAACCGGGGCTGCTGCAGGAGAACAGCCACAGGGAGACCTTCCTACAGTAACGACTGCCAGGCACGTTTGGCTGGGTTCCTTTCCTTCTCAATTTTAATTAGATTTACTCACTCCTCCTCCCATGTGCTCTTGCTCCTCCCCTCCAAGTCATCCTCTATATAGTGAACATTTTTTAATGACACAGAAGTATAGCGAAGCAAACTATGACCAGCCCCTGTTACCAGATTGGTGAGCCCCTTCCAGGCTTTTTTCTATGTGTACACATGTATATACATTTTCCAGGGTCTACTAGGTGCTACATATGTGCATTTAACTCTTAATCTAAAACTGCTAATAATTTCCTGGAGTAAATATCACCCAATAATATATTTTAATCTTCACACAGTCTTCTCTATCTTGGCAGAAACTTTCTAATACCTATAGCTATGATTTGAAATATAATCATTAAATACCCCATGCTACTTTAGAAAACAAAGAAGTTATTCTTTGTGTACATAAAGATGGAAATAGAATCATGCATCATTAGTACTGAATCTCTGAGTCTATTTTCTCTTCTGCAAAACGAGGATGCCATGTGTCCCCGTCCAGGGTTATTTTTAGTTAAATGAACTCTCCTGTAAAGTATAAATATGTAGAATATTACTCAGACACCCTATAACGTGCTCTAACTACAATCCCAGTCCTTCTTAGCCAATATCTTTACTACAAAAACTATTCAGGTTAAAATTCAGAAGCAATTTTGCAACTTTATAGTAAGATTCAGAAGCCTTTTCATCCCAGGAAGCTACCCAGAGACCCATGGGTAAGCAGGAAGAGAAAAGGGGTGGAGGGTTAAAGGACGGAGAATGAATGGGATGAAGGAAAAAGCTAAGAAAAGTAAGAGGTGTGCCTGTAAAGAGGAGCCAGTGGCCACTCTGCCTGGGGGCACTGGCAGCCTGGTGGTCCACAGGGGGTCCTCCTGACCTTCTGCTCAGCGCCTTCTCTGCAAAAGCAATACTGCCCTCCCTGTGCCCTCTGCTGAGCCATACCTCCCGCTGTCACCTGGAAAGATGGGACTCAGGGGATAAGACACAGAGCTTGTTCTGAAGAGCTGAACGTGACCAGAAGAGGAGGGCAGGGAGGAAATCAGAGTGAGCAGACAGGAGCAGCCTGGAATCTATGGAGCACAGCTCACCCTAGAGCCGAGGTCCTCAAAGGAGGGTCAGGGGTGCACTTGGCCCTGCCAAGGAAGCAAATTTGCCAGCCCTTGGCCAGACCCATTGAGTCAGATACTCTGCAGGTGTGACCCAGCAGTCTGTGCTTCAGCAGGAAGTCCCCACGGAGTGTGGGTGATGTGCAGAGCAGGACGGCGGGCAGGGGCTGGGGACACCACCACGTGGGGCCTGGATGAGGGCAGAGGCTGGCGGGAGTGGGGAGGATGCAGGCACCGGGCACACAGAGCCCCGATGAAGTGGATTTGGCAAGTGACTGTGTGTAGGAGAGAAGAAGAGGAGAGCTGGAGCACCGATAAGACAGCAGTCCCATTTTATCGGAAATAGAGGGCTGGGGTGGGGGAAGGTTTGAGAAAAGAAATCAAGCTTAGCTTTGGATACATGGTGACCCTATCCCTTCGAGACAGGAGGTCAACTTCCCAATGTCCATTTGGAAATCACTGCTCTAGAGTACAATTTGATTACCAGCTTTTGGTTAAACAATTCTTTGGTTAGGTTAATTCTTTGGTGGTACATAACCCTCAGGACTTTGAGAAACATGGCAGTAAAACAGTCAAATTAAAGTCAAAGGAGCCAGCTAAGTCCCAAACAAAGCCATCCCCTCGACAAAGTACCGAGAGGACAAGATATTTATTGCTATTCTAATCAGCAGTCAGAATAATTAGCAGAAGCACTTGGGTTCGGTGTCAATTTAAGGCACAGGTGAAAAAGGGTAAAAGGTCACACCATTACTTACCCGCTAACTTCGAGAGATGGGAATGAACGGAACAGGTGGCGGAGACTAAGCAGCAAGACTTGTGCTTTGAAATGTGTTGCTCTATGAAATGATCATGTTCCCGAAAAGAATCATTTCTGATGTGCACGCACGTGGCCATTCTGCCTGAGCGGAAACACTGCACGTCAACACCTGTGCTGGGACCCCAGTCCCAGCCACGAGGGGCAAGGAGTGCTGCTGAGTGCTGGGAAGCACGTTTGCAGTGACCAGATCCAAAAATGCCTGCATGTGCTCCAAAACCGAAGCCACTTCAAAAGCCAGGGATTTTATTCCTGGGTTATTCAAGCACATGTGCCTATTTCTAGGACCACCTACTTAAATGGAAAAAAAAAAAAACAAACCTTTGAATTTGGTCTCCTTGGCATCTGACGTAACCTGAGGATTAGGGATAGGGGGTGTCTGTTTTGCGCAAGAAACAGGGTGAGCTAAGCACATAACTCCAATGAAATGTGCAGGAAATCAGTGAATAAGATGGTGAGTCAGGGAGGGTTATGGGTCTTTTGTTTCTTCTGCTATGCACTTTTCAATGTGGTTGTGTAGTTTCCCAGTTGAAAAAAAAAGATGGTGAGTCAGAGCCCCTTCAGTGAAAGCAGCGGCCCTGCACACACTCTGCCACCTCTGTGCCGGCTAAGGTTGCCCCTGAGGTGGGCCGTGTGCGCTGAATTTGAAAATGAAAGTTCATGTTCCTCTTGGGGACAGCACAGGCGGGACCACAGCCAACATCTGTGTGTCAGTGGTTCCCATGCTAGAACTCTTGCCCAGCGTTTGACAAAAAGGAACCCTCAATGTGCAGGTCAGACGGGTCATTTTGTGTCACTCCCATATCTAAATGCAAAAGCAAACCACATCCTTGAAGGGTTCTGGGGGAAAGGCCCAAGCTTTGTACTCTGTGGTCTCCTTCCTCTTCGCCTAGAAGATGGACATCTACAGGCCACAGCAGCCAGCTAACTATCCATCCTATCCCCTTGTTTATTCCCTCTAAGGAGAGGGATGGGGACAGGGCAGGAAGAAGAAGGGACACAGGGACAGAGGGAGGAAGGGAGGGGAAAGAGAGTAAAGAGGGAGGAGGAGGAGAACCCAGCTTTAAAGTAACTGGTAAGACTGGGCTGGGTTTAATGTTAAACCCATCTCTAGGGAAAAAAATGCAGCAGGTGGAACCAAAGTTCTGGGGGGTAAAAGAGACTCTGCCCCACCCCCCTTTCCAATACCCTCCATGTGAAATGGACTCCTCCCAGCACTTACATTCTACATGCTGCATCTCACCCCGCCCGGAAGACCATCACTGCTTCATTCCATAAACAGGCCCAGAGCTACTTCCCCCACCACTGAGCCCACGGAGAGGCTCTCTGACCTCAACACCAGTTCTCTGACAGATCAAACAGGGCTTCAAAGGCCAGCCCACCGCAACCCTAGGGACAACCTTTTCTGAATGACAGTGGACAGGAGGCTGAAAAGAATACCTAGACTCCCCCATCACGCCGACCTGTAAATGTCACAGGGTAGCAATGAACACTCAGGTTCACTATTTATGCTCACCATTTAACTAGCTCACTTCCCAAGATCCTTTGCACCCAACTGAGTTCAGAAAGGGCAGGACCATCGCAGTGACAATCCATGTTGGTGTCACCTGGGTGGTGCAGGGAAGATGTAAGGTGAGTATGTACAGAGCACCTGCTACAGGCCAGCCACTTCGCAGATGAGAAAACAGACTGGGAGGGAGGCTTCTTGCCTCAGTCCCACCTCCAAAATGTGGGGGAGCTGAGCCTCTAACCCAGCTCTGGGGGCCACCTGGTAGGCTGCGAGATTTGTCCATGCTTCACAAGCAGGTTCATACTTGCTCGCAACACACGGGTCACCTTCCTCTATGAGGAGGCAGGTCCAGATTACTGGGTGCCTGACTGGGGTTTATGGTTCTTCAATACTTCCCCCTAATCCTCTGAACACTTTTCCTTGTCTTTCTCCAGCTTCCAACTTCCCGAGCTCCGCTGTCCCAATCTGCAGATTTGCTGAGGGACAGGGAGGCTGGCAGTTCTCAGCAATCTCTGGTTCCGTGCTGCCAAGCACAGCTGAACTCATCACCAGGGAAAACCTGCCAGCCCCGGGAGGGAAAAGAGCACCCCACCACCTCCGTGAAAGGGGAGAAAGTGTAGAGCCACAAAATCCGATCCAAGTTCCCACTAACATGCACTGTCCCAGCAAAGCAAGCCAGCCTGAGGCACCTCCCCACGCTTGCCATTTAGAACGCGGGAGGCCTCCCGCTTCACCTTGGAGGTGAAGCCTGTGGGAACCATAGTCTAGGCTGACTCTGTCAGCTGCTCAATGGCATCAGTGTGAGACGGGGTTCTGTGTCGAGAGGCTCAGAAAGCTCACATCGGTCATTTTTCATTTGGGTGCAAATTGAACCTGCTTTGTGGGGGGGGTGTATTTTTAAACTTAAACAAGCATGGCAGCACACATCTTGGTCACTTACATGCACATACGTTCTCTGACTGATGAAGCCTGGGAGAAGTAGCGTCGTTTTTACAAAATGGCATGTGTTTTCAGAGCAGCTTGACAGTGAACTTGGACTTATCTTCCCAATTAAAAGGAACCCGGAAACAATTTTTTTGCTAAAACAATCACCCTCCCTCCTTTGAATTCCTAGAGGCTGCTACTTGATACTTCTGTGGCCTGGTCTTGGCCCAGGGCTCAGAAGCTCTTTCTCTGGGCCTCTGCGATGCGCACCCCTCACCTCGCAGCCCGTTCACCCACGGCCAGGGCCCACGACTGGGGCAAACCTGCTGCTGCGTTGGAATAACTAGTCACTTTCGGGTTAGCAGGCAAGTCCAACAACACGTGGAAACTCAGTTGTTCCTGTAATGTGAGTTTAGTAAGAAAATCTTAAGTTAGCAAGGTTTTCCAACGTTGTTATTAAAAAGCCCAAGTTTTAGGCCCTGGCAGGCAGCTCAGTTGGTTAGAGCACAGTCCCGATGCACCGAGGTTGTGGGTTCAACCTCTGGTTGGGGTGCATACAAGAAGCAACCGATGAATGCAGAGATGGGTGGGGCAACAAGCTAATCGTTTCTTGACAGTTTCTGATCCTGCATCTAACCTAAGTGCAGAATCTCAGACTCCGTTTCTTACCTAATCTGCCCCCCTTCCTCCTTTCATTTCCATCACTACCTTCAGATTCATTTGCCTGCACATCCATTTTCAGAAGAGTCTACCATTGGAATCAAAAGCTCTAGCCACAGACTCTTCAAATTTATCTAGGCATACCCAAATTTTCTTTGTTGTCCTTGCTTATATGCCACCCCCAACCACCGCACAGCCATAGTTATAATACATCACTTTCTTTTTTTCATTTTACTGCATTTTCCCCATTACCATTTATCCCCCTATACCCTCTTCCACCTCCACCCACACCCCTGCCCCCCACAGTCACTACACTGTTGTCCTAGTCCATGAGTTCCTTCCCTTTTCTTTTTTGCTTGACCCGTCCACTGCCCCCACCCCTGCCCTGAGTTGTCAGCCTGCTATCTATCTATGGGTCTGTCTCTATTTTTGCTTGTTAGTTCAGTTTGTTCATTAGATTCCACCTATGAGGGATATCAAATGGTACTTGTCTTCTCTGACTGGCTTATCTCACTTAGCACAATGCATGACTTTCAGTTACCATAATGAAGGCAGCGTAACCGAGCTCTCAACCTCCCTCTGACTGCACGACCCAACTTCACCTCTCTGGACTTGGTTGTCTTCTCACATGTAAACGTGAGGGTTGAAAGAGGAGACCTTTGCAGAAGAAGAGAACTGACATTTACTGAACACTCACCAGGGGCCAGGCAGACACTCTTCATGTCTCCAAACCACCCTCTTAACACTGGTGACAGAGGGAATGTACCGGCCCCTTTGTCTTCCAGATGAGGAATCCGAAGGTCACAAAAGTCAGGTGCACTTGCCCAGGGCTGCCTGGTCTAAGCAGGGCAGCCAGGTCCAGCCTCACCACATCTCTGTGTCCCTTTGGTCCCTTCCAGCTCCCACTGCTCTCCTGTCCCTTCACTGCAGCCAGGGTGGTCTGCACCCTGACCAGTCCCAAGGGTTTCCAGTCCCCCCAGTGCAGATCATCTTCACGGGCGGATGTGGGGACCACAAACCCAGAGAACAGGCTGAGATGAGCTGAAACTAGAAAATCAACATCATCACTTGTGAAAGTGACTGAGAAAAAAGGCACATACACACATACTTGTCTCTACCCAGCGCTAGATGGAAGTCCTACGCTGACACATAGGAAAGTCCAGCCTTCACATGGCTGTGGAGGGTGGAGAGCTGTAAGTGCAGAGGGACACAGCTCTGCAAACAGGCTGCTGATCAAACCATGCTCACAACGCTGAAAAACCCTTTAGAGTCTGTTGCTGAGTCCAGCTTCTCTGTTCTATTCTCTAGCTTATGTCTTCGTCGCCTTTCCTACATAGTGCAGAGCATGAGCACTAGGATCCTCTTTACAACCCCGGTTTGTAAAGGGAAATTTTACAAGCTGAAATTTATTTAAAAACCCCGTGCGGCTGCTTTGCAAAAGTGTAGCTGGGAGACAGCCAGTGTGGGCAGAGAGGAGATGCAGAGTCTCCCGGTCTTCACAACCACATCAAGTCTGTGGGAAGAGGAGGGTGAAGGAAGCGCACGTGGGAAACGGGAGGTGGTGGGAGCACAGGGACTGGCACATGGTGCTCACTCGCCATCACAGGAGGAATGTGGCAGCAGCGACATTTTCACCTGGCAACCAGCCCCCGGGCAGTGCCAGCTGTATAAGCCCCTGACTGGTACTTAAGGAAGCGAAGCAGGTTCCTCTTTCTGCCACCAAGGTCTGTACGAAGGTGTGAGCTCTCTAACAACCATCTATAATCACTGAGTGTCCTGACTTGAAGGCTGACCTCAAATTCAGTATTTTAAGTTCTTTCTTTAGAAATGCAAAGAGAATTGTATATACCTAAGACTTACAAGCTCTGAAAACCTGAGCTAAATCCATTTCTATAAGCAAGGATAAAAATCAGGAAGCCTATATACCAGGTAGTGAAATTATAGACTTTAATTTTCTTTCTGCTTATCAGCAATTTTAAACTGTTCTACAGAGAACCTATGTGAGCATTTTAATAAGGCTCCATGACTTCATGCTAAGGTGGAGCTTAAAAACCACCCCTTAAGTGCTCCCACAACTTCTCATACAAGAAACGAAATCAGGCCTTCTTTACCAGCACTGCCCAATCACAGGCTCCAAAAGTCCACACGCCCCAGGGCCCTCCCAGGCCCGGCAGGGCTGCTCCACCCCAACCCCCCACATCCCTGTCAGAGAACATGACCTTCTACTCATTATTCATGTGTGGTCAGCTGAGGTGAAATACAGTTTACATTTTGTTTAGAAATAAAGTATCTTAAAGCCATTTTTCCTCAGCAGTAGCTCAGTCCTTCTATTTTTACATTTGTCACGAGTAAGACAGACACATCTATCAGTAGCCAGAAGCTACGAATCAGGCCTGGCTTTGTGTGGAAGCCGCACATGCCCAACAGCCCCAGGAGGGTGTAAAGCATTTTGGAAATTCATTCTGACTTGGCTAGGAAAGCGAGAAATGACAAAGCAGTGAGTGGGTGAAGAGACACAGCACAGCTGAGAACCTGGCTGCTTTACCTTGCAGCCCTTCCCTAACCTTGAGGAGAGATGGCGGGGGCGGGGCGGGGGGGGCGGGGGGGTGTTGCTTGAGAAGGGAAGAGTAAGAACCCTGGGAGAGAACTGGTCTGGAAGGGTCTCTAGACTCCCTCAGCTGGCCCACCAGTGCAGCCCCAATTAGGGAGCACACGCTCTGCTGTAACTTTCCTAACAATGACAGTATGACCTTTCGCCAGCCCAAGTTATACGTGCCATGGCACTCACCACCTCAACCTCGGACTCCCCCTGAGTGTCCTTGTTTCTGTTTGTCCTACCCTAAATCCTGCAGCCCAGTTATTCTGGCAGGCTCCTAGTGTGGCTTCATCCTGTTTGAAATCTCAGACTCCTATTCAACATCTGGGACTTGTCAGGCACAGCCCAAGCGAAAGTCCTCTTTCTGTGACATTTGACAGCCTGCTTCTCTGCAGAAACAGAAGCCCTGTGAGAGCCAAGACTCTGCTTGTCCTTCTGTCACAGAACCCTCCGGGCCCAGCACAAGGGAGGAGTGCCGTGGGATTTCCAGAACAAGCCTCTACGTGATGTTGGGCAGCCACCTAGCCAGCACCACCCCATGTGTCCTTCTGCCCCACACTCGGGCCTCGACCTCCATCTATAATCACCAGCAAGCTTCTATGTGTTGAGCACACCCTTCGAAGTGCCCTCCCGAGGAGACCTGCAGGCAGGCCCGCCCTCCACTCACCGCCACCTCCACCGACTGCATGGACAGGTCACAAGGCGGCTTCAGGGCCTTGGGTCTCGTGGCGTACCAGAAGGTTGTCAGTGCTGCAAAGGCGCCAAAGCCCATGAGCGTGTTGGTGGGCAGAGTGCGGACGTACTGCCGGAAGTCAGCCAGCTCCGGCATGCGGAAGTATCGGAACAACTCGTGGGCTTGCATGGTCCTGTGTTGGTGCTGTCCTAGGCTGACTTCTGTCGGGAGAGAAGAACGTCATGGTCACTCCAAGGAGGCAGGACTCTTCTCCGGAGTCCCCAAAGGCCTACCACCTCGCTCGATGGCCGAGGCAGCGAACCCACAGTCTCGCAGGCCAGGTATCTCCTGGTTCTCAAATTTCCTTTCTGTAAAAATCACTTTAGGAACTCATTCTACTGCTATCATCTTGTGTAAAGTTTTCATTAACCACATTTTAAAATGTTCATCACTACGAATTCTTGCCATAAAATGCTCGGTAAGTGGCATAAGTTTCCATTTTTTCCCTGATATTATATCTCTGCTCTCCTCCACCCAAACAGAGTCAGCTCTCATATCACAGTGAATAGGGATAAGAGTGAAGAGGCACAAACAAGCCCAAACCACCGAAGAGCCCACAGTTTTCCTTTCTTCCCACAAAGCTCAGACCAAACTCCCCACCTGGGAAAACAGACCGGCCCGACACCAACGTGCCTCCCCTGCCCCACCCTCTGCACCAGGGAAGCAACAGCACCAATGCAGCAGAACTGTATCTGGCTGTTCTGAGAAAATAATTTCTTTTCTATTCCTCCAGATAGTGTAGCTAAGATAAAATAATAAGTTGATGTGCATAAACTTTAAACCAACCACCAAATATCTGGAGACAGATTACAGCATGGTGGTGGAGAGAAAGTATAGAATAGGGGTTACGACCCCAGATTCTAGAGCGAAATCCTAACTCCCTAGCTCATTAGTTATACGGTTTAGGACAAATGACTTCACCTCTCTGTGCCTCAGTTTCCTCATGTATAAATGAAGATAAAAAATAGTACCTACCTCCTAGGGCTTTTATAATGAGTAAATAATTCACATAGAACTTAGAATGGCACAGACAAGGCATCCAAAAGTGCTCAATAAATGCAGGTGTTATTATTATGTCCTCTACCGATATTCCGTGATTAGTCCTGCATGCCAACCAGTAAGGTACAGGGGTAATAAAAAAGTGTTTTACCGTAGGGAGTTTATGAATGAAATTAAGAAGCCAAACAGAGAAGAAAATTAGATGACAAATTCAATGTATATTAAAGCCTCAAAGTGCATGTTATAGACAATTTACATATATATCAGCATGAAAAATGTGAAGTACAGATAACAAATAAGAATAATTCTCATTAGGAAAGTCTTGGTGAATAACTGCTCTATAGTATGTTTGCCTGTAAAAGGAAGGAAATAGAAGTAAATCGTCTGAGCTTTCCTAAAAACTTCCTGGCAATCCACTGAGTGTTAATTCAGCTACAAGTTCAGATGGTATTCATGAGCTACTTATTATATGTTCTTTTAAACAGATAGGTCACAGACGGAAAATAATCCTCTTTTTTCAAATATAGAAATCCTCTTTAAATTTCAGTCAGTACTGTTATATTTGTTTTACAGAGTATCAGAATATCAAGCGTTTTCACCGGCCATCAATACTAAAGGAGCCAGTGGAATGCATCTGTTCAGCTCATGCACTCTTGTGCTACAACAGCTCTGTGTAGGTGTGTGTACGCACACACACGCGCGCACACACACACACATGCACACAGGAAATGTCCAGGTTTGACATGACAAGAGAAGGAACAGATAAGCAAATTTCTTCAGGTCATAATTCTGGAGGGAAAGCACCAGCACTTACAAAGCCACTCACCATCTGTGCCACCAGCAGCTGACTGCTAGGTGACACACCACTGCAGAACCAGAAAAGGTGGTGGGGGCGGGGGTGGGGGAGGGACCCAGCCTGCCAAGGTCTCTCAGGGCGTTAGTCACATGCTAGGTCCTGTGTCACAGCCCACTGGGCTAAAGGTAACTAGCAGACAAAATCCATACTTGACTGCCCAGGGGAAGACAAGGTGAAGGATGGGCCAATGAGAAGCCGGGAGCAGAGTCACCCCACTGCTCCACCCATGGGCAGGGATGGGCATCAGTCGGTGTCACCGGCAGTGCCAGTTCTGAACACAGACATTGTTTTCTTTCTGCTTAGCTTCCCAATAAGAAGAGACAATGGGTGTGTTCTGAAAAGCCATTGAAATGATCAGATGTGGGGTGGTATGTGGGACCAACATAAGACAGACCAAGAAAGAGACAGATTGTCAGTGGCGCACCCACAGCAGACTTTATTCTAGACGAGTCCATAGGGGTTGAGCTACTCCAGTCATTCCACACGTCTGAGCATCTAGCGTGTGCTGGGCACGTGCTAGGAGCCGGGGAGATAGGGCTGGGGGCCGGGCCGGCTCTGCATGGGCTGGCCAGCTGGGGAAGACACAAAACCTCACAAGCACCCTCACCAGGTTCGATGAGGGCTCAGACCCAGTGATCAGGCAGGGCCACTCCGAGGGAGAGAGGCACATATGGGACTCAGCGGCCTGGCCAGCCGACAAACTGAGCCCAGTCCTCCTAGTGCGTAACTTCACACAGCCCTGCAGATTCATGGGTGCAAAGCAGCCTCACGCACTCAATGTGCATGCCTGCCTTCTCCTCTCACCTATCCACCTGCCGCTGTCTGTGCTACGCCCACAGCACTCAAAGTCTGATGGGGGTTACCACGCCTTCCCCAACACCCCTGCCCTCCCCTCATCCCTCCCCGAAGTAATTTCCATAAAACCTAGATCGTGTGAATTTGCAGGGGCTGTCTGAAAGAATCACATCCCTATGTGAGAATATTAAATAATTCCCTCACCAACAAATCCAGTCATAAGCACGTGACCTTTTTCTATTTTAAGCATCAGCAGTAGCCAAGCTGTAGACAGCATTATACTAAGAATGAAACCAGTCTATTTATAGAAATGTCTAGGAAAGGGAAACTTTTTAAACACTTCAAAAAATTGCAGTAGCACTCATGCATAAGCATTTTATTGGATACTGACCTGCCATGCTAAGGGTTTAAATCCACCTAAATTCTTATCTTTGTTGATAATGACAAGCTACAGCAGCTTGTTTACTTCATGCCTCTCAGCTGGCAGCTGGTAGCCAGCTGCAAACCAACCACACTGAACAAACTGGTTAATGCTGTGTGTAGGACACACAGTCTATGCAATAAAGAATTAAGCCAACACCTCACTTAGATCCGTGGAAAGAATAACTCTTACATGTGAAACAAAGAGCATTATAAACCTTCCCCCTTCTATTTAACTGCTATAAGGAAAAGGTACTTGGGATATTTAGAAATGGAGGCAGACCTACATTCAAAGAAAATGAGCCACAATAAACAGCCTTTTAACGCTGTAGGCGAACATGAACATCCCGCTTTAAGACAGCCTCAGTCAATAATTGGTCTCAAAGGAGTATCAAGACTCATGAACCCACCAATGAATAGTTAAAACTCAGAATTTATTCTCATTCCAATGCTGTTCTGGTTGTAATATTTTTGAAATCCTTTCAAAAGCAAACTTGCACACCATCATCTCAGGAAGTTTACAGCCCAGGCACATAATCGCGCTGCCATGCGCTAAGAATATGATTCAATCAGCTTAAAGGCTTACGAAGATGGTAGCCAGTATTTCTCGGAACACAGGAAATTGCTAGGCAGGCAGCTTCTCCTTCCCCTCAGCTAGTCCTGGGCACCTTCCTCTCCACACCTACAAAAAGAGGGTTTGCTCCATTGGGTCCTTTGAATTTCCTGTAAAGCTGGAGTCTGAAACCACAAATGACAGGGAGTGTGGCCAGGGTCCAGGAAACCTGGTAAGAGCCCAGTGCAAGGAAGCAGAGCACAGGACACCTTTAAATAGACCTGGATAGAAACAGATGCCCTGGGCAGGGGATAGAAATAGGACTACACACCGTCAGACAGCAGAAGCCTGGTTCCCAGGTGCCCAAACCTGCAGAAAACCATCTCATCACACAATTAGCACCAAGCTGGTGTTTTGGAAAGACTTTCCCATCGGCACCTTATCTGAGCATCACAGTACAAAATGATGATGGGGAAACCAGGGCTCGGGACTTAGAAGCCTTCCCCAAGTGTCCCCAGGACACCAATCTGACTCTAAATTCATGTGGTTTCCTCCATGTGAACATTTCTTACCCTCCGGTGGGTCACCACCTCTCCACTGAGAGCATCAACATACTCCTTTGCATGTGGGGCTCACCAGCCTCCTTCAGCCAGTCCCAGGTCGGGCACCTTTAGGAGCAGCTGGCTGCCAAAGGTCCTTCCAGCACTCGCACTCCATGGGATTAGGTGAACTCCCTCTGTCTCACCGAACCACTAGCATTTGCCCCACCACACTGGCCTCTGAGCACATGGGTTCCAGCTCCACTGTGCACAGAGGCTCACCTTTCACCACTTTGTCTGCACCAGGAAAAGGTGCTCCAGGGCCAGTGGGGACTCGTGACTCACAAGGGCATCATTCTCTAAGGACACAGGGACACACACACAGCTCCTGCAATCCTGCAGACTTATACTTACATTAGCATTTTATTTTCTTCATGTTATTCACAAACCAAACAAATGGGGGATCCAGATGTTCCTCCCCTTCTGCCGTCCCTCAAGCTTCCCCCAGCAGAGCAACGGTGGTTTGAAGGAGCCCTTCACGAGGAACGCGGCCCTCACGCAAGCCCACAGAGACAGCGTCCTAGGCCCGGCAGCAGCCAAGGAAGAAATCCTGACTTCTCTCCTTAAAACAGTGAGCCAAGCTGGCGAGATGCTGCCATTCCTTGTTCCTCCTCCTCCTCTGGCACAATAGGCCATTTACAGAGGCTGAAAGCTGCCCCTTTGTCCTCCACTGGCTGGGCACAGCTCAGCCTCGGGAAGAACAAGAGAGCGGCAGCCAGACCGTGTGCTGGTCTTTCAGTGTGCCACTCCAAACCGGCAGGTCAGTGCTCCTTAACCCTGGCTGGCAAATTACCTAAAGCTTGACTTGCTCAAGCCATCCCCTCTTGAACCCAAAGAGCAGCTGGGCTCTCTCTGGAGAGAGGGAGCTACAGACGCTGAGATGCCCGAGGCCCTCAGTTAGGAGGGAAAGCAGAGGCCGCTGCCCCTCCCCATCCCATGCAGGAGCTCCTGACCATGGCAGACGGCTTGCTGCCTTGGGACCATCTCCTCATTCTGAGCCTGAGGAGAAAGCGCACTCGGGCAGCCTGGGACCTTACATGCGCACAAGGAGCCAGCCGTGGCAGCACAGGGGACAGTGACGCCCGTCTGCTGCCTGCCCTGTCGGGGAGCCAGCTTTTCCTCCCAAGCACAGTTGCCCTTTGCCTGCTGAATTTTCGGGACAGCGATTCTATGGATCAATGCCATTCCAAGAAGATATTTAAAAGGAGAAGCAAAGCAGAGATGTTCTGTTTTCAGAAACCTGATTTATGAAATGATTGGAGTCAAGCTGCATATTTCCACACTAACCCACCCCCTGCTTATCTCCCCTAAAGCTGCCAGGGAAAGAGTGGGGCACAAAGCTTTTAAGGGCAGGTAGAAGGCTGGCCTAATTTTTAACCAGTGACATTAGGGCCATGGCTCACGCATCCATACTGGCCACAAGCCACAAACTACCATATATACCCCAAAAGAAAGAGATTCTAAATGGAAGGTGTCCGACTTGAACGCATAAGGGATTAGGTGACATGGGAAAATGTGTACTTAGAACAGCTTCTGTGCTCATTCAGCGACATGGGCATCTAAGTCATATGACGAAATAAATGATTTTAGAAACATTTCCTTTTTTTTATTCACATTTCATTAATATTTGACTCAAAATCTTTGAGCATGCTTCTTCCAACAGGGTCTCAGGCACCTCTAAAGCCACTTTCGGAGGATTGCCAGTCTCCTGCAGCTATCGTCACACTTTTCTCTCCCATGTAAGTTGTCTAAGGTGAAGTATTTTCTGAAGTCACTTGTGTGGCTACCACTGAAAAAAAGTCTCCAAAGTCACAGGAACACAGATTACAACGTTAGCACAATTTTAAAAATGTGTCCCTATGGGCCCATATTCACAAAACCAAAACACATACTTTACTGCTTTTTAAACTGATTTTTAAACGCTTTTCAACAATAATATCAAACACTTGCCTTTGTGAAGTCAGACTCCTGGGAAGAGTTGTCCAGCAGGGGCCTCAAGAAAAGTAAAACTCCGTTAGTTGACCTTTATGAGGGTGCAGACCAGGACCGCCAAGAAGTGGTTTCAGGTGCCTGCTCTACCCAATGTTGGTCAAAATAAAGTGACCGACAGAGCACCCCAGAAAATGAAGGAGAGTTTGGGGGAGACCCTCACCTTCTATGGCACAGACATGATTTAATATTCACAGAGGAGGACACTCAAACAACCTGCAGACTCCATTCATGAGGCTTGGGAATAAAACAAGTAATGCCAACAAATGACACGCAACAATGACATGCACAACAGTGACTGCCAAGGTGCGACCAGTGCCACAGAAGTCATGAAAGCGATTGGACGCTCAGGGAGGGCTGGCGCTGCAGCCCCCAGGGAGCTGGTGCCCAGGGAAGAGGGCAAGCGGTAGGACAGGAGCTCTGCTCCAGGAGACGGGAATGGAAACAGGATGGCTGGAAGCAGCAGCCGAGCCCAGTCCTCGGCGTTTGGGTGAGTTAATGTGGAACCACTGAGGGTTCAGCTGACAGGGGAAAGAAAGCACGACGTTCAGGCGGTCAGTCTGAGATGACTTTGTTGTGTGTCAGGCGCTGTGCTGAGCAACCTGCACACGATCCAATGTAACCCTCCACACAGCCATCCCCACATGGAGCTGCTACCACCTTCAATGCAAAGACCGGGAAGCTGTGCCTGGAAGTGCAATGTCCTGCCCCAGCTGCACGCAAGAACAGGACTGGAGCCCGGGTCTGAAAGCAAAGCCCATGGACTTGAGAGGCCAGTGTCGAGACCCAAGCACACCCGTGGTTCAAATCTAGACAGAGGTAGGAGGCGCGCAGGGGATGACGAAAAGCTGTGGTCCAGAGTGATGAAAGCCTGGGTGGGTCCCAGGTCCACTGACAGACAAAGGGACAAAGAAACTTGGAACAGGCACACAATGGAATATTAGTCAGCCTTTAAAAAGGAAGGAAATTCTGCTACCTGCTACAACATGGCTTAGCCCTGAAAGAATGTTATAAGAAGTGAAAGAAGCCAGACTCAGAAAGACAAATACTGTATGATTCCACTTACATGAGGGACCTAGAACAGGCAAATTCATAGAGACAGGAATAGAGGCTACCAGGGGTGGGGGTGGGGTGGGGAACGAGGCGTTACGGCTTCTCAGGTAGAGCCTTTGCTTGGGATTATGTAAAGCTCTGGAACTGGGAAGTAGTAATAGTTATACAACATTGGGAATGTACTTAATGCCGCTGAATTATACACTTGAAAATGGTTAAATTGGCAAATTTTATGTTGTGCATATTTTACCACAATAAGATTGTTTAAAAAAAAAAAAAAACAAGGATTCAGTAACTAAATGGATATAAATGGAAAAAAAGAGGAGAAATTGGAAGGTAAAACTCTGAGCCTGGGAGAACACAGGTGGGACCCTGAGGCCAGGGGGAGGTGAGACAGGAGACAAGGAGCTCCATGAGCTCCACCCCTTTCCAGGGTCCTGAAAGCCCCCTCTACTCTGCTCTGGGCAACCTGGCCCCGGGCCCTGCTTCACCGCAGCCACAGAGGCAGGGGCTGGGGGCATGCTCCTTCTGCACCCCTCCCAGCTCCCACAGAGGGTCTTCCCTGAGCCTCCCTGCATTCCACATGCCCCTCCTTCCATCTCCATCACTGCCGCCCTTGCCTCTGGCCCTGCTTAACATGCCTGATCCCTCGGGAAATGAGTTCTTACAGAACCCACAGTCAGAAGCCGTGGGCCCTTCCTCTGAACTGTAGGAGTACTTCAGCCCCGTTCAGGCCCTCACCTGAGTGTCTGCTTCTCCGACACGGATGCCTCTCTGCCCTCCCTGAGGCAGGGAGGCAGGGCCCTTTCCCTCTGGCCCCATGTATCCTTGGTGCTCAGCTCAGTGCCTTGCCCAGACAGGCCTTCACAAACATCTACTGAGTCATGAATGACCATCTGTGATTCTGACCAATTGTCTACAGGAAGCCTGGGAAGGCTATCTTTACAGAACAGAGAGTCTCCAAAGAGAAAGGGGTGTTCCCCTTTCCCCAGCTTCAGCGCTGTCCCCTGCACCCCGTGGAGCTGCAGTGGGTCAGTGGGCCAGAGGAGCGAGAAGCAGCTCCCAGGTCATCCGTAGGCAAAACCCAAAAAAGGCAGCATGCCACTGATTTAAGGTTGACATAAAAACACTATCCAGCCCCTCTTCCCATTATTCCGCAAACCGTTTCCCTTACATTCAGTGTCACCCAAGGTCATCTAAGGACAAGGGTCCTCTCTTCTCCTTGGCAGACAGACATACATTTAGACCTACGACTGCAGACTGTTTACAACGAATCAAGCTTTCCCTCAGGGGAAGAAAAGAGTGAAGAAATGCTTTCCTCAGGCAGAAGAGCAGATGCCAGAAGGGCTCAAGCCCAGAGCACCCACCCCAGCAGGGCTGGCCACTGCCTCTGGGTGGGTATCAGAAGAGAGAGCCCTCCGAACCAGACACACAGCCCGGGCACCGGAGTGCACAGGGTCTCAGGTCAAGCGCCGAGGGAGCACATGGGTGGCCACTGGAGATATAAGGAATGCTGAAGACAGGACCTGCCCAACATTCTCCAGAGGGGGGAAAAAGGAAAGAAAAGATAAAAAACCAACCATTTGGTTCTCCTGCCTTCTCTCTTAAGCACAGATACAAAGACCGACAGGTCACACACACCCACTGGGGGAGACAACAGCTGCAGTTAGGACATGCCCGGGGAGCCAGCTGTCCACGCAGCCCCCATGCAGGACAGCAAGGGTAAATTCCACTGCTGCGGATTCACGAGAAAAAGTTTCCACTCAGAAAACTTCCTAAGAGAAGCAAGACATTTTCTTGGGTCCTGCTGTGAGCCTGTGAAGCGCTTCCTCTGCGTGTGTGGTGACGAGGCAGGAATGTCTGCTGACAAGAGCCAGAGAGGGGGGCAGGCTTGCACAGAGCAGACAACCTCAGTCAGCTCTGCTCCAGCTGGTGGGGACACGGAGACCTGTTGGCTAGGGTGACCCCACCCTTCTGCAAGAATCAAGACACCGCAGGCTCCTGTGGGGTGAGCTGCCCACGCATCGCCCGGATCTGAGAAAGCAGGCTCTTTCAGTGGACACTCAACACAGAGAAAGCCCTAATTACATTGGTGGGGCTGCATGTAAAAGAACGTGATGCCATGGTCTGGGGTGTTGGGCAACACAAGTGGAGCCTGTTATGATAATAGCCAGGGAAGGGAGGAAAGGCCTGCTGCCACCAAAATAATCCAGAAGAGACTCTCTACCTTCCCAGCCCTGAAACAGGAGGCTACACTGAAAGAAGGGAGAACCACTTCGTAGGAAAGGGAACACATGTCCTTTCACAGCGGCCAGAGCCGGACCCAGCGAGGCAGGACCCTTTTCCACCGAGGGGAGTAGGGCCCATCTGCGTGAGAGACTGCATGCACAGAAGGTACCTAAGTCCTGGGGTCCCCTCACATGCTTTGTCCATAGCCACTCATTTCCAGGAGTGCATATAGGAGACAGCAAAGAAAGATGGAAAGAATATTAGATTCAAAAGTCAGTGTTCTAGGAACTGGTTGTGCCCCCAATAAACTACAAAATCTTGAGTTGGCTTCTCCACTGCCACCTGTGTGGGCCTCTGTGGGACAGAGGAAGGGGCAGGGGCTGAAGAAAGCTGTGACCCTGCCCCTCACCAACACCATGGAGCACCCCCAAGATGATGCTAGAGAAGGCAAAAGATGGTCATGGGGTCCTGGCCTCCAGGATCCCACCCACACCCAGAACCTGCAGGCGACAGAGGGCATAGAAAGGAAACAACGTGAAGAACCATCAGTTCTATGCAGTGGGCGCGTAGTATTTGATTTATGATTTCATTATTCCTTGTACTTCGCTGTATTGTTAAACTATTCTCAAGACAAAGAAGCTATAACTAGGTCAGGTCAGTTCACGTCTCCTGGTGTCTGTGTATTTCCCACCTGCTCCAGAAAGGGACTGGGCGGCAACCTGCCCTCCCAGCAGAAGGATGGAGGAGGAGCCAGCCCCTCCCAGAAGTGCGTATCTATGCTCTCACCATCTGCCCTGCACTGGGTCCTGGCACAGCCACTGATCAGCTACGTGGGCAACTTCCAGTAATGGGTCCCACTGCAAAGAAACAATTCTCTGAAAAAAAAAACACAGGTGGAAAAAAAAAAAAAACTCTCCCTAGTTAGTCCTTTGGGAGCAGAAGGCCACCAGCATGAGGACACAGCACTTGTAGGGTGTTCTCCGCCTACCAACGAGGACAGAGGCTGCAGGGGCTAACCACACTGCACAGACAGAATGTGAGCACTGGAGGCAGAGGTGGAGAGAGCTCTGGATGGGCTGCATCTCGGAGGGAGGGCCGGCCAGAGAGCCCGGGGAAGCAGGCCAGGTGGGAATAGGCAGGGACAGGTGGGGGTGTAGGCAGTAAAGACGAGGTCACGGGAGAAGTGGGTGCGTTTGGAGCAGTTGTGTCCTAAACCAGAGGCCAGGGACACCCTGGCTGTCTCCCGGGACAGCACCCTGTCGATAAGCTAAGATGCAGCTGGCTGCAGGAGGCTAGCCCCACACAGCCACACGTCGTTGGTAGGCCCCCGGGTCCCCGGCAGGGTGAGGCCCTGCGTGGGAGATGGAGAGGAGAGCAGTCCTCACGGCTGGAAGAAGTCAGCAGGATCAATTATCAGTGACCTGGGTAAGAAGGCCTAAGGGACACCAGATTGGGTAGAGTTACTTACACCTCTTAAAATAGCTCAAGGTTTCAGAGGGCCTGAAGAACTAGAGAAACGGCTTAGCAGAACAGGGTAAGTGGAAGACAGGATACAAAGGCAGGCCTGTACCCAGGCAGAGGACAGCCAGCTACTCACAGGTTTGGGAGACATTCACTCCTGCAGCATACTGCTGTGACCCTAAAACACAGAGATGAACGGAACCTGCAGAGCAGCCTCAGGCTGTGCGCTTCCTCAGGGCCCACCAGAGCCTTGAAAGAGCATGGGACCCCACTGCGACCCCTTGATTTTGTCAGCTCCACCCAAGACCTTGGCAGTGTGTTGCAGGAAGCAGCACGTGAAGTGGAGGAAAGGTTAACCAGAGTTTAGCTCATTGTGTGAGGAGGGACGAGGGAGGTGCTGGGGACAGCCACGGGACATGAGGTAGAATTACACCCAGGGCTCAGGTACTGGCCCCGGGGGAAGCTTAACACAAACCAGATCTACCAAGCTGCAGAGAATTATAGAATAATAAGCCAGTGTTTGAAAGAGAGAAAGAAAGAAAAAGATTGTCCGGTGTGGCCATTACCTACTTGGGTGACACTAGTTTCGGTCTCTATTTCCCTTTATGTTTTGGTTGCATTTTTATTATGAAAGTGCCCAAATCTACTCCAAAGAGTGGTATAATAAGCCACCAGGCTCCCATAGCCTCAGCTTTGGCTTCAATAATGATTTATATTTTGCTAATATTGTCTCATTTTATAGCCAATTTTTAAAGACAATTTTAGAGCAAATTCCAAACACGTGATCACTCAGGTGACAGTTCTGAGACGCACCCAGCTCTGTGTCCCGCAGCCCGAGGACCCGTCTGGTCTGCGGGGAGGGAAACCGACTGGTACAGACATTGCATCCTGCTGACTTAAATATGGACTTAAAGGGGCCAACCCAGCAGGACAGGTAATTGCCATAAAAGAGAAAGGTCCACATATTCAAACTGCAAACACTGATTGATGACCCAGTCTATGTCAAGCACTGCTCTAGCCTTGGGGGACAGAACAGTGAGGAACACAGAAAAAAATAATCAAATCCCTGGCCTAATGAGGCTTCCACATTGTCAAGTTTTGGGTCCAAAAGCAAAGCACACTCTGGACTTAAGCGACTCTCCTGAAGTCAGAGAGCAATACGACAAGAATCACAACCTTGTGTCACCAAGCAGTTTTTGTTCCCTTAACTGACAAATTGACAGATTGTGAAAATGGCACTGCTACAAGAGAAGGAGGTAATTTTCTGATTCCCTATACTTTGGGCAATGCATCAGAAATAATGAATAAATGCATCCCTAATATGTAAGTGCATTTACTTACAAACTACGTACATATATTTTCTGAACATTACTAAACACATAAATATAAATTTTAAAAGAAGTATCTATAGAAGTTCCCATATATCCACCCTGCACCCTAATGGCTGGTCCCCACTGCGGGGCACCCAGAGCCCATTGTGGAGACCTCCCCTCAATCTCCTGAGTGGCACCTGCAACCTCTTTGGTCACCTGCCTGGCTAGAGTCTCCGGCAGTTCCCAACTACAGGCAGCAAAAATCAAACTGCTAACTGGGGCCCCCTGAAAAGCTTGCCACACCTTGGAGGCAGAGTAACAGTGCCTGTGAAAGCTTGCAAACTGCCTTTCCACCTGGGAGGGAAACAAAGATCTTCCACGTTGCCCCGCAATGGAGAGAAACGGACTGGGTTGGCTGTTCTAGAGGAAGGGGAACCATGGCCCTGAGGCCACGGCAGCTTCAGGATGGGGTCTGTCCTAGGGACCCCACCACTCTCGCTCCTTCCTGCCTCAGGGGCCCAGCATCTTCAGCTTGCCTGAACTCAGAGAGGGCCTGGCATCCGTGGTGCGTATCTCTGACTACGTCAGGACAGAAAAGCCCAGAATGGCCCTGTTCTGGGCTTCTCAGCCACACCCCTGTGGGGTCTAGGTCCTGTCTCTGTGAAGTGGCTGGCTGGATCAGGTCCCTGCCAGCTCCTCATCTGGCCACCTCAGAAGCTTGCCTGAGGCCCAGTATGGGCCCCTGGCCTGCATAAGGTACAAAGCTGTCTCACTGTCTCACTGGAAGCTCAGAAACAAGGTGTGATTTTAGTTAGGAATCCAAGGTCAACAAAGACCATTGTACAGAACTTGACCCTGATCTCCCTCCCCCGCACCACATCCTGCAAAGCTCATACTACCTGCTGCTCAAACATAACTGAAAAAGATGCCTTGGAAGCACCCCCAAACAAAGCGCAGTCCAGCAGAAGCACAGGCTTTGCTCTGGAGATTGAACCTTTGCCCTGCACCATGATACACAGACCTGGAACACTTACATGCATGCTGTTGTCAGTGACCCTTCTATAAGACACCAATCACCCAGATGTTTTCTCATCTCAAGTAATCACCAGAAAGTATTAAGTGTGCACTAACATCAAGGTCCTAGGGCAAACGCTGCTGAAAAGACAGGGTGAGGCCTCCTACTGGACTCCGAGGAGGACCAGCCCACAGCCTGGGGGTGGCAGGTGTTTCACTGAGGAAGCGAGGGATGCATACCGGGAAAGTGAAACGAGGGACAGAGAGTGGGTGCTATCCAAAACACTGAACAAGCAGGGCAGCCAGACCTCAACCAACAGGAAGGCTGATGGCCCAGAGCAGGGTCCAGGAGAGCCTCTGCCCGCCAGGCATCACGCCCCCCCCACCCCCACCCCGGCTCTGAATTAGGGCTTCAGCCCATTTTCTAACAGGTGTGGGAGTGTTTTAACATTTCAATGCTGAATGTCAGCCTAGAGCTCCAATGAGCTGGAGTCTGAGGACAGTGGGTTGCTCCAGGAAAGTGCCTCTGAGGAGCAGGGCGAGGAGGAATGTCGGGGGGCGCTCCCAGGACCCAGAAGGGCTGGTGGGGCGAGACAGAGAGCCATGTAAAGAGTCTTCAGGTACAGAGACCTTGGCTGAACCCTGTGCCACCAGACCCTGCGCTCCAAAGGTCCCAGTAGGTGGTGGTTTGGGAAGCCCGGAAAATAGCAGGCTGGAACAACTCTGGCAGCCCCACATCCAAGCAAAAGGAAGACTTGGGACCTCACTAAAGGGGCCTTGGATGGCTTCTGGGCAAAGGACAGATTCGATCAGAGCTCTGTGTCGGGAAAAGTCCTCATCCTCCCCCTCTCTTTTAAACTGAGGGCCTTGGCAGTCCACACTAGAGGTGACAGACTCTGGACTAGGTCAGTGACACTGATAAGGAAAGGGAAAAGGGGGTGTGTGCTGGGCAATATGTACAGAGTACATTAGAATGAGCAGAACTTGTGGACTGACTGGATTTCAGGGCATGGATCAAAGACAATATCAAGGTCCTGCCAGCCCCCAGATGCAGGGCTCAGGAGCAATCCCCACTGTGTGTTGGGGCCTGAGGGGGACACAGGCCGAGTAAGCTGGGCTCCAGCAACTGGGTCAGCGGAGTGAGTGGGCGAGGCCGTCTCAGTGACCACAGCCCTGCTTTTGTTGATTTTACACATTGGGGCTCCACCTAACATTGTACTGGGAAAAAGAGGCCATAACCACTAGGCAACAGCACTGTGCCTGCAAACCCTGGAAATTCTTCATTCTGTTCTCTTGTCTATTGCAAGTCTTCAGCACAATTTAGAACTTGTCCAGAAGGTCTGTTTCTGGAGAAATACGCCAAGGTGTGCAGCAGAAAGTAAACCTATGTGCCACATGGAGGCCAACCTCCTACTTAAGTGGGCGACGCTCTGCCATCCCTGCTGAGCCTGGGTCCCTGTGCCCACCCCACATGCTCTCTTCCTTCCGCACATGATGTGTTAATCACAAGTCTCTACTGTTCTCCAGTCTTACAGGACCAACTTCCAGGGCAGGCAAAGCCTTTAGCTCTTTAATTCTCTGGAAAGTCATAGCTGTATACCAGCTGAACTTTACTCACTGAACCAAGCTGAATCAAAATTTGTTGCTGTTTTTAGCACTCTGGTGGTCGAAGACAGAGTGTAAATGAGACAGGGAAAAACCAAGGAGCGATGGAAGAACCAGCTCCGTCCTCAGTCTTGCTGCCCACTGGCTCACCTGGAACAGCCAAGCAATTAGCAGCTCTGCCCTGAAGCCAGACTATCTCTGTTCAAACCCTGGCTGGGTGACTTAACCTCTGTATCTGTTCTTTTATCTACTGTGGATAGCAGTAGGACCTACCCTAAGGGGCTGTTGGGAAGATTCCCTGAGTGGGCACACCTGCGGCACCAAGAACAGTTGGTACTGTTTGCTATTATCGTCACCTCTCAGGTCCTGAGTGGCCCATGCTCGGCCTGTGGCCACCCTGTCAGTCAGCTGACACCGCCCTGCTTTGCAGTTAATAGCTGAGCCTTGAGGGACAAACAGTTCGTATAGCAACTTTCCCTTCCTGGTTAATAAAAGGATGAGCCATCCAGGGCACGCTGGCCCTGTGCACCAGGGCCATCTCTCCCTCTACAAACCCGAGAGCACAGTGCCAAGGCTGTGCTAATGGACAGATCACACGTGTGTCAGAAACCCCTCCCGGCACAAGGAAGTGGTATCGAAGGCAATTCACAGTTCCTCCTTCGGCAGCCTGACTCCTTTCTGCTTGTCTTTCCAAACCATGAAATCTTTATTTCAACAGCTTTTGACTAGAACACACAACCCCAAAAGTATATTAAAACCATTCATTCATAAAATACTTTTCAAACCATTGTCAATTTCAACAGCTTTAAAGCAGAACATGCCCCACTTTCTAAGATATATTAAAACATGGAAAAATGTTCACAATATAATTTAGATGATTAAAATGAAATTATCAAAAATTTTATCTTCAGTGAAAACATATGCTTAAATTTTTAAAAATATTGTTTAGAGAAACAAAAAGGAACTACAGAAAAATGTTAATAGTACCAAATCTCTTTAAGACCTTTTTTTCATAGTTCCCAAATTTTCTATAATAAGCATAGATTCCTATTACAATATAAAAAGTATATAATGTAAAATTATATATTATATATAACTTTTCTGAGGCAAATGGTTTTGATTTAGGTAACTGAGAGCTTTCAAAGGTTTATTTAAAACTTGAGACTGGCAACAATTCATGAAGAGAATTAGCCAGGAGAATTATCTGGGTTAAGAGAATTATCTGCACCGAGCCACCAGTGTTCAAATCTTAAGATTCTGGAGATAAGACAAGTGCCTCCATCGGAGTGTCTTCTTCCAAGGCAGGAGAGCAGAGTCCTCGCCTCCACCTAAGTCTCTGTTGCAAGAATGTGTCATCCTTCCAGGCCAGCCATGTTCCAAAGAAGGCTCCACCATACTTCTGCCTCCCCTGCAGACTCCACAAAGGTTACAACAAATGGAACACGGTGCCCACTCCAGCACACGCAACCACTCCTAAATGTCAGGATGTAAAAAAAGCAGAAAATGACCACAACTCAGATTGTGTACTCATTTTCTCTTGACACTGTGGTATGGGGATTGTTTCAAAGTATGCATCACCTGGGGCTTACATGAACTGGAATGTCTTTGAGTTGGCATTCTGTGTTTTAGGTAAGGAACTGCAGACACAATGACAATCTTGGAGTTGCAGCCACAAACACTAATAAAATTCCCTCTGCCTCTGGTTCATAAAGTCCAGTTACTCTTCAGGGCTTGTATTTCTTTAAAAGCTCTCAGAAGCCCCTGCAAGTGCTAGAACATTGAAACTCAAATTCAACCACTGGTAGCTTCAGATTGGCTCTGGTCACTGAGACCCAGCCTCCAGGCCCGAGAATCACAGTGACCCTGACATGCTGATCTGACCAACAGTTGGACTGCACTGTTCAATAAAACTCTGGCATCTTCAGTCTACCACCTGATTAACTGTGGCCTTGGAGTAAGAAGTGAAATGGCCTTAGGATACCAACAGGTTTGAGCTGCCTTAAAAAAAACACATACACATTCTTTGGTATTTTGTAAACGAAGTCCTCTAATTCACAGCATCGTCCAAACAAGACCTTTCATAAAACATTATTCATGGATTCTAACTTTATCTAATTTGGTTACAAGAAGCAGTGAGTGCAAAAGAACAACGGACATATGTTTTAAGTGGCAAAATTACTCATCTCTCTAAGGTTATTGAGTGTCAATGTCTGGAAATCACTGCCATTCCTATAGTCTTGCTCTTTCCAGAAAAGTGAAACTTGAAGGGAAAGAGAAGGAGAAATTCCTAGCTGTAATGACAAAACAACTTGACCTTTCCCCAGCCCCTCCCTAAATATACAACAATTTTCCACAAGACAGCAACCTCAAAAGGAAAGGTGTAGCAACACCTGGACCTTAAGCATGGCACTGTGGCCCAAAAGCAGACATAGCTATGAAATCTCTACCTGTGTGGTATAAGTAGATGCCCATCCCTACCTGTACTTGTCACAACTGTCTATCTCTTAAATGCCCAAAACTAAAAAGCCCAGGGATTTCTCTTTAGTCGAGCTGCCTATAATAATAAAAATATGCATAATAAAGAAAGGAAGAAAATATATCAAAATACTTATAATTGTGGGGAGAAGGGTGATTTTCGTTTTTAAAAAAAGTCCTCTATTTACAGTAAATGTAGAAAATAGAGGTCTATCATATATGGTCTATAATGTCTGTATTATTTTAAGGGGGAGAGAGGTGTGAGATGCACGGCTTTTAAGGATTTTCTTTTTTCTAATCTAGAATTTTAGCTCTTAAAAGACTTTAGTCTAATGCAGCCTCTTCACAAAGGAGGAGTCAAGTTTCAGGCTGGGAAGGGATTCTCCCAGTTGAGTAAGAACAAGACAGAATGGTAAGCAAGGGTTCCTTCAAAAGTTCCACCTTCTCAAGCACACCCATCTCAGGCTGTCAGCTCCAACCTCGAGTTTTAAGCCAATCTAACCGGCACCTCCGCCTGAAAATGCAGAATCAATCAGAAGTTTTCCAGTGGCTTTGTGTTTAGAAACAATCGTTTCTGTTGGGGTAATAGAGATGAAATCTGTGTCAGAAACTGTGAGATTTACCCAGCTTCTCCCATGTTGTGCAAAAATCAGTAAATAAAAGGAAGGGTATTGACACTGGGGGCACTTTGGATATTCCTGCATCTACAAGAAGCTTAAAAGTCTCGACTGGAAAAGACAGAGGGCACTTGTATAACAGTCTTAATTAAGCTTCATAACCTTGAAAATGAGTGGGGCAGAGACGGGGGGTTGCACTTATACCATTACCCGGGGCACCTGTCTCTAGGTTCTAGTACACTGTTCGCTCAAGTCACCCATCCGCACGCTCCGCCTATGATGTAACAGATATCATTACACTTGTTAATCAGAAAAAAACATGCCAGACTCTGTAAATCAAGGACTCCATCACGGCTCTTGCAGAGGCTACTAGCAGTCCGCAGGAGACACCGTAAGGATTCTACTTATGGCCACCGGCTTTTGATGCTGCCTTTGAGCGTCCCGAGAGCGCTCCGCGCCGGGGGCCAGCGTCTTGCAGAGGCAGGAGAGCCGTTTGGGCGCACCCCGAAAGCCCTGCCGCGGGCGCAGGAGGGATGAGGGATGCCGGTGGCTGAGAACCCACCGATGCTGGCCTGTCTGGATCATCTCCTCGCATCCGAACTCAGGCTCATCCAGGCCGGCCAGTCCCCGCCGCCCCACAAACGAGGGGCCGGACCCGCGGCGCAAGTCACCGAGATCCCGCAGTGAACCAGCGGGGATGCCGGAGGCTCAGGCTCAGGAGGCGGCGGTGGCACGGAGGCCTCCGGGGCCGCAGGCTGGGAAGCCGTAGGGCAGAGGCCGGAAAAGCGGAACGTCCTGGGGAACCGAGCGGCGGCTCTCGCGCCTCCCCACTGTTCTCGGGCTCAGGCCGGCGAGGCAGTCTCAGTCCGGTACCTCCGCGGATCCCATGGGCGCCGCAACGGGGACGCTCGCGGATCCCGACAGCTGGAGTACTCACCTCCTCCGCTAGCCCGGCTGCTATGTCGCCGGCTGTCACCGCAGACCACTGCCTGCCCCGCGCCTGCTCCGGATGCTATTTAAAGGCGCCGCCGTCACCTCTGCACTGTGGCGGCGCACCAGCCTCTGCTAAGTGCGCGTGCTGCTCCCGCCCCGCCCCAGGCCCCGCCCCCGCCGCCCGCCCACTCAGGCCCCGCCTCCGCCGCATGCCAGCCTTCAAGTCTAGGCTCACGCTTATAGCGCGGGCTGCCAGCTTGCTGCCAGTGGCCGGGTTCGGGGAATCGCGAGCGAAAGCGTCCAGTTTCCCGAACGTGCCTGTGATTTCATAACGAATCTGAGGAGGGGTAAAGGGTGAACTGAGATACCTCAGTCCAGGAGCCCGACCAGCCCTGGGGTCTGCGGGGGCCGGGAGACGCTCGTGCGCGTCTTCACCCACCAAGGCGTGCCCTGCTGACTTCTCGGCTAGCAAGGGATTCTGCAGAAGGGACCCTGGTGGCCCCAGAGCTTTCTTTTCCTGTTTTCTTTGGCACCGACGTGTGCAACTCCTTTTAACTAGATTTCACCACGTTCCCCATGCGGGGTTTTGCCACAGCCCCCGCGCTACAAGACTGGCCTGGACTTCTGCAATGCCCTGGACGTGAAGCAACCCTGGGCACATCAGTCGGGGAGAGTTAGAGCGGGAGGCAGCCTCGCCATTATTGCTCAAGTGTGGTGTTCTTCCGCCAAGTTCCTGCGGCCCCTCCACCGTGCTCAGCCCTGCGCCTGCGGTTTTCAGGGGTTCTGTGTCCAGGCGATACCCATTGGGGGTTTTCAGAGGCCAATGCAATTTATTTCCAGGAGGCCGGTATCCCAAAAGCTCTTGTTCCTCTTGGTGCCCGAGGCCTGCCAGCATCCTCACCAATCACAGTGGTCCCAACTGCAGTGGCACCTGTGCCCAGCATCGGTGGAGGGCTATTACCTGGTGCCGTTTTGAGTTTGAGTCCTGGGAAGAAAGAGTTCTTGTTACAATAGATGCTTTGGATCCTGTTTATTGAAACTCTTCACAAACATTATGTTCCTGAGTTTTCATAGGCTGATGAGGTGGGTGCTGGCATCATCCCCCTCTTACAGATGAGAAAACTGAGGCACAGGCAGGTTGAATGCTAGTGGGGGCAAAACCACACCTGGAACTCAGGCCACCTGCCTCCGGAGCTGCACATGATAACTACAGGCAGTGTATTTGTACGGTGGGCCTTGGGAGAGGTGGTTCAGCAGACTCAGTCAAGCTTAGATCAAAAATATTCAGGAAAAAAATGTTAGGTTGTTGCTGATGTGTGCTGTGTAGTCAGGCCTAAAATAAGTGCACCTGTGCTGAACATTTGCATAAGACTTTTTCATGTCATGATCCCCCAAATAATATAGCACAATAACTATTGACACAGCATTTACATTGTATTCGGTATTATCGGGAATCTAGAGATGATGCAATGTACACCAGAGGATGTGCCTGCCAACACCATGCCATTTTATGGAAAGGCCTCAAGTAGCCGCAGATCTCGGTATCCAGGGAAGCCTTGGAGACCGTGCCCCACTGATACGTAGCAGGGACTGTGCTCACTCCAGAAGCAACTCAAGTTGATGCCACCGGATAATATCCAGAGGCCTTTCCCTGGGCTGTTCTCACTTTTCCAGATCATCCAAACGTGGCAGCAGTAGCTGTTTCCTCCCCCGTGAGCCAGCACAGTGAGAGGATGGCAGTTGGCTCCGTGACAGCTCAGTTTTCTTAGAGCCCCATCTAAATCTAGATCTTCTAGATCTAGACTCTTTGTTTAAAGGAAGAAGTGGACTCCACTTTCGTTTTTATTGGTTTACACTTGGCTAATCCTTGGTTTCTCTGCCCAGGTCTCCTTCCCCCGCCCATGATTTCATCATCTCAGCCTCTCCTTTTTCCTCTCCTCCAACCAATCCCTCAGAACCGTGACTCCTCGGCCACCTCCCACGTTCTGTGGAGGATCAGTGCGCTCGGGCTGCTGTAACAGAACACCACACACTAGGTGGCTTGAACAATAGAAATGTATTGTCTCACGGTTCCAGAGTCCCCAAGTTCAGAATGAAGGTGTAAGTGGTGTTGGTTCCTTCTAAAGGCTGTGGGGGAAAAATCAGTTCCAGGCCTTTCTTTTTGGCTTAGGAATGGTCACTGTGTAATGTCCCCTCACGTGGGTTTCCCCTCTGTGTGCGTCTGTGCCCAAACTTCACCTTTTGTGGAAACCAGTCACATTGCATTAGCGTCTGCCTGCATAACCTCGTTTTCACTTGATTACCTCTGTAGAGACTCTACCTCCAGATAGCAACACGTTCTGAGGTCCTGGGGGTTATGACCTTAACACATAAATTGGGAGGGGAGGGGGCCACAATTCAACCCATAACAGATGACAATTGTCCTTGGCTCTCTCTCCCCTTATCCCTCCACACCCCCTGCATTCTAGCCCTCAGGTGCTGGTGACTGACCACCCTCAAGTGGGAAAGGCACACACCCAGGGTCCACAGCTGGATCCTGTCCCCTCCGGCAGAGGGGCTGTGACGTTGGGAAGAAACTCTGCCCTCCAGAAGCTCAGGTGTCTCCTCTGGAAACAAGAGGGCCAGACTAATATTTTCTCAGGTCCTTGTCACTGCTAACACTTAAAAAATATATAAAAAGTTTTCTCTCTAATCATTTCAAAAAGTTTCACCATTTATCCAGCTGTCCTGTGACCATCAGGTAGAGAGACTGTATTGGGAGGCAGTACTGCACAGGGCTTGGGAGGGGGGCTACTCTGCATTAAACCCCACTGCATCTTCCGTAAGACAGGAATAATAGTCTCATTATAATAATAGTCTCATTGCTGTAATAACAACTGAACACAGAAGGATGTTGCAAGGACCCGCAGCCCATGGCCTCAGCCTCCATAGTTGGGGATTTCATTTTGGAACTCAGGGAGTAGGAGTCTTAAACCTCTTTTCTACTTTCTTTTTTCCAAACATCTCTTTAGCCAAGTGAACAAGAGCCAATTCAAGGTTGTAGCAGAGCAAATTCCCTAGTGGAAATTTGAGTCTCTTTTTCCAGTTGTTTTCACTCCCATTACATTTTTGGCTTGATTGAAATTTTGTATCGAATCCTAGCTAGATACAGATCTACATCTGCCTCAAACTGATTAATAGCTTCTAGAGAAGCTAAAGAGCGTCAAAGTCCTTCTTGGGACAAGCTGAGAGGCAGGTTGACAATGGCCTTGTCTCGAAAGCTCCCACTTGTGATGGTCAACTTCTGACTTGTGATTATCAGTGATCTTCCACGTCTATTGAAGTACAGCCACATCAGTTTATAATGACCAATGCGCTTTTAACTCCACGTTTTGGTAAGTAGACGATGAAAGAAAGGGTTGGCAACATTGGCTGGGTATTTCCACTCAGTCTGTGTTGAGGCCACATCTACATTAGGCAGATCCTATCTCTCCCATGACACTGTGAGTGCCTGTTAATCTTCATGAACCCATACTCCTCTGCACAGTATTGACCCAACGCAGGCGCTCATTTGTTGAATTGGACACATTTTTTTTCCTAACTGTTCACACGTGATCAATGGCAACCAAGGGTGGATACAGGTTTTGTGGAGTTTGAAGTTCACACAATTTAAGGGACCTCTTTAAGAAAATTATAGCCCTGGCTAGTGTGGCTCAGTGCTTCAAGCGTCATGCTGTAACTGAAAGGTTGCAGGTTTGATTCCTGGTCAGGGCACATGCCCAAGTTGTAGGTTCATTGCAGGCCTGGGTGTGGGCACATGCAATCCCTGGTCCCGGTGCAGATCCTGGGTCTGGGTGAGTACAAAGGCAACCAATCCCCAATTGATACTTCTCTTGTATCGCTGTTTCTGCCTTCTTTTCTCTTTCTCTCTCTAAAAAAGCAAATGAAAAAATATCCTCTGGTGAGAATAGAAAAGAAAATGTGATACAAATGTGAATTTTTAATAATGAAAACAGAAATACAGTAGAATGGAAATTTTAAAACTATATAACAAAAAAATTATAA
This sequence comes from Anoura caudifer, assembly GCA_004027475.1. Taxonomy (NCBI): domain Eukaryota; kingdom Metazoa; phylum Chordata; class Mammalia; order Chiroptera; family Phyllostomidae; genus Anoura; species Anoura caudifer. Next base: position 78,701 of record PVKU01002267.1, read on the forward strand.
TAGCATAAATTTCACAAAACCAGAAAAATAACCTAAAAATTTTATTCTTTTTCCCTGCCTCTATAATAAGTTTTTCACCCTAATTTTTGGCTGCACACACATTAACTACTTCTTTACATGGTATTTTTAGTAAACTTTATTTATAGAACAGTTTTAGATTTACAGAAAAGTTGCAGTTTTCATAAACTCCAATGCCCAATTTTGACTATCACAGACACCTCATGTTAGTTTGGTACATTTGTTACAATGAATGAGTCAGTATTGATACATTTTTATATCTGAAGTTTATGCTTTGTCCAGATTTTCCTCATTTTTACCTAATGTCCTCTTTCTGTTCCCAATCAGGGCACTATATTTTCTTGTCACATCTTAGGCTTCTCTTGGCTGTGACAGTTTCTCAGATTATCCTTGTTTTTGATGACCTCAACAGCTTTGAGGAGTACTGGTCATTTGATTTTGTAAAATGTCCTTCTGTTGGGGTTTGACCAATGTTCTCATGAGAAGCCTGGGGTGTGGGTTTTGGGGAGGAAGACATTTTTTATAATACAATTTTCTATAGAGGAGAAGGAAAATGCATGGTTGATGGAATTTTCTTTTTAAATTCCAGTTTTGATAAGACATTAAAGAGAACTGGATCCACTGATTTTCATTTTAAAAGAGTGCTGATCAGAAGAATATTCAATAGCATAGCTTCTGGCTATGTACCTTTCATCCCGGGGTTCTCTTTACTGCCCACATACTTCCAGATGCCCTAGGGCAGGTTGATGAGGAGATGGGAGGGTGGGCCCCGAAAGCCCAGGTGCTGGAACCTGAGAGAGAGGGGAGGGATAGTCCCGGTGATAACCCTATGGCTGGGAAGGTTAGAAATACACGTGTGAGACCGGAAATCCCACAAATATACTTCCCCAAACTCAAAGTACTAGATTCCCAACCCCAGGGCCCCATAGCTGGGTTCCAAAAATGAGCCGGCCACCTCAGCACTGCCAAGGGATGGGTGGTTATGGGAGGGCGGGTGGGGGGGGGCAGTGTTGGGGAGCACAGCAACAGCATTAAGTGATTGCAGCTAAAGTATCTTACTTTTGCAAGTTTGGCAGAAACATTTAACTACATGAACACACAACTATAGCCTTCTGGGTGTGAGAGGCCCTGAAAAGAAAGCTTTGTCAGCGCCTGCCGTTGACAGGACTTTCTGCAGCATCATTGCGCTGCTGCTCACATTGGCTAGTGCAGGCCTCTTGGGCTTCCAGCAATAAGGAAGGAGGATATTTCCAGCAAACGGGGCGCTTTTCTGTAACTACCGATGGTTATCACATGGTCTTCAGTGGCTCTAATAAAGCTACAGTCCTCCCTTCTTGCACACCCTCTTTCTTAAGTGCACTTGATCCGCTGACATCATTGACCCCACGAGGGAGCCCCAAGCTCTCCCAGACTCACTGCCCAGGCTCTTGCCCTGCACGCACTGCTGCCAGAGCGTAGCACTGGAGGAAGTGGGCACAGGGAACTCATCCTACACCCACGGCACTTGACTTTCGATGTCTTGAGGTGACGGGACTTGAGTTAGTCAATGCCAAATATAAATTATAAATATCCCAATCTTCCAACTCAACTAGCTTCTCACTGTCAACCAGTAAAATTCAAACTCCTTGCAAGGACTTCTGGGACGTCCTTCCTAACCTGTTCCTGCTTCCCCACAGGCCAGCTCCCCACCATACCTCTCTCCAACTATTGGATGTACTTGCAGGTTATCAGCAAAGGCTCTGGAGTCAAAATGCTTGGATTCAAATTCTACACCTTACTGGTTACAGGGCTAGGGCAAGAAACCCTCTGATGCCAACTTTCTTATCTGCCAAGTGAGAACTCTAATGTGTTGTATCCTATCTAAATCACAGTCTACTGTAAGAAGCACTGATATTTTATGCATCCCTAAGAAAGAAAATAAATGCTGCCCATTATAGTTATAAGACATCATCGATTGGAAGATGCCCCCTAGATTGATTAGCTTTGACTGAATAGGAAATCACCTTAAAACCTAGTGGCTTAAAACAACCACCATTTATTAATGCCTGATTCTGGGTCAGCACTTGGGCTGGGGGTTTCCTCCGAAGGTCTCTCCTGCCACTGGTCAGCCGGTGACGAAACTGGGGCTGGATGGTCTGTGGACAGTCTGTCAGGCTGTTTCCTGGGGTCCCTTACTTCTCTTCTTCATGGCCATTCTAGTCACCTAGTTCAAGTGTGTTCAAACTGTGATCTTGCTGCTACAAACTCAGCAAAGGGGATGAGCTCTGGTGCACAGCTGCTTTTCAAACCTCTGCTTACATTGTGCCTGCAGCTGTTCCATCAGCCACGGCAAGCCCCAGGACCAAGTCAACAGTCAGTGTGGGAAAGGGCTACCCAAGGACACGGGTACAAAGAGGGGAGCTATGGCGTCATGTTACAATCTACAACACATCCTGATTCCAAACGTGTCAAAATATGAAAAAATATGCATCTAAGAATACACTAAATATAATGGTATATTATATTTAATATAATACACTTAATATATTTACATTTATATATTTAAAAGTACTATAAATAAGTGATGTACTCTAGATACACTTAGTATGGTGATCATTTTGTGATATATACATACCTGTATATTGAATCGCTATGTTGTACACCTGAGACTAATATAATATTGTATGTCAATTATACCTACAATTTTTTTAAAGCAACGGTAATGAGAAACATATTAGCTACCGGAAACACAGAGTTTAAGAACATTTACTTTGTTGGTGGCTTTACCTTATGAAGATGGGAGAGATCAGAGCACATATAAACCTACACACTTTGAGTTGGTAGCCGCAGTACAGACGAGATGGGAAATAAAATAGGAACAGGACTTGCTGGTGGAGGGAGAGCCAATGATGGAAGAGATAGAAGGCAAATGTTTCTGAAAACAGGAAAAGGCTTTCTCTGGAACTTGAGGGAAAGAGGTACAAGTAGATACAGACAAAATGTGGAGATAGTGGAGCTGAAAGAGGAAAGACTCTTGCCCTCCACTGATGACCAAATGTACACTCACACGCTTTTCCCTCTCCCCACTTCCTTCGGAAGTGAGAGTCCTAAAGTCCTGCTGTTTCACAGCAGAAATAATACTTCCAAAGGGAGATAATACTCTGTGGGTTTCAGCCAAGAAAATAGCTCCTTAGTCAATCTGCAAACAGTTCAACTGTCCAGTTCAGTGGACAGCAGTGGTGACTTACTTTCTGGACAGAGCTTCTCCTCCTGAGCATGCCCAGCAGGTCCCCAGTTCGAGCCCTCCAGCCTCCTGTGCCCTGTATCGAGTCAGCAGGGTTTACAGCACCGAAGCTCCCAGTTCACACCCACTACTGCTCTGACAAAACCATGGCTTTGGAACTTAAACCTGGGGTGTCACTTTAAACTGTTTAGGGTGACAAGACAAAAAAAAATCTCACCAAAAAAATCTCCTTTCAAGGTATTGAAATATTACGATAATCACATCCCTATCTTCCAAACACAGTGTTCTATTTTCACATGATAAACATTCAGCTGAACGAAGGGAAGAATACATAAACCAATACTTTTGAAAGTATATTTACTGCTTATTAGAAGAAAACCAGAATTTCTCAAAAAAACAAGATCCTGAATCTGATTCCTTAATAAGCACTGGAATAGATATGGATACATAGGTAGATGATGAGAGACAATTAGATAGATAGACAGACAGATAGATAGACCTGGAGTATAGTCACATCTTCCATCCAAGAAAGGACCATCATATACAGAAAAAAAAAGAGGCCGCTCTGCGAGATTATGTCTGCAAAGCACTGAGTGCGGTGCTTGGCCCTGAGTGAATGCTCTATAAATACTAACATTTTTACTTCTCTTTGGAAAGCCTCTGTATCTATATGCTTCTTTCTATCTGCAACCCCAAGAATTCTTATTTATCCACCAAAACCTAACTCGTGCATCACTTCCTCCAGAACACACACGCACATTTGTTACTCCCAGAGCTGTGCTCCCCTGCGCCTTTGCTGTGGCAGGTTGTCACTTCTGTGCTTCTAGGCCTGCGCGCTGGCTGCAAGCTGCTTGACAGCAGATCTCCTGGGTCTAGACATCTTCCGTCCCTGTGCCAATACAGTCTCGCACTTGGCACACGTTTGTTTAATTGAACTGCTGTGGTCACCTGCAAGACAAGTACTTCTCCTTCCCCAAGGTGTAACCATTCTTTTCTCTGGAGGTGCTCCCAAAGCTCTTTGTAATGTTTCTGGCATAGGACTTGTCACATTCGATTGTGATACCTTGTTTGTGGAAACGCGTACATGGGGAATGCGCCTTATTCACCCAGAGACCCTAGCACCACGCCTAGTGGTAGCAGTGCATACTCCACAAACAGCTGTGAAATGAATAAAAACAGTGATTCAAATCTCCATTCCTTTTATACTCAGGAAAGCCTGTGCCCCAGAAGTCCAGAGTAAAATTGGGGTTAGTATTTAGTTCACCAGTGGCTGTTTCTACTCTGTTCCTAGGGTTTGAGCTCCATTGGTTTTCCTCTCTCTGTCAGATCCTGACAGAGCTGCCTCACCACATGCTCAAGAGAGTCATTAACTAAGGCCCAGTCCCCCTCCCTGTGGCCCCTCTGATGCTCTGATGCCTCCACCCCCACCAAGGACCCTAATATGTCAGGCCCTCAGCACCCACCAGTATTTTAACTTTCTCTCAGTTAGCAGAGTGTGTCTACAAACACCACAGGAAGTACATGGGACTTAGAACAGGCCATTTGTCACCCCAGGCCCCCGGAGATGGGACACTGGAGTGGGTACATCATCTCAGAGTGATACTGAAACTGGGTGAGCAAAGCAGCGTGAAGCCTTCTTCCTCCTCTGATCTCACCTCATCCTTCCTCTCTGTTGCACCAGGCAAATACCAGCCCAATGCTTGTGTGGCCTCAGGGCCCCATCTCAGCCTTCTGGAGGCCAGGGACCACCTTGAGAATCTGAGGAAAGACTGGAATTTTCCCTCCTAATAAATACGTCCCACATGCTTTCTGTGAGTTTCTTGGGATCCCTGTGTTAACAGCCTCTGCTAGAATTGAAAGCATATTAGATTTGCCCTTATAAAGATCTAAGTTGAAGGCCTAATTCTGTCTCTTATTGGTATTTTAATTCTTAATGACTCCAACTCAAAGGATGGGAGACAAATTAGAAATGTAAATTTCTGGAGTTGGCTCGAGGGTTTCTGACACCTTTGAGCCCAGAGGACTGCACCCAGTGGCCCCAGGGGCTATAACCATGCCACTAAACAAGTATATTGAATTACACTGTAGCACTATGAAAATTGTTTGGATTGCCACAAGAAAAAAAGGAAGAAGGACGGTCAAGAGGCTCATAAACATTGAAAGAAGGCAAAACATATGATTGGTCAGCAGGCTAAGCTCTACCGTAAACAGCGCCATGCTGAGAAAATACAAATGAAGAAACCTACCAAAAAGCATGAAAAGAGAGACACCAAACAGAAGAGGGATGATGACTCCACAAGGAGCAGCGCCTGCACACCTACTAGAGAGAGGGACAGTCCCAAGCTACAGTAATTTCCAACATGAGTTTTCAAGAACGAGAAGAGAAAGCGGGAAAATGGGAGGTCCACTGCCCACAGTCTGTGTCCAGGCAGAAACAGAGGCACTGAAAGTTGTTCAAACAGGAGGGAGAATGAAAAAAGCCGAGAAGAGGATGGTCACCAAAGTCTGCTTTGCTGGAGATGGCTTTACTGGAAAACCACCTAAATATGAAAGATTCAGTAGGCCAATGGGCTCATGTTTCACGAAGGCCCAGCTAACACAGTGTGAGCTGAAAACTACCTTTTGCCTGCCAGTACTTGGTGCAAAGAAGAAACCCTCATTCCACGTTCGTTATACAGCGTTGTGTGTTTTTGCCAAAGGCACTGCCATCGAGGTGCATGTGAGCAAGGTGCATGTGGAGACACAAGGAGGCAAGGTTATTTGGGGAAAATATGCCCAGGTTACCTGCGGTCCTGAAAATGATGGATGCCTAGATGCAGCCTGGCTGGTTTGACAGCAGTTTCATACAAGTAACTCCTTATAATTATTGGAGACAATGCGCCAACCAGGACAGCTCCTTTCCTGTGATGTTTCTGAGTACTCTCACACAGCTGATGTGCCCGCAGCCATCAAAAGAACTATTTATTCGACTGTAAAAAAAACATAAAATTGGTCCCGTTGTACAAAAAAAAGTAAAAAGAAACGGATGAAGTTAATTTTAAAGTGTTATTGAACCCAGTATGTCCAAAAATAATATTTCATCATGTCACTGATATCCAAATTTTAGTGAGATATTTTGCATTCTTTTTTATTTGGTCTTCCAAATTCATCATGCATTTTATATGCACAGCACAACTGAATTCAGACTAACCATATTTCAAGGACTCCATAGCCACATGTGGCTCTTGGACAAGACAGATCTAAAGGGTGTTGTACAACTTTGCTCCTTGACACATAAACCCATCCCTTTTGCCCACTGGGTACTTCAAGACATTGGGGACTGTTTGGAGCTCCAGGAATCTGTAAGCAGTGGGTGGATGCTCTGAGGATCACAGCCCCAGAGGTCACGCTATTTGAAGTGCCAGCAAAGGCAGCCAGATGATTCGGGTGCCATCATCGCACAGGTCAATATCCAGCTGTGCCCACCTGGATTAATTACTGATCCACTAGAGGTTAACTCCTTTGCGTTTTTAAAATGGGAGCATTGCCACCACAATATATGTGTTTATCAGCAAAGTTAAAAAAAAAGTTAAGTTTTGGTGACTCAAGCTGTCTCAACCCAAGTCCCCCTAGACACCCCCGCCCTTGTCACATTTCCCTGTGATTTGCTAGCGACCCCATTAGATGGTACTTCTGTGAACCCCAGCACCTGGCCGTGTGTTCAGTGAGCGAACACAGGAATGGTACGCTTGCTCAGTGACTCAGGGGAGGGGAAAGTGTGGGATATGTTTTGAAACAGGTTCCTTCTTCCAATGACAGATACAGACAAAGACTAATGTTTTCCCTGGCATCTCTCAGGCAAACTCAACACAGATGTTTCTCTCTTCAACAAGTGTTCATGAAAGCTGGCTGCCTCTTGCCCCATCACATAAAATTCAAAGGTCAGTAAGAACAGGTTTTGAGTGCAGAGGCTTTTGGAACAAGATACAGAAGGTCAAGCAGAAAGAACCGGTCTTCCTCTGTGAGGCGGGGCTTCATCAGGAGGACCCCTGCTTAGGAACCACCACTTGTTCCTGACCACTTCAAGAAGGCTGTGCTGGGTCAAGTCCCTGTTTGTTACTTACCAGTTCTGTGACCTCAGAAAGAGCCACCAAGACTCTAAGAGCCTTGGTTTCTTGATCTTAAACTAATACCCATCTCCCAGTGTTGTGTAGAAGGAAATGAACTCATGGTAAGGAGTGCTCTGTACAATGTCGGTACGGATGCTTATGTTGTAACAAAAGCAGCAAAGCACAGCTGTTAAATGTACAACACTGCGTACTCTTCCAGTATTCCAATTCTACAGCAGCTCAATCACTTCACAGGCATCAGTCTTTAACACTATGTTCTGGGCAGATATCTATACAAACTGTTAAACCTACAAGGACTGGGGAAGAGGGAGGCTATTTTGGAAAGGCCTAAAATTTTATGGTAGTTGGTTGTTCGGCAGCTCCTGCGTAACTCACAGTTGACAAAGATTCATGTGGAGTCGTGCCAACTGCTTACTGCTTCCCTGCTTCTCTTGTTTCAATGGGAAGATGCTCATGGGGAGAAGCTGCCTTAGTTGAAGAACATCCCTCAGTTTTTATTCTAGGGCAGTGTTGAGGTTTCCAAGGCTGGGGGACCACTGTTTAGCAATCCTAGGGCGAGGTCACAGGCCTAAGCAGTGGCTCTAAGACCTCATCCAGACCCTCGGGTTTCAGGGCAGACTTGCTCCTTTTGTGAAGGATCCCAAAGATGAGGAGTGTGAAGCTGGGCAACAAGGTTGGAAAGACTCTGTGGATTTATTTCTAAATAGTTGAAGAATTCTGTGTAGATTTTATTCTGACAAAAAAAAAGAGGGGGTTGAAGTAGGTAACCTGATGTTAGAATCTGCGATTCCAATGTGAGCTCTGGGGTTATGAGTAAATGGAATTCGGTTGGTCTGGTAGGAACCAGGTAGCCAAGGGCGGAGGCTAAACTCACAGAGTGATTCACACCGTGAACAATTTACGCAACTGTGAGGAAACAGATCACCCCACCCCAGGACACCCCCAGACAGAAGACTCCCCAACCAGCCAGGCTGCTTGTCTCTCCGCTAATGTCCATGAAGTGTGTGTTTCATTCTGCCTCCGCCCAGAGATTACAGGCAGTGATTCTCCTCGCAGACAGCCCTGAAGCTGGGCCTTTCCCAGCCTGCCTGTCCTTCCCACCACGCTGCCTCCTGGGCTCGGCAGGCCAGCACCCGCGACCAGCTCCACAGGCACGGGACCATGGCATGAGGAATGGACTGGACATGGATGGAGGGGGCCTGAATAAACAGGGCTCCTGAAGGTGTGCTCCTCACACCACCAGCATCAAAGTCACCTGGAGAGAGAGATTTCATCAGCCCCGCCCAGACCTACTGATCCAGAATGTCTGGGGGTGGGGTCCAGATTCACATTCTCTCCCCGCCCCCCACCCCCACCTACACTCATTTTCTCCCAGTGACTCTTTTGCACACAAAAGTGTGAGAACCACTTGGAGTATCTGTAATCTCTCATCAAAAGTCCTGGGGCTTGATGATCCTGATTTGAGAAGATTGATCTTACTTCTCGGTTATTTGCAGCTTTAAAGTTTTAAATTTTAAGCTCCTTTTCCTGTAGGTGTTCTCTCTGGACCTTCTCTTTTACTAGTCAGAGATCTATTTTTTAAGCATAGTACAAGTATTAAAGTATAGCATATCACATGCCAGACCCATGGGGGTGGGACACTGCGAGCACAGACGAGGCGCCCTGCCCTGACAGTGCGTGGGTACAGGCCAGGAGAGGGGCCAAGACCCTGCAGCACCAACCTGGCTGCAGGGTAAGGGCAACCCCGGGACCCAGAACTCAGGAGGCCTCCGTTCTGATTGGTCGGCACCTGGCCTTGCCACCTTGTAAATGTGTTGGATATCAATCCTGACAATAAGTATGACATCTGTGGTAGAAAGAAAGTTTTCCAAGATTTCTGAGGGGGAAGATATCACAGCCAACTGGAGTAATGAGGAGAGCTTCACAGAGGAAGGGCCATTGAGCGAGGCCTTAAGAAGAGGCAAGATTTCAACGGGAAGAGGACACTGGGATTGGAGAAGGGATATGCGAGGAGGCACGGGGGCGGGGGACTGTGAGGGTTGGCTGTGGAATGGGGAGAAGTTCAGCATGTTCATCTTGGAGAGATGGATGGTATATCAGCTATCTATCACTGCATGACAAACCGCTCCAAAATGTGAAGGCTTAGAACAACGATCATTCCTTTTGCTCATCAATCCACAGCTTGTCTTTGTTCCACTCAGTGTCAGCTTACCTGGGGCATGGGGTCCACTTTTATGACGACTCTGTCCCACAGCTGGGACATTCGAGGTAGCTATCCGTTCTCCCTTGCATGGCCTTCTCTATAGCGTGGGCTTCCTCACAGCAGTGAGGCTGCAAGAGTAAGCATCCCAGCAGGGCCAGGTGGAAGATGCACTACCTTTTATGAGCTAGCTTGGGGAGTCATATTATCACTTCTGCTGTGGTCACTAGCTTCCCCAAATTCAAAGGCAAGGAACAGAGAGTCCACCTCCCAACGGGAGGAGTGTCAAAGTGTTTTGTAAGAAGGGAATGTGGGAAGGGAGGTATTGTTGTAGACTATTTGGGTAAATACATGTAAAAACAAGCTCAAATGATGCATTAAGTAATAATGTAAAGCAGTCTTTAAAACTAGATGATTTCATTAGTTTCAAACAGGCAAAACAAACACGACTCCTCTTTTGCAGACGAGGAAACAAACCTAGAGAGCGGAGTAGAAAGGCAGATGTGCTGTGAATTCAGTGAAGCTTCAGCCCCAGAGCCCCTTCCTGGCACCAACACCTTCTCCCAAGGCACTAGGAGGGACCCAGAGTGTGTCCCTACGTGCGAGCTTCCTGCAAATGTTCAGAGGCATGATGTCTCAGCTGCAGCTGGTTAAGTAAACTGCACTTTCCCCCCTTCAAACCACCCCCCCATCACATTCATCCTTGTGTCACTGGAATGTTTATGGACACTGTGGAGACCAAGTTAGGGGGAAATGGAATAACAGGATGCATTTCTTTTTGGTGGCGTGGGTAACTGGCATGGTTTTCAGTGACTTTGGCATACAGTTAAGTCACTACTGAGCATGCTGAGGTAGAAACGACTTCCAGGAACACCCTCTGGCCTACTGGCTGACTCAGCCAGCACTGTAGTAATAGAGTTCAGCACAAGAAGTTACACTGCGATGGCACTGTGTCCTGTGGTGTCCGGAATTGGAACCAACATGTGTGGGTAATGGAGGAGAAACAAAGTTTGAAATGTACCTAACCGGAAGCTAGTCTACGGGGAATTCTTCCAATCAAGAAATAACTGTTGTGTCCGCCCAAATGCAGAATAAATGCAAGAAAAGCAGGCAAACATCATGATATAAGTTACTAAGAAGAGGCTCTTTCCAGAAACTCTCTGAAAGGAAGGGTTGGAACTCAGCACCACTTACAGTGAAAAAGTTCATGATGTCTGCAATGGGTTTGCAGGTAATGGAAGAGCAATAAGGCCATCTGGTTGTCACCAGGAAAGAGGAACTTACAGAGAACAGGGATGAGATCACAACCTTTATCAACTCACCACCAGAAAGCCCCGTATTTTACATGACCCTGGGTGGGGGGATACGGGAGTGCAGGGAGTGACCTCTAGCTAGACACACTGCACAGGACGTGGCTTCTGATCTCTGTGATGTGAAGTAACGTAAAATGAAGCTAACTCAGGCCAGCTTGTCATGTAAAACCAACGACAGAGGGGAAACAAGGCGTTACCTATACCGTGCAGCCACTGCGTCTACACTGTGTGTTGGCACGCAGCATTTGGTACTCAAGAGGGAATGCAGGTAGCCTGTTTGGGAAGGGGACAGATGGGAAACAATTGTGGAAGTCCTGGGCTTCGCCAGGGCAGAGACCAGAGAAGCCCAACTGGAGAGGCGCGGTGGAGCAAGCAGGGTCCTGGGTGGGCTGGGGCAGGGCAGCTGTTCCTGGTGCACGCTCCAAATAACAGCTGGGCTGGAATTACAGTGTAAGAGGCGAAGGAACTTGGTGTTTGAGAGGAGCGATCTGAACGCACAATGATAATAATAACCACTTTCATCTTTGAGAAACCTGTATCAAACCTCCCCCCAAAAATTAGGTAAAATGACTTGCATTCCTGACAAGGCCTTTGCAAAAGAAATAGACCACTTTAGATGTGTTTGGTAAAGGTCACGGGACCGATGACCTCAGCAGAAGTGGTGGAGCTGGGGTTAAACAGGTCAAGGAAAGGAGTGTGGCAGCAATAATGAAAATGAAAGGAGAAGCAGGAGTTAACAGAGGTCAGACTGAGACTACGACAGTGATGACTGGAAAGGGGTGCGTCTGTGAAGAGACAGGGCGTGGTAAGGGGTGGCGATGAACCCACGTCCTCTGTGAGGACAGGTGGTGGTACTGGCCTCTCACTGCAGCCTGGTTCTCCCTGTGTGCCTACATCGCAAATGAATGGGCAGTGCCTGCTGGCTCATTTTCCCATCTGGCTCCTCTGGGTCCCGTGCAGTCACCTCACTGAGCGTAGAAGTCATTTCCCAGCTCCCTCTACCTTTCCTGCCCTAGGCAGCCCTGGGCCCAGTAGATTGCTCCCTCCTTTTGGAAAGTCCCTTCCCTGTTTTGTGACTTCTGTGATCTGTATTATTGCCTGATCTCTCCCTCAGCTCCTTTCTGTAACTGTCAGTGACTCCTCCCCATTTCACAGTCCTTGACTGGGGGCATCCCAGGGGGTCTATCCTGGTCCTCTGGGCTTCTCTCTTCATGCTGGACACTAGCTCATTTTAATTTTTCAAATAAATACACTTGCTAAAATAATCCCCAAATCTACAATTTTAAAAAGCCAGCCTTTTTGCCAAAGCTTCTAGTACATACTCCTTGATGTATTATCAGCATTTCACACTCAAAATATCCAAAATATAATTAATCCTCTAACCCCCAAACCCAACTTCCTCCCTCACTTCCTAATTTCTGGTTATGTTATCACACTTCTCAAATTCTCCTAAATTTGTGTCTTCAGGCTTTCCTTTCCCTTTGTCCTTTATTTACATCAGTCACCAAGTCCTATGGACTCACGTTGCCACATTTGCAAATTCATTCCTACCTGTCTCTCCTAATCCCAAGAATTGAAAGCCCTCTCATTACATCTCTTTAGGGAATAGTCTGTTACCTGTTTTTCCCTAACTTACCTTCCTTAAACACTGCTTTGGCAGCAGTGGTAGCAGTAGTATCATACATTAAGTGAATACTATGTGCCAAGTACTTTAGTAGAAGCTTTAAATACACGACCTCATTTAAGCCTCTCAACCCCATGAATTGATACTACTATTAAACACATTTTCCAAAGGAGAAAACGGAATCTCAGCAAGTTTAACCCTATTTCCCAGAGTCATACAGTTAACATGGAATATGGCCTTGGACTCATATTTTGTCAAAGTCCAATGTTCGTCATACTGCATATGTGCTAGAAAAAATCTACAAGACACTCCCCTTTCCGGTCATCACTGTCGTAGTCTCAGTTTGACCTCTGTTAACTCCTGTTACGTGTCAGGTCCAGCATCCTTATTCCACATCCAGTGGAAACACAGAGCAGGGGGTCGAGGCGGAGGGAGCCTGGCGAGTCCATCCATATCAGGCTCCCTCCTCCTCCCAACCAAGATCAGACAAGAATGAACAAAAATTTAGCTTCAGTTATTTGGGGGTGGAGAGGGGATTAGCTTCAGTTATTTGCAGGTGGAGAGGGGTTGTAGAAATGAAGCAACTAAGGACTTTTTACATTGAAAATCCATGCTATTATTCTCAGTTTTGCTCTGTGGAAGGAGGAGCCAAAAGTTAGCAACCATTTCTTGGCAGGGAGGTGCTGAGTCAGTAAGTCTACTAACCTCTGCCTGATATTTTCAGATCAGCTTTGTGAGTCTCTAGAAGACATTTCACAGCCTAGTGCAGGTAGAGAGAGGGCCAAAACAATTATTCAAAAGGGACTGCAGGGCTATTTTCAAAGAAATGAAATCCTGGCACTAGAAAAGCCAAGCTCTTCATCTTCTGAACACTGATGCAAACTACCGTTAGGATGGGATATGGCACGAGCAGGATTTACAGAGTGACTGCATTCTGGATGCTTCTGGAAGCCAGACATCCCAAAGCAGAACAAGGAGAAGAGCAGGATGGCAGATGGAACGAACGCACACCACAGGTCTCTCTGGTTCCTTACGTCCTGGGCTGTACCCTCCCCCCACAGCCCGCCACGGCTCCCTGCCATCATCCTTAGCCCTGTTCTCTGCATTGCTGGGGAATGAGTTTACACCAAGGGAGAGAGTCTGTCTCAAGCCAATATTGCTTTTCCTGATTGTTTCTCTTTTTCCACGTATGTTTTTCACATATCTAATTATAGTATACTCATTGAGAAGAATTTAGAAAATGTAGAAAGGGCCAAACAAGAAAGAATTCTTATCTTAGTATCTCTTCTCCCCTGCCCTAGAATAAGGAGCCGTTTGTCTTATTCACCAAAATCAGTCCCCAGACCGCAGAAGAGCTGCTGGCACAGAGTCTGTGTTCAACACAACACCTTTGCCGTGTGAGTCAATGCACACTTTTAAATGAGCCAGTCAGTATCCAGAGATTACATCCTAAATCTATTTATGCATTATCCTATATTTCAAAGCATGGATTTTGTTGTAAACCTGTGTATATAATTTTTTTCCGTGCATTTCTTATGATGGTAAAATACACCTAACAAAACGGATAGTTTTAAGCATTTTCAGTGCACAGTTCAGTGCCATTAAGGGCATTCGCAATGTTGTGCAACCCCTTCCACTAAACGTTCTCAGAACGTTTGCATCGGTCCAAACAGAAACTCTGTCCTCAGTGAATGATGTAACAGCCTCTCCCCCTCCCCCAACTCTCTACTCTGCTTTCTGGCTCTACGAATTTATATGCTCTGAGTACCTCATATCAATAAACTCATGCAGTATTTGTCCTTTTGTGTCTGACATTTCACTTAGCATATTTCCAGTGCTCATCTACGTTGTAGCATGTATCAGAATTTCAATCCCTTTTAAGGCTGAATACCCTTTCATTGTATGTCTACAACACATTTTGTTTATCCCTCTAATTATTGATGAACATTTGGGCTTTTTCAGCATGCACAGTTCTGCATTTTCTTGTTTTCACTTTATAATATTTTATGAGCATTCTTCATTTTCTTATGTATTTATTTAATATAGCATAAATATATATTTATATGTTATAAACATGTAACAAATAGTTATAATAATTATATATTTACCCATTTTATTATTTTATTTTGGGGGATACATTCTATCTAATTGAGTGACAGTCTCCCTATAGGTGTATAATAGATTATCAAATAAATTTCCTGCATTTGGACATTTAGGTTATTTCAGACTTTTGCCATAGTAAGGCTGTAACACCCTTGGACACGAGGCTCTGTCCAAATGTATGACTGATATTACTGTTTCCTAAGGATAGATTCCTAGAGGATGAGTTACTGTGGCAATGACCTTATCTAAACTTCTCTTGATGTCTTCTTTTCAATGTGCTTGTCAAATGGCTTCCCAGAAAGGCGCATGGCTCTCCCAGTGTGCATTAGAATGGACAGTGTGTGCTTTCCAACACTGAGTGACACCATCTGAAATGTCTTTGCTAATTTGACTGACTAAAAATGATTGACTTGCTTTGTATGTGACCATCACTTGACCTTGCTTGGACTGCTCTCAATATCTCCGTGTATTCTCACAGGGCCTCCGGGACACAAGCCATAGAGGAATCGGCAGCAGTGAAGGTAAAATAGGAATTCATGAAAGAAAAGTTCTTACACAGAGAACTCCTTGAAGTATAAACTTTTGTTGAAAGATCAGTTTTGCATAAATTAAGTTATTATTTCCTGCCTCAAAAGTTACATTGCATGTCACAGATTTCAAAAGTATTTTAACTTTGAGACTTTATAATCAGTTCTTTAGGGTCACTTTGAACCATAATCTTTACCGAATAGATGGAAATACAAAATGTGTTTGGGAATAGGATGAATCTATATAGACCCATTTTATCTTGGACCACATTTTTGGAATACATTTCTGATATAATTTTTGTTTTTCTCATAGTAGCTTCTTTTTCATAAAAATTCACTTACAAAATGGTTCCAGTGAAGTGGTTAATCGACAGTTTGAAATAAAAATACAGCTTTCAGAGGTGCACCTCAGGACCATAATACCAAGTCAAAAGAGACACTTGAAAACGGGGGAGAGGACAGGAAACAGAATGACTGCAGATGGAGTGTTAGAGGCAGCGGAATGGATATTTTCCCTTAACATCATTCCTTGGTGATTATGACAAGAAAGTATATCAAATGATAGTGAAAGCAAAACCAGCGAACAAAGGCTCAGACCTAAGTGCACTATGATTAGTTTACTCGAGAATGAGAAATGCACCAAACACAGCGTTGCGGGTGCTCAAGCTGGGTGCATTCTAGAAGCCAACACGGAGCATAACATGCTAGACAGACGTAGGCAGCTTGGGCTCTTTTAGTCTTGCTTTTGTGATGGAAGAACAGCCTGATAACAGGGAGAGTCCATCCCAGAAAATAGGTAAAGTGTTGTAGAACAGAAACCGGGTATGTGAAAACTGAAAACTAGGTCTAGAAAGACTGTGTTTACACAAGCCACTAAAATATGTGGCCAAGATATGAATGAAAATGTGCAGACAACATTTCTCTAAGTGGAACAGATCTTTCTTAATCTGACCTCTGACTCAGGGTGTTTCCTTGATGGGTTCTTTTCACTCACATTATGAAATGGTTTGATGAAACTACTTACAGTATTGACCCAGGTACCCTAAGTCGTCTCCTGTTGTCTCAAAGAATGGCATGAAGTCCTTAAACAAATGAATAGTTTTAATGTGCTTTAATTAAAAACTAAATATATGGCAGAAGGAATTGTAGAGACCACGTGGGATGTTGTGAAACCAAACAATTCAAGCGTGTATCCTTTCTAAGAAGTTTGGTAATTTTTGCATTAGCTCGAGTATATCTAAAAACACTAGATGATTTCCATGTGTATGTCTGAAGCTGTATCATTACAAAAAAACAATGAATGCATGAAAAGGTCATGCTTCAAGGAAGCAGTCAACACAATGGGGTGACTTATGTTTCCTGCTTTTCATCAGGTCGAGCCATGTGCCACGGATTCTCTGTGCTCCACTTTGAAATGCTGGGGCTAGGACTCTAGACACTGTTCTCCTTTGCCAGCTGGCCCTCTCTCGGGCCGCTACCAGAGCACTATAGGAAGACTGGTAGGTGAGAAGGAGGTCAGCACAAGAGGCCTTATTGCCCCCCTGCAGCCACCCTTCATGCCAGCGGTAGCAGGCTGCAGTTCTAAATTTTGGAGAACCCGCCTCACGGTGCTCCTTCAAAAACTCCAGCCCTGTTGGAGGCATCTTGTCCGCAGAGGCCTAGGTTTCTGCTCTGTGGGCCCTTTTCCCAAGCTTTAAAGTTTTAAACTGCAGCATCTTCCCTTTGTTGGAACTCTGGGGCAGTTGCTAACTCAGTCTCTGAAATGCGATACCTTAGCACTCTATTTTCACCTTGTCGTGCACTCTGGTGGAAAGGGAAATGGTCCCCCAAAGATGTCCATACCCTAATTCCCGAAACCCGTGATATGTTACCTTACAAGGCAGAGGGACTGTGCAGTTCAGGATCTTGAGCTGGGAAGACTATCCTGGATTACCTGCATGGGCCCAATTAATCATAAGGGTCCTTTTGAAAGGGAGACAGGGGGTCAGAATCTGAGGAGATGGGACAGTGGAGGTAGAGGCTGAAGTGAGTGGGGCCAGGGAGATAAGACATGCAGGTAGCCTCTTGGAGCTCGAAAAGGCAAGGAATCAGATTGTCCCCTAGAGTGTCCAGAGGGAAGACAATTCTGCCCACACCTTGAAGTCAGCCCAGTGAAATTGATTTCAGGCTTCTAACCTCCAAAACTTATAGCAATAAATTTGTGTTGGCTTAAGTCACAAAATCCGTGGTAATTTGTTATAGCAGCAATGGAAAACTACTATAGTTACCTAGTTAATAATACTTTATATTAAACTCTACCTGTTAAAATAACTGCTGCGGTTTGCATGCCCTGACTTGACCCTGGCTGATCCATGCAGGACTTGCATATCTAGTTCTGTATTATTAAAAGGTTAAGTACTGTGCAGTTACTTATAGAATTCTTATTCTCAGGCCTCAAGTATATCTTCTAACCTGAACATTAGTTTGTGATGATATACTGAGCACTGAGTTTGTATTATAGTTTTCTTATTTGTAAAATTTTGTCCTTATTAAGACCAAGCTTACATTATAGAATGTAACATTAAAACATACGAACTAAATTAGATATTGAAGCAAAGGACACTTAAGTGTCAATTTTTAAGGCTGTCATGACAATCAGGAAGACACCCGTGTAAGATCTGGGGTGCTCACTGTGGTCCGTGTGTGGAACAGCAGAGAACACCAGGACCCGCCGGGACTGGGAGTCTGGTTAGTGACAACCTGAGTGGGCGCTACGTATCTGGGCATGAAGGCCCAGTCCAGCAACGAGATGGAGGCGAGTGCAAACGCTGGGAACTGAGTAAGGTACAAAGCCACAGCTGTGTGCAGTAGTTCCGGTGGCTGAGCTGAATCCAACATCCCGGAAGCACCCAACAGACTAGAGGCAAGGCTGTCATCATGGTGTTTAGTAGACGAATAATGTGCATAGTCTGAGGGAGTGTACAAAAGCAGGGGTGAGCAAGTGGATCCACAAAAGGGCATCTACAGAAGGCATTCTGACCTCTGTTCCCAAGGCACATACATGAATGCACGGGATGTTTACGCTGATTTCTGTAACATCTACCCCTCAGCTTGAGGATACGCAAAGGACTCCAAGTCAATTTGGGGTTTTAAAAAATATATATGTATATGTAATATATTTAATACATACAAATACAGAGAGATAGATATAAAGATATGTATTTATATAAAGTCTATAGTCTATATGGACTATATAAAGAAATTCATTTTAAGAAATTGGCTCTTGCAATTACGGAGGTTGGCAAGTCCAAAATCTGAAGGATGGGCCAGCAGGCTGGATACTCAGGAAGAGCTGATGCTGCAATTCAACCTGTGTACTGGCAGAATTCTTTCTTGCTTGGGGGAGGTCAGTCTTCGCTCTATTAAGGCCTTCAACTGATTGAATGAGGCCCACCCACCTTATGGAGGATAATCTGCTTTACTCAAAGCTCACTGATTTAGATGTATATCTCATCCAAACACCTTCACAGAAACATTGAGATTAATGTTTGACCAAATATCTGGGCACCAAGACCCAGCCAAGTTGACACATAAAATTAACCATCACAACCCCTGTGCCTAACTCATAAAGTGGAGGAGGATATTACATTTTAAAAGCAGAGAATATTAACATAGCTTTGCTGCTAGGCTTGTCTTTCCTCCCATCTCTTGAAAATAATAGAATAATTTGAGAACTGAATTATATAGCGCTCTCTTCAAATGTAGGCTCTCAGCTCAAACAAACTCAATTTTACTTTGTTTCAAGTTGAAAACATCACACATTTAGAAAGAAGTAATCTGGAGAATTTTTTCAACTCCTACCACTGTTCTAAGTGCTGAATAAGCAACCCCCCCTGCACACACACTGTTAAATCATGCACTCTCATTATAACCACAAATGCTGCCCAAAGCAATTTTACTCTCGCTGTTCCACACTGCCCTTTCTAATCAACCTCAGTGCATGTTTTTCATGTGTATCCAAAGGGTGCATACAACCAATGCACATATGTGTTGTGCCTATGGATATCTGCACAAAGGCATACATAATCATGCATGCACATGAATATGCTCATATGCATACAGATTCATCCCCATGTCAGTTTCCATTTGTAACACAGCTTGTCCCACTCCCTGGCACGTATGTGAGGACAAGCAGACACCATATAATCCAGTTGATTCTCGTTCATTGACTTTCACAGGAGATCAAGATAAAAAGTTTTTTAAAAGCCAGGTAAGTACTTTTTCTTATAAAATGGGAAACTTTTTCTTAAATAATGCAATTGGAAAAACAGAAATAATCTCCTCCCTGAAAGGGGGGTGGAGCTTCTATAAAGCACATGCTTTTTTTTTTTTTATCTAAAGGAGAGACAACTGTGTGAAACAGAAGACCAACAATTATAATAGCAAGACAGGGAAGGAAGTGAGAAGTAATCATTCATAGCTAAAGGAAACAAGAACCATTTGATCTCTGACTGTTTTCTACTTCCTCAGCAAACAGTTGAGTATTACTTAGTGTTTGGGTAAAGTAGGGCTACACATCTCAATAGCCCCTAAATGTATTATAGTCCTGGAGCACAGAATGATAATTAGCAAAATAGTTGAGTTATTTAATTGGCTTATATTCAGTGCAACACTGAATCTGTAAAAAAGAGAGAATAAATATTGAAGCAAGATGGAAATCCAAGTACACATTTCTACCTCCCACCCAAAAAGTCCAGAAAAATACCCTAAAACAGTAAAAGAATGAATTAAAGAGATATAGAATAAGAAGCACAACCAAAAAAGCTTAAAACATTGAGAAAACTCATGAATGATAAGAGCAGATAGGATCATATTAATTGAGGAAAACTGAATCTGAAACACACACAGGAGAAGGCAGCTATGGAGTCAGGAGAGCTTCTGGAAGAAGTCCAAGCTCAGAGTCAAGGGAAAAAAGAGAAGTAACTGAGTAATTCAGCGATCTCACAACTGAATCGCTGAGGGCACATGCGCAGCGGCATTAGCAGAGCTCAGAGTGGCAGGCCTGCAGGGCTTGGGGTCTGTGCCGCTGTCCTCGGAGAGGTCTGAGATGCTTGTTAGGTGTCCAGATGGGGTGGCAAATAGGCTACTGCAGACCTGACTGTGGAACTCAGGGGAGACAGAGGGGCTGGAGAGACAAATTTTGAGTCATATACATGGTATTTAAAGCCCTGAGGCTACATGAGGTCACATGAGGTCACTGAGGAGAGAACACAGGAATGAAGAGGGCGGAGGGCTGAGCCCCAGGACAACCCTATATGTGGATGACAGGTTTTATCTATGTGACACTGAAACAACCAGTTCATTAAATCAGCTTTAAGTTTGTGAAACATTAATTGAAGGGGTCACTGATGGTTGTGTAAAACGGGGTTCGCCTACCTGGAGCAGGACTGAACCACATGCTATTCCCTACAAAAGCCAGGATGCATTTGGGGTGACCGGGAGTGCTTTTAGGAGAAGAGGCTGTATTTGCTGATCTTTGTATATCTGAGCTGCCACACAATAAATGTTTATTTAATAAACAGATCTATACATAAACTTCCCATTGTTGGGGAAGAATTTAGACAAAATTTCTAATTGTTGTTAAATATTTTCTCCACCTGCCTCAGACATTTGCCCTCCATTTTGCTCCTTTTGCAAGTAGTCTACCTTTTAGATTTAACAAGACTGCTTTTTGGATTCAAAGACCCTGAAATAATAAGGGACATCCTTTCTTTTCCTACCTCAATATTAAATAAATATCAAGTGATCATTTTTTTCCTGAATAGAAATGAATATTTCTAGAGGGGAATATTTCCAGCTGCACTAAGAGGAAATCCCTGTGCACCGTTGGTGGGAATGTAAATTGGTGTGGCTGCTCTGGAAAACAGTACTGAGGTTCCTCACAAAATTATAACTAGAACAACCCTGTGACCCCACAATTCCATTTCTAGGTATTTAGCCAAAGAAAATGAAAACACTAATTTGAAAAGATATAGCACCCCATGTTCACTGCAGCATTATTTACAACAGCCAAGACATGAAAACAACCTCAGTGCCTATCGATGGGGGAGTACGCACAGGTGCGTGTGCACACAGTGGAATACTACTCAGCCCTTTGCAATAGCATGGATGGACCTTGAGGGCATTATGCAGAGGTAAATAAGTCAGACAGAAAACGACGATCACCTTATAATATGGTCTCACTTAAATGTGGAATTAAAAACAACAACAGCAAAACCAGAATTCATAAATATTGGTGCTGGCCAGAGGTGGAGTGGGGGTGGTGGGCAAAATGGGTGCAGGGAGTCAAAAGCTACAAACTTCTGGTTATAAAATAAATATGCCCTGGGGATGTCACGTACAGCATGGTGGCTATAACTAATCACACTTATTGTATATTTGTAGGTCCTTAAGCAAGTGGACCTTAAAAGTCTTCATCACAAGATAAAAAATTTGTAACTATGTGTGGTGACGGAGTTAGCGAGACTCCTCGTGTTGATCACGTCACAATAGATACAGACACTGAGTCATTATGCCGAACACCTGACACTAATATAATGTCCTGTGTCAATTCTACCTCAATCTCAAAACGAACAACTTTTAAAAATAACTAAATATTGAGTTAGCATTTTGACTGGCAGGCCAGCTACTTTTCCCCCAATGGAGATGTGCCCTCCACTGTGATCTCTGAGTTTGATTTCATTAAGGGAACCAGCTGTTGCCTTGCACTGTTTTACTGCGATGGTAACGATGCTCACGTCGTTACCACTCCTCTCAGAATTCTGATGTCCTGATCATAATCATAACACAGGGTAGCGTCTGTCTGCTTACTTATGTTGGCTACCGTTGATGGCAGCATCCATCTTGCAAAGAGGGGAAGGGAAAACAGACAAGAAAAACATGCCTAAGAAATGAAAATGCATGGTGGAACATTTTTATGGCAATAAATAGAGCTCTACCTCATAATTCTTTATGACACAAAGATTTCCATTTTATGAATTGAATTTACAACAACTCGCTTAATCCAATCTACCTTTTTGGACACTCAATTTTCTCCTATTATAAACATCTGTTGCAGAAAATTTTTAACTCTAGTCTGAATATTTTCTTGATACAAACTCCCATAAGAAGGATCAGTAGATTAAAGGATATGCATTTCAAAGGATTTATAGCACGTACTGCCCAATGCTTTTCAGAAATGTGGTGCCAACTTATACTCCCATTATCAGGGACCCTTTGTCCTACATCATTGCTAATTTAGGGTATCATCTTTCTTGGAAATATTTGTCAATTACATGGGTGAAAGGTAGCTTATTGTTATCATAATTTATATTTCTTTGTGTGCATTTTTTACATTTTTTTTCTGGTCCAATTAATCAAGCTGTTGAAGAAGCAACAAGAAAACTAGAAACTGGTGCCTCTTCTTTTTTCTGGGGTGCCTTGTACAGGGGCTGATTTCATCCCACAAGCTTCTCCCAAGTGTCCCTGGAGACCCGGGACCTGGGCAGCCTCACAGCAAGCCACTGACAAGGCTGAAAAACTTGAGCCTATTTCGAAACTGCGGCTCCTTGCACTGAAACCGTGGTCTTTCACAAGACAGCAGAGTGGTGGCTTAAGGCTGAAGAAATACAACTCTTTTAAGCAGAGTTCGCCTAATGATGAAACTCCAGACACGTGGTCAAGTACAAATCAGAATGTGGAACTGCCAACACCATGAAAAGCAGTTCCAACAGCAAGAAGCTTTCTGGGCCAAAGATCAATCCAGATCCTACTCATCGCACATCCCCTCTAGTGATTCAGCACGACACTCCCTACCTGTGAGAGGAGGAAAGGCTCCTCCGCCTGCAGTCAAGGGGCGTGGCCAATTCTTGAAATCTCTGTTACTGACCCCAGTGGTCGGAGCTGTGGCTTCCTCGCAGGGTCTGCGCGTGCGCACCCAGGCCTGAAGCACAGTGGACAGAAGGCCTTTTTTGGGTTGTAGAGAATGACAAAGGACAAGCTATCATGGCTGTGAAAGCATCAAATGGCACTTTGTCACCCAGTTGAAGTGCTTGGGTTTTCTGTATGAAAACTGAAATTGTTGGATTGCATACGGCCATTTCTTCTTTAAAAAAGGAGAGAAGTTTCTACTTCCAGTTCAGGCAGGGCATTGAGGATGGCAGAGGGGTGCATGTGCTTTGAAGTTAAGCGCTCTGTGGGACAAGGGAGGGAGGACAGAATGCTGATGATACGCAGAGGCCAAGCCCGGTGAAGGGTGGAAAACATCTGGCAAATAGTCAAAACCAACCAAGCACTTCACTTATACCCACGTGCGCTCCCATCACCACGTGTCCACGTCAGCGTGGCTCCTCCTCCCCCACCCAGCCCAGCATAGGGCTTCCGTGACTGTGACCACGCTCAGTCTGGCCTTGCAACAGCCCAGCCAGGACAGCCCCTTCAGGAGATAGGACTGCACTGTGTCCTAGAACCAGGAGGAACCTCAGAATGTGCCTGCCACAAACTCCTCATCTCGGGTTTGTCATAGGCAGGTAGACAGACACTAGCAGAGCAAGGGCATGCACAGGGCAGGTACAGAAGGTCCCCAGGGTGAAAAGTCCCTGGTGACTAGCAATGGGCAAAGCTGGGAAAACAAGGACCTTGTCCCCAGGGTGACTTTTCCTCACCTGGCAGATTGCTGGTCCTGTGGTTTAGACACCCTGACCTTTCTCCCCGGAGATTACATGTAGGCCTCAGTTGTGTTTTGGCTCCAGGCCCAGAAGAGCAGCAGAACCAGGTGGGCAACACCAGGATGGGCTGCATTGACTAAGGACCCCCAGCCCTGCAAGAGAGAGACAAAACCTTCAGGACAAAGGACCCAGAGCTCGCTCTCACTCTCCAGGAGCAAGCCTGTGCTTCCTCTTCCCCCTCTCGTCCTTCCACGGGAGTGCATCTTGTAAACTCTAAGGGTTCCCAGGAGATTTACAACCAGGGGAGTGGCAGGCAGCAGCAGCACACCCCAGGCCAGTCCCTCCAACCTGTCTCCAAGGCCCCCTCTTCCCGGACTTCCCAGGAAGCCACAGCAGCTCAGCCCAGGCTCTCCCATTGCTTCCATTGCTTCTTCTGTCCTAGGCCCTTCCTTGTTTCACTGCCGCTAGCTTTAATCAATGTCCCATCTGAGTGTGCTTTTGCTGTGGCCAGTAAATTAGTGCTTGCTTCACTACGCTTTGTCTCTTGACTGAAATGTTTCCCTCAAGAAGACAAGAACTGAATTCTCATCATCTCACCAGAAACAGATTCACAGGCAGACCAGAGGAGAGAGGAGATGCATTGGACGCCCAGCTGGGCCACCTTCCCTCTAAAATGCGCTCCTGCCACCCACCCCGGGGCCTCTCAAGCCCCCTCTGCTATGGGCTGCTCCTCTATTGGAGCAGGAGGAATCCTTAACACATACAAAATATGTTTACAGGTGAAATACAGGATGTCTGGGACTTCCAGGGATGGGGAGACATTACTGGGGACGTAGATACAGCAAAATTAGCTATGAGTTGATTTAAGTTGATAGTGGATACATGAGGTTATTGTACTATGCTGTCTACTTTCATCGGTTTCTTTTTAATTATTTTTTTCAATTACAGTTGACCGACAATATTATATTAGTTTCAGGGTACAACACAGCAGTCAGACATTTGTATAACTTACAAAATGATCATCCCGGTGAGGCCAGTATGCATTTGACACCCTACATAGCTATTACAATATTACGAACTATTGTCCTTTCACCTGTACTTGAAAATTTTCATAATAAAACACCTTAAAAATTTTTTAGACAGTAAAAATATAAAACACAAAAGAAATCTCTAAAACTCAGGATCAGAGGAGCTCGGAGGTTCCTACAGAGCACTGGTCTGGTGCCTCATGCATGGCTTTTGGTCACTAGCTGTGGACAGTGGTGATGACAATCATCACAATGACATGTGCTAGGACAGGTAGGTATGAAGAAACTCCGAAGACACAAAGGCAGAACAGGGGTCTGCCCTTCCAGCAAGTAACTTCCGACCACTTGAAGTAGGCAGCCCTAGGACCCCATGGTTTGCATAACTCTTCACTAGTGAGTTGAATAGCCTGATTTTTAGTTTCCAATTGAGCTCATTTCCTTATGGATGCAAGAGCCCTCCAACAGTAGGATGTGGGCAATTACTCACCTTACCTCATTGGCCTAAAGGGTTCAGGAAGGGTGATGACAGGTAGCTACTTCCCAAATGCCACACACCTAATGACTGTGCCCCAACACAGTTATTAATAGGGCAGTCTTCCATAGCTCCTACACTCCTCTTTACACATCAGACCACAGAAGTGCCACTGCTTGGCAACCATGTTGTTAGGAGATTGAATAGAAAAACTGTTAATTGCTGAGAAAAAATAACAAAATATTATAATTTCTTGATATGGATGAAAGCATTTGATTAAAAAAATTTTTTAGTTATATCACTTATTGGAACAAAGTATTAGTATGCAAGGATTTTTTGGCAGATCCAGGGATCCGGTTGGGTTCTGGGTAAGGGGTTGGTGCCCTTGTTATTCTCTGTTTCCTTCACAGTTTTTATAATTTCCAGGTATTTTATCTGAAATCATAAGCTTTGTAAAGCAGAACAATGTTTGACTTGTATCACTAGGGTCATGTACTTGGGCAGTAACAGATGACGCTGAATGAATTAGTGAAAAACCCCTATTTGGTCATATTCTAATTTCTTGAGTTGAGTGGAAGCTTGCATAGATAACTTCTAAAGTCCCTATTTCCAGCCTTAAATGAAAGCCATGTGTTGCCCAGACTAAGTGGGCACAATCTCCCCCAAAACACACACCCACTTTCTGGGAAAGTGAGTGCTTGAACTCGGGTCGCTGCAATATTGACGTGGGTGCAGACAGTGGTGGCCGGCTTTGCAGGTGGTTGATCCTCTTTCCAAATCTGGGTATTTCAGAGATGTAGCTCCCACAGAACACTACCTTTACTGTTTGCACATAATTTTTGCAAAATCTATAATTATTTATAGCAGTTTACACAATTGACATATAATTCTATTGGGACTAAAGTAACAGAGTTGCAATGAAGCTTGCCAACCATGTCTTACAAATCAAAACTGTGTCTTGCCCCTCTGCACAAATCAATTCCCTGACAAGACCCAAAACCATCCTTTTCTGGGATGATTCCTTCCTGTGATTTCTTTTTTTCCATTTCTGATTTTTATTTTAAATTTCTTTATTTTTATTGTTGACACTATTACTGATGTCCCTGTCCCTGCCTCATTTGCCCCCATTCTCCCAGCCCCTACTTCCCCTTCCCTCTGGCCGACACCACACTGCTGTCTGCGTCCACAGTTACACACATAAATTCTTTGACTAATCCCTTCACCTCTTTCATCCAGCATCCCTCTACCCCTCACCTCTGACAGCTGTCAGTTTAATTGCACATAAAAGGATACAGGTAGCTTAATTTAGTAGTTCCCCCGGACTCATCTCCCCATCCATTCTATCAATGACATCAGCCAGGCCAGAAATAAAGGCTGATGAGAAGCCAGCTAAGGGGAACATATGAAGTGTTTCAGTGCGTAGACGGGCTCTGCAAATAAGTGGTTATTTTGATAGCGTTTTCATGGTCACCGATGACTCTGATGTTCTCTATTCTTGCCTTCTGCTGCTGTTTGGAGCTCCAAGGATGCCTCAGAGCAAGGGGACATGAATGCCAGCTGGAGCTGTGACAAGATCCACTCCCAAAATCCACTCTGCAGTTGACGGTGTGGAGACCTAGATGGTGGTGTGCTTTGCCCACAGCGCAGGGCTGGGCATGCGGAGGGGAAGCCAAAATCCTGGTCTGCGGTGCCCAGCCCACCCGCACGTGGCTGTCCTGCTCCTTGGTGTCAGGCCCACGTCCTGGCTCAGTAACCCTGGCCCGCACCCTCCCCTGCACCGGTCCACAGCAGGCAGGATGAGGTCTGCATGTTCCAGTTTCTGCCCACATCAGGCTGACGGCCTGGCCAGGAGGAAGCGCCCCAGCTGTACTCATTTTCTCGGGCTGCTGTAACAAAGAACTACAAAACCCAGTAATATGCAGTCTTGCAGTTCTTTCTGAAAGCTAGAAGTTCAAGGTAAGTCAGGAGTCATCAGGGCTGGTTCCTTCTGGGGGCTGTGAGGGAGAATCTGCCCCGGGCCTCTCTCCTGGGACCCTTGGGCCACGGTGGCAGCAAATCTCCAATCTCTGCCTCCACCCACGCAGGGCCATCTTCCCAGTGTGCACCTCGACACCAACCTCCTCTGTGCATGTCTGTCCCCGTGTCCCAATTCCCCCTTTTTAAAAGAACACCAGTCTATTAGATTAGGGTCCACCCTGATGATCTTATTTTAACTTGATTAGCTCTCTAAAAAACCTATTTCTAAATGAGGTCACATTCTGAAGTACTGAGGGTTAGGATATATCTTTTGGGGGGGACACAGTTCAACTCATGACACCATCTAAGACCTTTTCTCTGTCAGCTGAACTGCAAAACCACCACCTGACAGTGCAGAGCAGGGAGAAGGCAGAAGATGAAACACAGCGAAGGGAGTCTTTCTACTCCAAGGGGAGTTTAAACAAATAAGGAGATAATAGCTGGAACTGAAAAGTTTTGGTGTTATATTATTATTCTTGTTGTTTGCTTGTAACATTCTCCCTGACCAAGTGTTCTCACATTCACTCATTGATTCATCATAGCTTGACTGAATGCCTACTATGTGCTAGGCACTGTTCTAAGGCCTACACGCACCACTGCAATATAAACAGAACTCTGGTTCTCATGGCGCTTACCCTCTAGTTGCAGGAGATCGACATGAATATGTAGCTTGTCGGATTATACAAATTTTATGAAGGAAAACAGAGTAAGAAAGGGTAAGAGTGCCAAGGGAGAGGAGTAATACAACTCGAGGAGATGACCCTGGAGAAAGACATAGGGGGTGGGAGGAGCCACACTGATCTGTGAGGCCAAAGGCAGAGTGTGTGCAGAGGCCCTGAAGTGGAAGTGTGGCTGGAGCCTCTGAGGACCAGCGAGGAGGCCACTTTGGCTGAAGCAGAGGGAATGCATGGAGGGAAAGGGCAAGGAGGTGAGGCAGTGGAAGTTCAAGGAAAGTAGGCCTTGACAGATCCCATAAGGATGCTGGCCTTTCACCCAGAAAGAGATGACAGCCAACCACAGGTTGTGAGTAAAGGTGTGACATGATCCCACCTGCATACCAGACTCTAGGGCAGCAGGGGTGACAACAGGGAGATCGGCCAGGGGCCGTGATGGTGAGCCAGGTGGAGATGATGGGGCCTGAACCGGGGTGCTGACTGGATATAGCAAAAAAGGGGTTAAATCCAGAATCTGGACAGATTGTGAAGGAAAGTAGAGCCAGTCTTCTTTCCTAAAAGGTTGGGTGTGGTTTGCGAGAGAAAGGGTCAAGAAGGACTCCAAAATTTGGGCCCTCAGCAAGTGGAGGGATAGAGTTGCCATCAACTAACATGTGAAAGAGTAGGATTTGCGGGGAGGGGCTGGAAATCAAGAGCTCAGCTGGAAACACGATGCTTACTGGGCACCGAAGTAGACGGGCCAGAGTGCCTGCAAGCTGCGTGTGCCCACAGGACGGAACAGACACTCAGGCATTCAGGCCCACAAGTGTCGGTGCCGCACAGCTACCCACTGCTTCCCCCACTCCCGCCCAACATGAGCTGTGGTTTTTCCTCCCTGCACACTGACTCCTGCCACTAGGACTTCTTTGGTGTTCTTCCTCTGTCTTAGGATGTCACCTCAACTCATGTTTTCCTGTTGGAAATCCAACCACCCTGCAGTTTTCGTTTCTCCATTCAACAAACCCTGACTCGGAGCCAGACACAGTGTGGGCTGCAGGTGGGTGGGAGTCCCGTGCCTCTCCCCCTTGGGATCCCTTCCTTCATCAACTCTCTTCTAGGACCTCACCTGCCGACGGAGCCTTCGCTGCCCGGAGCTCTCCCTCCAGCCTCATGTCATATACAGCACTGATTGTCATTGGACATTTGGAGTGAATCTCCTGCTCCCTAATGGAGATACCAGCTGCACACACTGAGCACCTGGCGGTGCACATGCAGCAACTCCACGGCTCTGGTCCACTCGTTAGGTCTACAGTGCTCAGTCTCGGAGCGCACCTCCAGACCCAGCCCAGGCTCTCCCTTCCTGCCCAGGCTCTCCCAGATTGGTAAAGGAACAGGGGGGAGGGCGGGAAGGAGAAGGAAGGAAGGTCTAACTTGTCAGTACTATAGTCTTGACCTTAATCTAATAGGCTGTAAGCCTTTGATTCTTTAGCTCCAGCACGCAGCCCTCTCCCCTGAGCCATGTGAATGAGCACTGCCCTGAGGAGGAGCTGTGTGGTTTCCAATACAAACAGCATGAGCTTTGCTCTCCAGCAAATTTGAGCTTAAATCTGGCTCTGCTGCCTGCTAACTGGCAACATTAAGCAAACAATTTAACTTCTATCCCCCTCATCTCACTCACCTCTATAATGACATAGTCCTCAAGGTCTTTGCAAGAAAAATATAGCACAGTGCCGGACATATAGAACCTGCCCGGGAAATAAACACCATCTTCCGAGAAAGGGCCCACGGAACTTTCTCTGCTTCCTGGGCTGGCCCATGCCAATTCTTGTGTGGGCAGTTCCTTGTCTACCGGCTTTGTCAATTCCAGAAGACAATGTCCTGAGAACTCCCAGCAGTGAGCCCGTCTGAGGTGGATCGTTGCTGCGTCTCTGGGAGTCCAGGGCATGAGAGCGAGTCTGTAGTGGGAGATGCACAAAGGAGCTGGGGGGCTCTGTGTGAACCCCAGCCGCCTTCTTCTCTTGGATCTCCATGGCTTCCCTCACGCCTAGTTCGCTACGACTTGATCCCAGTAGTTTTAGCGAGATTAGTGCATAGGTAGTGAGAGGAATTTTAGCTTCTCTCTGCTGCTCTAAGGGAGTGGATGGGATTGGACACAAGGTGACTTGTTCCTAGAGGGACCAGCCCCCAAGCTCCTTAAGGGATAGTGGAATTAGTCACAAGGCTCGGTCCACACAGGCCAAAGCAAGTGGAATACTCAATCTTCAACTCGGCCAACAATACCTGAGTAGCTGAGCAAGAAGGAAAGGATTGTAAAATTAGGTCATAGGAGAACACTTCTCTGCAACTTCTTTCAATGAACTTGCAAAGACATAATTCCATTTAATCTTTTTCCCTCTTGGGGGCATGCAGCAGAGCCAGGTCACAGAGGAGGACGCTGCCCAGAGCAACTGCAATAGCAGAGCCATGCTCAGAACTTGGGCTTTCTGACACCAAGACCAGTATTTATCCCCCCCCCACATCTCTCCTGCCTCAGATAGGGGTCCCAGCCTTCCCTGTCCTGCATGAGTATACCTCAGTGACTGAGTCCCACAGTGTACACCTTGCTTGACTTTTTAAAAGGATGACCTATGTCACACTTTTAAGTGCCAATTTTCCTAGTGTTTATGAAGAATTTGAAGTTAGTCCATGGCCAGATCTACCCGAGGGCGTGTCCTTCCTTTGCTCAAGTTGTCCAATACGCAGTCGCCAAATCTGAGTCAATACAACTGCTTTCCCAAAATTAGCAGGAATGAATCAAAACTTTCCATCTCTTTAGCCTTTCTTTCATTTGTGTTTTTTAGATACAAGGGTGAAAGGTCTCCAGATCAACAGAATTTCTAACAGATAAATATTTAAGAGAAAAGAGCACAGGGCTAAAATTCAGTGTTAAGTTCAGCCTGGTCAGTAACAGCCTTAACCTTTGTCCCTGCACCATCCCCTTTAAACCTCCCCCATCTGCAGGCTCAACCTCAATCCAGCATTTGGGGCCAATCCTGTCATCAGTCAGTGGTTCTGGCCCGCTGATCGGACACACTTTCCTAGACTCTGCCCTGTGTGCTCTTGCTTTGCCTCCCCAAATGAACCCCATCTTTGACCCAATCATTGGGTTCTTCCCTATTTCTTAAATTTGAATGTCTATTTTTGTCTCTTGCCAACCACTTCAATAGGGCCAAGTCTCTGACTCTCTGGTGTTAGACACCTTCCGAAGGACAGGGAGTTCCTGAACATGGGCCCAGTGTGGACACCCAGCTGCCCGGGCACTGTGCTTGTACTCAGAGGGGCACAGTAACATACCCAGGGCAGGGGACAAAGCTGTCCCAGAGAACAGGGAGTTCTGCCTGGGATTCCTGATAGTCCAGGATTTGAACCTGCTTCATCAAGCCCAGGGCACGGACCATGCGATATTTCTCAATAACTAAAAGCAACCATTGACATCTGCCAGCGGGGAGTTCTACCTTTGGTTGTCCAAGGATACATCAAATGCTGCTTGCTGTTTGTTTGAATAATGGGGCGGTTGGTTTGCGTTGCTTAGAGGAACACAAAGCATATTTTTATCCTGCACAGGCAATTGGAAATCCTGATTTTAAAACAACAACAAATTCCTTCTCTGCTTGAATTAACACATCAGTTCATTAAATAACAAATATTTATTAAGTTCCTGCAAAGGAACCCTTGCCTTCCCTGTTTAATAACTCTTAACAAGTTATCTAATATCCTGTCAAAGAAAATACCATATTTTTTGGTCTAAAAGGTGTACATCCCCCACCCCAAATTTGGGAGGAATAATGGTTGTTAATGCTGCTGTTGAGTTCTGTTTACATTTACATTGATGGAATATTACATTATTTATGTTATTAAATATTTTACCACATTTTTTGCTTCAAAATTTTTTTCTTATTTCCCTCCTCTAAAACCTGGGTGAGTCTTATGGTCCGAAAAATATGTTATTTCCTCTGTGCACTCATCTCAAATCATGTTTATTTTTCCATTTTATTTCTGGACTACCTAGAGGTGTTCTTTTTTTTGTTGTTCACTTTTTAAAATATATGTTATTGATTATGCTATTACAGTTGTCCTATTTCTCCCCCATCATTCCCCTCCAGTACGCACACCCTCTCCCACCCACATTCCCCCCTTTTAGTTCATGTCCATATGTCATAAGTTCTTTAGCTTCTACATTTCCCACACTATTCTTGCCCTCCCCCTGTCTATTTTCTACCAACCATCTATGCTACTTATTCTCTGTAACTTTTCCCCCCCTCTCCTCCTCCCACTCTTCTGTTGCTAACCCTCCATGTGATCTCCATTTCTGCGGTTCTGTTCCTATTCTAGCTGTTAGCTTAGTTTGCTTTTGCTTTTGTTATAGGTATGGTTGTTAACAATTGTGAGTTCAGTGTCATTTTACTATACATATTTTTTATCTTCTTTTTCTTAGGTAAGTCCCTTTAACATTTCATATAATAAGAGCTTGGTGATGATGAACTCCTTTAACTTGACTTTATCTGAGAAGCACTTTATTTGCCCTTCCATTCTAAATGACAGCTTTGCTGGATAGAGCAATGTTGGATGTAGGTCCTTGACTTTCAAGACTTCAAATGCTTCTTTCCATCCCCTTCTTGCCTGTAAGGTCTCTTTTGAGAAATCAGCTGACAGTCTGATGGGAACTCCTTTGTAGGTAACTGTCTCCTTTTCTCTTGTTGCTTCTAGGATTCTCTCCTTCATTTGAATCTTGGCTAATGTAATTGTGATGTGCCTTGGTGTGTTCTTCCTTGGGTCCAACCTCTTTGGGACTCTCTGAGCTTCCTGGACTTCCTGGAAGTCTATTTCCTTTGCCAGATTGGGAAAGTTCTCCTTTATTATTTGTTCAAATAAGTTTTCCACTTGTTGCTCTTCCTCCTCCCCTTCTGGTACCCCTAGAATTGGAAGTTGGGATGTTTAAAGATGTCCTGGAGGTTCCTAAGCCTCTCTTCATTTTTTTGAATTCCTGTTTCTTCATTCTTTTCTGTTTGGTTGTTTCTTTCTTCCTTCTGGTCCACTCCATTGATTTGAGTCCCAGTTTTCTTCCCATCACTATTGGTTCCCTTGCATTTTCCTTCATTTCATTTATTGTAGCCTTCATTTGTTCATCTAATTTGTGAGCAAATTCAACCAATTCTGTGAGCATCCTGATCACTAGTGCTTTGAACTGTGCATCTGATAGGTTGGCTATCTCTTCGTCACTTAGTTGTATTTGCTCTGGAGCTTTGATCTATTCTTCTGTTTGGGCCCCTTTTTTTTTGTCTTGTCACACCTATTACATATGAGGGGCAGAGCCTTAGATGTTCACCAGGGAGGGGAAACCCAGTCGCTGGGTCATGATGCTATATGTAGGGACAGGGTCAGAGAGGGAACAATGGTGCTTGCTCTGCTCTCTGTCAGATTTCACTCCCATCCACTGCTTCCTCCAAGCAAACTGGGCCTTTCTGGTGCTGATTCTCTTGTGGGTGGACTTGTGTATGTTCTAGGACCCTGTGGGTCTCTCCAACAAGCTCTCCTGGAGGCTGGGAGTCTCTCCTAGCACCTCAACCCCAACAGGTGTTTTCAATCGGTGTTTTGAGGCTTTATTGCCCTGCACTGGGGCCCTGTGTTGCAGTCTGTCTCACTCCCCAGTTTCGCCTGGTTTATTTGTGCGTGAATGTGGGGCTGCCAGGTCAGCCAGCCGCTTTGCACACCATGCCCTGCTTCACAGTCGCCACCTCGCTGGGTCCGCCTATTGCCACCCCATGCTCGGGGTCTGCCAGCCGCCACCTGTGCACCCAGGGTTTATCAGCTGCTGCCTTGCACGCTCCATGCCACCACTTTTTTTTTTGCCTCAACCCCTCTCCACCCAGCCACCCTCCTACCAGTCTGGATGAATGTGTGTCTATTTTAACTCCTTGGTTGTCAGACTTCCACACAGTTCAATTTTCTGTCAGCTCTGGTTGTTATTTTATTTCTAAATTCTGTTGTTGTTGTTTTTTTTTTTCCCCCAGGAGATGGGTTGGTCAGTCCTAAGTCTCTGTTCAGACCTGAGTTCTACACCCTAAACATCTAAAAGTTTTACTTTAGATGAAAAGTAAAATTATATCTCCATGTTATAAAAGGCAGACTCCTGGGTTAAGATAAGCCTAGTCCAGTGGTTCCCAAACCTGGTTGTGTATAAAATTGCATGGGGCACGTATAGATATATAATTGAATGGAATCCAATGTGCTGCCAACACACAGAATTTCAGTTGGGGACCACTGGCTTCATCTCATAAGCAAGGAAATGGAAAGTCGCACAATTTGTGGCAAAGTTGGGACAAGAGACCCAAGTCTTCTCCCAGTTTCAGTCCTGTTTCCATTCTCTTGGACCTTCCATTACATTCAATAACCTCCAGGATTAAAGAAATAAATATCTCTCCATGAAATTCTAAATAGATTTTTGGACATACCTATATTATTTCTTTCTCCTAGCTCTTCACTCTATAGGAATATATTGGCTCTCAAGTTTCTTCACAGCAAAGCCTTCATTAAAAGTAACCAATAGCACATAACCCTATACTACTACTGGAAAGGAGCCACAGAGACTCAGTTCATCCCATTGGGAGCTTGTTGAACCTATCATTCAGCATTTACTGAAGGCTCACCATGGACGTGGCTCTACGCCAGGCTCTCTGGGCACAGAAACACTTTTTTGAAAATGTGTTTCATTCTAATTGAAGAGAGGTACCTAGACATACAAAAAAGCAATGAAACAAGGCTGTGCAATCATATACTTTCTCCTAGGGATGTGTTAGTTAAGGCTGGTTAGTTGAGGTAACACACACGCTCCCAAATATTAACAGAAATTTCTGGAGGGTGGGCAGCTTCCCCGCCGGCTGCAGTTCAGGCTCTTGGTCTCTTCTCCACTTTCTACCTCTGCCACCTTCCGACACCAGTGTCCACACAGTATCAGCTGTCTCTTGACAGTACTTTCAAATGATTAGAACCAAAAAGCAAGATTGCCTCATGGTTCTTTCTGAACTAAAAGAGTTATAAGATGAATGAATCTTCTGTTGGGAACTCTCTGTAACCACTAAGGAGCTCTGCCTGAGTGCCCCCACCCCCCGATGTCCATACCTCTGCAGGGCCTCTCCACGGGCATTCTCTGCACCAGTTGCCCCCCTCTGGAATCCACCTCTACTTTTATTTTCCCTTTTCTCTGATTTAGTCCTCTACATTTAAAGAAAACGTATCAAAGTGTAAATTATGGTAAACCAAAAATGCTAAATTTAATTAAGTGAATATAAATGCTGTTATATCATTTCAAAGCCTTTTTTGATGACATACAAGACGTAATAAGTAAATGCATGAAAGTACAATGTACTGCTATCGAATCCAAAGAGGAGAATGCAGAACCTCTGGCAGCCTCTTTGCAGTATGATGGCTTTTAATCCAAACAACAGGCAACTGGGAACAAGAGGTTCTCTTTCTACCCAACTCCTCGCCCAGGGAACTACGGGGACAGAGGTGTGGAAGGGGTTCCTCTTTGGGGCCAGGCAATGGGATCCAACCTTACCAACAGAATTTCTTTGAACACAAAACAAAACCTTCCCCCAGAAGGAAGTGGACTTGGGAGGGGCGGAGAGGAGATAATTGAGAAAACAGATTAGGCACATTTTTTGAAGATCATGTAATAGTACAAAAAATTGTCACTGTGAGTATGGGCACAGCCACTCCTGCTTGCCTGGTGACAAGATTCCACCCTTTCCTTCCTGGCACTAGGTCGGGCAGATATTTTTGAGGATCCTTTCTGCTTCTCCACGGGCCCCTCTATGACCATGAGAGGGGCCACCACCAACGCTGAGTAAGAAGATACACAGGATGCTCTGGCCAGGTGGGGTGGCGCCAGACAGACTGCATGGAAAAACAGACTACGCACACACATAGATGCATGTTCAGCTTTAACACACACACACAACATGCTTTTGTTCTGGTCATGCAACATTTGCTTACAGTAACAACAACAAAACAACCGTGGAAAATTTACAACAGACAAAAATCATTTCTCACCCTATTTCCCAGAGGCAAATGATACTTTTATATATCTCTTTCCTGCTTTTATATATAATATATATACATATTAATATTCATACATACACAATATACATACATAATATACATGTGTATATTATACACATATAGACACATATACATGTATTATATACATATACCTATGTATATTATATAATAGGTATGTGTATATTATATAATATATGTCTATGTGTCACATAATTGGGTTTATATTATATATGTCATTTTTCAGTCTTTTTTGGGCTCAACATTGTATCATGAGATTTTTGTCCATCTCACTAAGAAATCTCAGGGACACCATCAGTAAAAACTGATATGATTAGACTGTGATTTCCCCAATCATTCCATATTATTGCACATGTTAGTTGTCTCCAGGTGGAGGTATAACCCACATGACTGTTGCCAAGCTTCTGCAGCAAGCATAGAAGGAGGCATGCACCTGAATGACTTGCCCCTGTCCCCTTAGAAACTACTCAGGATGAATCTGCCCTCCAGTGTTGTCAGTCAGTGGCTGTGGGTCTGGTTTGGCCCCTGTTAGAAAGAACGTTGTATCTCACGGCCTCCAGAGAAGGACGCATCGTCTAGTTGGAGCTGGAGGCCTGCCCTTCCATGTGCCTTGTATCTAGGGGAGCATGTACCCTGATTTGCTTGGATGGTTCCCGTTTATGCCAGCTGCCCCCATGCAACTGGCGGTAGCACCCCTTCTTACTCTTAAAGGTGTGTGCATGTAGAAGATAAATGACATCCTATACCTTGCCTGATTCACTTGTCTAGGTTCCCACCATGACAGCATTTGAGTGACACTGTGCCCCTGTCCATTCAGGGGCGTGCAGAGATTAGGAGCAACAGCAGGGCCTCCTGGGTCTCCCCAGAACTGCACCCAAGGACACCAGGCCTGGGGGGCACATAAGACTTCCCGCCGTCCAAGCACATGTAGCATGCGATCGGGGCATTTCTACCGAGGCTGATGGAAATTTGATCTGGGTTTGCATTTCACATTATGTGGGTTTATCCACTTTTGATAACAATAATGTAAGAGTATAAATACATTCCTGTTCTAGTTGTAGTTTCCTGACACAGCATTACGCACACAACAAATGCTCAGTTAATGCCTTAGACTCATCACCTTTAAGGTTGACATCAAAATAACTTAACTGGGGGGGGGGTGGAAATGGGAGGGAGCTGGGGAGGGATGGGGCGGTGGGCTGGGATGGGAGTAGAAGACAGAAAACTATACAAGAACAACAATTAAAGTAAAATTAAAAAGAAAAAAATCATTAAAAAAAGAGAAAATAACTAAAGTTCGTGACAATTCTGATGTGTAAAAACTTCCTGCTGGAGAGATAGAAGAAAGGAGAGTTGAAGTGAAATATTCACAATATTTGTATATTGAATTCAAGCACTAAAATAGAATATTTTGTTATTTTCTATCTGAGTAATAAACAGACATTTTTTTTAGAAATAGAAATAGTTCAATTTTAATCTGATATAAAAGCAAATATCACCAATGACTCTGAAATAAACACTGTACACATTTTCGTTCATGTCTCTCAGGACTCCTTCTATGCACTATGAAGCAATCACCAAACAGGTGTGGGATCGCCGCCCCCCGGCCCCCAAGGGGCCCAGCACAGTCTGACACAGAGAAATAATCGGAAGGTTGGCCACACTTTCTCTCCTGCACATATCCTCCGCCACCTTGGGCTTTCACCTTTGCCCATGTGGCTCTGTGGGACTCTGGGCTGTGGTCCCCTCCAGCTAGAGCCTGGGAGGATGTTCTGGGTGGGGATGGAGGGCTAGGACCTCCCCTTTGCCATCTGACCCTTCCTATCTGCACAAGAGTAGCGCTCGCACTAAGAGGTGAGGGCAGTTGCACAAAGGAATTACAATGGCTTGTGTGCCTATCTCCGTAGCAGCACTGGTCACAGTAGCCAAAAGGTGGAAACAACTCATGTCCATCATCAGATGAAGGGTCAACAAGATGTGGTATATACGCATCATGAAGTATTACTCAGTCTTAAAAAGAAAGGAGGTTCTGACACATGCTACAGCATGGATGAACCTTGAAGACATTCTGCTAATGAAAGAAGCCAGACACAAAAGGACAAGTGCTGTGTGACTCCATCTATACGAGGTACCTGGAAAAGGCAAATTCACAGAGACAGAAAGTAGAAGAGGTTACCACCAGTGGCTGAGAAGGACGAATGGGGGTTACTGCTTAATGGGTACAGAGTTTCTGTTGTGGATGAAGAAGGTTCTGGAAATAGATACTGGAGATGGTCACACAACAGCGTGAATGAATTTGTTGTCCCTGGATTCTACAACTAAAAATGGGTAAATGTTATAGTTTATGTTATATATACCTTACTCCAAAAAAAGACTTTTTTAAAAAAGAGGACTTACATTGCAAGGGAGTGAGTGTTAACTAAGGTTCTCCTCATGGCCCCTCCTGACCTAGGCTTCTACGGGGGGAGGGGGGGGGCACGGCCAGGGATACTTCCTACTCCTGCAGACCAGGTTTTCTCATGCTTCCATTTGCATCCATGTTCCTCCCATTCCAACTCAGCTCCCACGTCTCCCAAGGTCCCTGTTGGTATGGAGAAGTTCATTCCATCCTCCGAAAACTCCACAGCTCCACTCCTCCCCCTGGAAGGCACACTTCCTCTGGTGTTCCTCCGCCAAGACAGGGCACCAGGAGGGCTGCAGACCTGCTGGGAGGCGAATGCTGATTCTTTTCCTGGTGCCAGTCAGGCTGAAGCCCGCAGTAAAGAACTCTTCAATGAGCGAGGCGCGTTTCCAGCACTTGCAGTCGGCGTGTCCCTGCTACTGGCCAGGGAGAGCTAGGTTTCCAACGTTCTCCTTCTAAGGCCTGCTGCTATCACTGAGGGGCCTTACTCTCCTTTAACGTCTGCTCCATCATCCCCTGGGGCAGTGTCAGGACTCCAGTGCCATTTGTTATAGAGAGGGTGGCAGTTTTTCCTGTCACAGAAACAGAAACTCCGGGAACAGAGTTTTTCTTGAGCCAAAGCTGAGACTCACATATGCTGAAGTGGGGAGAAGCAGAGACAGTCCAGGAGCTGGGGAGCTCCTAAAAACCAAGGGATGCTAAGGGACACTTGAGCAACTGTCTAGCCACACACTTGACCTGCCAGGAGGTCCATGAGGGGGAACCTGAATCTTGTCTGGAGCTGGATTCTGACACCTGCAGAAATGTCTGACGGGCTCAGTGATCCCTGACAGACACAAGGTGTGAGTGCAAGGTCCCCAGGAGATGCATCCCCACTGGTGAGGAAGGAAGGGTGTATGGGCCAGACTCAGCTGCAGGATGACCTTGGGTTTTGAGTCCTGGTGAGGTGACAAGGGATGTGCCCTGACTCACCCCTGTGGTGGGGCTGAAGCACCCCAGGAAGGAGCATTCTTGTAAAGAATCAAATAAAACTAAAGAATGATTTCCCTGGGAGCTTAGGTCACCACATTAAGGCACCTGTTAAAGGAGCTAGACCAGAGTGGGGAAAGGAGTTTTGTACAGTCTGGAGATGCGTGGAAGCCAGTTGTGACAGAGCAGGAGAGGAGAGGTCAGG
This sequence comes from Anoura caudifer, assembly GCA_004027475.1. NCBI lineage: Eukaryota > Metazoa > Chordata > Mammalia > Chiroptera > Phyllostomidae > Anoura > Anoura caudifer. The sequence goes on from PVKU01002267.1 coordinate 118,364, forward strand.
GCCATCAGAAGTTATGGGTGGCTGGACGATGTGGGCAGCCCAGAGTCAGGAGGCAGGTGTCCTCAGCCAAGGGCGGTGGGCTGACCAGAGCCCCAGGGGCGCCAGCCCGCTTATTTGTGAAAGCCCTCATCTTTCACCTTATCCTAAGGAGCTAGTCAAAGGATAGTGCTCCTTTTCAGAAGCTAAATTTTCAACCAGGTGATCTTAATAAAAACTAAACATCCTTCTGTTCTCTTCCCTTTATCCATTCAACCAAACAAAAACATAACATAGTTATAGCAAATAAGGCACATAAAAGGTCTCATCTGGACTCTCCTACGAGGAAAAGGGCCTTTATCAACCCCTCGCTGTTTCTATCACCCAAATCACTGCTACCTTCCCAGTCTCCGCCAGACGCAGCTTTCCCTTTATGTTCTTCCCCCAGTTACCATGTCATTTCTTTGGAAGATAGAAGAATGTCCCTGTTTGTATGGGGGTTTGGACAAACAGCCCAAGGGGAGAAACAACCAATTCTTAAAGGAAGGGAAGGGAATGTACTTCCTCTCTCAAGCACCCTGAAGACAGACTGCCTTCTGTGGCCAGCTGGGAAGAATTCTCAGGCAGCAGTAAGATGCACACAGGACAATCAGGTGGACAGAAGCCTTCAGACCTGCCATGCATGCTCTGCTCCCTTAGGTCTTAACACAGTGTCTGTCACCTGCCAAGGTCTTGTCAGTCCTGTCCCCAAACAAACAAGGAACAGGTAGTCCTGGCCCCAAACAGACACAGAACATGGTCTTAGATGTCCTGTCCCCAAACAGACAAGGAACAGGCCTCTTCACAACATTTTGAAGGGGCCCTGAGAAACCAGTGGTGCCTACGGTATGCAGGAGAGGAAAGGACACAGATGACCTGATTTCTTCCCACAATTTCATTGCTGCGGCCTTCCTGGTGTGTGTAGCTGTCATGACCCCTGCCCACAGCAGACCTGGCTAAGTCACAGGCAGTTTCTAGAAAGCCTGGGGCATAGTTAGTGTGCGGATCTGTTAGGTCCCCAGGCCAGTGCCAACAAGGGCTGCTCTTCTCTGAGTTCTCAAACTGGACTGCCAGCCAGGGCCAGCAAGCGGGCCAAAGAGGGCATAGGAGCAAGTGATGAACGCAATGGCCATAAGCCTGTGTGTGCTGAGCCCATTTGGCAAGTACAACAGGGGCCATTCTGTTCCCCTATTAAAGACTGCTGCCTTTGACGTGGGCTCCAGAGACCGCCTGACTTTTATCCGAGTTTCAGCAACGTATCTCCTTAACAAGTGGTTTATCATTTAGGCAGATTTAGATTTTACTGAACTTTCCCTTAGTGCACTGTTAGGTAATAAGGATGCAAGGTTAGGCCTGGAAAAGCTGAAAGAGAAATTTCAAAATGAAAAACTGAGGGGAGTACAACCACCCTGGGAAGTGGAAACTGGGGAGAAGAGGACACATGTAAGAGGACTTTTTAAGAGGCTTTAGCGACTTGTGGGGTAGCTCCCTTTTCCATTTCCCAGAAACTGCCATTACAACTTGGAGCATCTCACACGAACGAGGATGTGAAGGAGGGGGCAGGGACCGCCTCGGACAGCAGGAGGCAGGAAAGGCTCCACTGGAGAACCAGTGTGCAGAACTGATCTGGAAGGTGGGGTGGGAATTTTCTAGAAAGAAAGAGATGGGCAGGGTTGTGGGTCCCAAAAGCAAAGCCAGGATAGAAACTGGTGACTCATTTTTCACTGGTCTGAGGGGAAATGAGAAAAAAAGGGCAAGGTACTAAGATTTTCAGAAAGCTAGATTTATTCAATTTAAAGCAACTTTGGTTTGAAATGACATACTTTCTTCTTTTGAAGTGTTGCTGTTTTTCTCCCTCTTGTGAAATAAAGGTGATGATAGATGATATTAATGTAATTTATAGTCTCTCTTACTTGGCCTAATACAACAACGAATTTCCCACATTCTAAAGCATGTGCTGGCCTTGAACTCAAAGGCTTGTGAACCGTGAAGAGCACCTTCCAAGCCAAGGGGAGGGGACAGCTAATGCAAAGGCCACCTGTGGGCACAGGCCAAGAGTCGAGGAGAATGGAGGAGCCCAGTGTGTGGCAGGCGCTGAGCTGGGACAGAACAGGGATTCAGGGTTTGAAGGCAGAGGTCTTTCCTAAGGAGCTCCGACTTTATCTCTGAGGAAGCAGGGCTTTCTAAGTGGAGGAGAAAGCCAGTTTTATTTGTTTTGTTGGAAGACTGACTTGGGTTCCAGTAAAACAGATAGACTGGAGGAGAAAGAGTGGAGGCAGAAAGACCAGTGAGAAGAAGAAGGTGTTCATTACAACCAGTGGCAGCGGGAGGGAGGAAACAGCAGAGACTCTGGAGGCCATTCTAAGACAGCACTGGCCTCGAAGACATTGAGCAGAAGACTAAACAAAGCTTTAGGGTACCACCAACTAAAGAAATAACAGGTGTACCCAAGTCTACCTCAGGATGTCACAAAGCTGAGTTGTAAAGAGTGCAAATAGTCCATCAGTCCTTGCGGCCCACAAATCTCAGTTCCTGAAGCCACTCCCAGCTAAGAGCGCTGGGTTACCACAAATCTATGTGACCGAAGAAAGGATGGCTTTGGGTCTGTTGGCCAAGATTGTACCCCAGCAATCCTGAGAATTGAGAACAAGAGATGATAGGTTCAGAAGACTTTGGGGGCAGGCCATGTAAGGGAGCAGAAGGGATTTGCAAGTGTCATGATAAAATGCAGCGGACCCTGGGCCTCGGTGGGAGGGCTGCCACAGGGAGCGGTGGGGACAGTGGCATGCTGGCACCCAGGGGTGCTATCTGCGGGGAAGCGGCTCTTCTGCTCCGGCCTATTGTTGCAGGGCGGCAATGAAGCCAAGTCGTCTGTTTTTTTCCTTTTTTTGAATGAAGCTAAAAATCTGGATTTTTGCTGTCAGCTAATTCAAATTTAAAAAAAAACCTACAGCATTGTGAGAGTCAAAACCCATTTTGTCTGCAGGCTGAATTTGTTCCACTGACCTCTAGTCTGAGATTTGTGGTCCAGGGGTTAGAAAGCCATTAAGCTAATATATCCACAACAAGACCTCACACAAGAAAGGAAAGTGTGAAGCCATTTAGTAGTATAGATGACATCTGAACCATCTGTGCGGGGGGAAAAAGAATATGAAATATTTTAAATTCAGAATTAACAAACTTAGTGATCCTGAGTCTCCACTCTGTCCCCAGAGGCCGTATCAATGTGCTTTGGGAAATACACTCGTGACCTCCAAGCACTGCTCTGGCTCTTACCACACTTGCTTTTCGCAGCTGCCTTATATAAAGGAAGACCAGGTATTACTCCCGTTTGACTGGTGAGAAAACCGAGGCAGGGTGAGGTCTGTAGTTTCCCTAAAATCGCAGAGTGTGGTGGCAGCAGAGCTGAGTCGAAGCCTCGTCTGCCGTCTCCGCATGGTGCGGTGCACCCATCTGCACAGCCCTCTCAGATGGGTGGCCCTGGTTTACGGGGATAACCAGGGGCGCTCCCAGGGGTGGTGCTGGGTAAGGAAATGTGAATACATGGTCTTCTCCTCAGCCGAGCACACCAGGTTGGTTTTGGACAGGTGTTAAGCGTTACACAGCCATCCTAAACATGTCCCCTGGCTTTCACGTTTTAGCTATGGCTACCATCAGGGAAGGTTCAGTCCAGAAAGCAGTATTCCTGTGGATGTGGGCCCTGGTGTCCTCACCTCTTGTCTATTTAGAGCCTTGTCCTAGGGGGCTGTTTGGTTGTCAGGGCAACCAGCAGTCCTCTGTGAAGTGTTCCTAGCCTTTCCCACGGACACACAGATAATCAGCATCTACAGCTTATGACCTGACTCTTTTGCATGAGGCCAGAGCAGACTTTTTGCTGTGCTTGGGTGGAAGAGGGTAATATCCACCCCTCAGATCCGTGATAGCCCAGAGGCCAGTCCACTCAGCAGAGCACAAAAAGATGAGAGACCCCAGTTCCCCACCCTAACAGTGACTGCCTCCTCTTGCATTTGTGGGGAGCCCAAACACTCTCCCATTTGGTACTGACTTGCCCGAGACCCACCTCTGTGAAAGGTGTGTGACTAAGGTATCTCTTTAGCTACACCAGCTAGGATCCCTATCTGTTTTCTTCTCATAAGGGCCAAGAACTCTCCAACTAACATCCTGGGCATCAGTCCTAAATGAAATCAAGGTCACAGAAAACAACTGGAATGTCAGGGTGTGTGTTTCTCTAGGATGGTGATGTGGCCAGCATGCTAGCCTGAGCCCTTGACCTTTATGTTGCTTCTGCGAAAAGGAGTATTACTGCGATAAGAACACCGGGCTGAGTGGCAGAGTCCTGGCCTCCCCAACTGTGTGACCTTCTCACAAGCACCTCAGACACATCGGCGGTAAGGTGGGAATCACAGCGGGGACTGCACAAGCTAGCTTTCAAAGTCCTTCCTAATATTTGGTGCACTCTACAGGCATTTTTAAAAAATATTTAAGATTGTTCATTTTAAGGACAGTATTAATCAATTTTTTCAAATTAAATAAAACAAAGAACTCCAAAAGTTATTTTCACAACTTAAGCCTTTAAAAGAATAAGATGACTGTGATTTTCATCAGTCTGGAACAACCTATTATCTTCTGAATTTCAGAATCTGAAACTTCAGCGCAGAGACTAACTGATAGGAATTAATAGTACCTGAGGTTTGCTCATGATGTGGGGCAGCCCAGGAACTGGCTCAAACTTTCTCCTGCAATAAGTAAATCATATTTCATATGTGAAATTTTTGACACTGAACACAGAGAACAAACAGAGGCAAGGTATACCTGCAAAGCAGACTGGTTAAATAATCTGACAAACAGCTCAAGTTTGAATCAAGTGTATTATAAAACGATCTGGAAGAACTAAAGCAAAGTATTGTCTTAATTTAGGGGAAAAGAAAAAACCTGTGTAATAAGACTAATAAAACCAGCCTTCTTCTTCTTTTTTTTTTTTTTTTGAAGTCCACCAAGATTTTATTGATGTATTTGGGTGCTCCTAAGATGGGTGCATATACATTTACAATGTTTATGTCTCCTTGATGGATTCTTTTCTTGAGTATTTTTTTCTTTTTTTTTTTAGTTTAAATTTTTATTTTATTTTTTAATTATATTTTATTGATTATGCTATTACAGTTGTCCCATTTTCCCCCTTCATTACCCTCCACCCTGCACACCCCCTCCCACCCATATTCCCTCCACCTTTTAGTTCATGCCCATGTGTCATAAGTTCTTTAGCTTCTACATTTCCCATACTATTCTTGCCCTTCCCCTGTCTATTTTCTACCCACCGTCTGTGCTACTTGTTCTATGTACCTTGTCCCCCTCTCTCCTCTTCCCACTCCCCTATCGCTAACCCTCCATGTAATCTCCATTTCTGTGTTTCTGCTCCTGTTGTAGTGGTTTGCTTAGTTGGCTTTTGTTTTAGGTCTGGTTGTTAATACCTGTGAGTTTGCTGTATTTTTACTGTTCATATTTTTTATCTTCTTTTTCTTAGGTAAGTCCCTTTAACATTTCATATAATAAGGGCTTGGTGATGATGAACTCCTTGAACTTGACCTTATCTGAGAAGCACTTTATCTGCCCTTCCATTCTAAATGACAGCTTCGCTGGATAGAGCAATCTTGGATGTAGGTCTTTGATTTTCATGACTTGGAATACCTCTTTCCAGCCTCTTCTTGCCTGTAAGGTCTCTTTTGAGAAATCAGCTGACAGTCTGATTGGAACTCCTTTGTAGGTGACTGTCCCCTTATCCCTTGCTGCTTCTAGAATTCTCTCCTTCATTTGAATCTTGGCTAATGTAATTATAATGTGCCTTGGTGTGTTCCTCCTCGGGTCCAACTTCTTTGGGACTCTCTGAGCTTCCTGGACTTCCTGGAAGACTGTTTCCTTTGCCAGATTGGGGAAGTTCTCCTTTATTATTTGTTCAAATAAGTTTTCCATCGGTTGCTCTTCTTCTTCCCCTTCTGGTACCCCTATAATTCGGATATTGGGACGTTTAAAGATGTCCTGGAGGTTCCTAAGCTTCTCCTCATTTTTTTGAATTCTTGCTTCTTCCTTGTTGTTTGTTTGGTTGTTTCTTTCTTCTTTCTGGTCCACTCCATTGATTTGAGTCCCAGTTTTCCTCCCATCTCTGTAGGTTCCCCATGCATCTTTCTTCATTTCACTTATTGTAGCCTTCATTTTTTCATCTAATTTGTGACCAAAATCAACCAATTTTGTAAGCATCCTGATCACCAAGGTTTTGAATTGTGCATCTGATAGGTTGGCAATCTCTTCATCGCTTAGATAAATTGGCTCTGGGGCTTTGATTTGTTCTCCGGTTTGAGCCATTTTCATTTCTGGGTTTTTTTTGTTGTTGTTGTTGTTTTTGTTTTTGTTTTTGTTTTTTTGGTCTAGTCGCAGCTGTTACATAGTGAGGGGTGGAGCCTCAGGTGTTCCCCAGGGCGGGAGAGCCCAGTTGCTGGGTAGTGACACTGTATGTGGGGGTGGGGTCTGAGAGGAGACAATGGCACTTGCTTTGCTCACTCTCGGATTCCAGTTCCTTTCACCGCTTCCCCTTTGCCTGGATTATCTGCGCGTGAATGTGGGACCACCCGGTCAGCCAGCTGCCTTGTGTGGCCTCACTGGGTCTGTACAGCTGCCATCCCGTGCCCAGGGTCCACTAGTCACCGCCTGTGCACCTGGGGGCTGCCAGCCACTGCTGCCTGCGTGCCCGGTCCACACCTCTGCTTTTTCCTGCCGCGACTCCACCCCTCTTACTGGTCTGGATGAATCGTTGTTGGACTTCCAAACAGTTTGATTTTCTGAGTTCCGGTTGTTTTCTTGTTTCTAAATCTTTGTTGCCCTTAATTTTGGTTGTGAGAAGAGGCACAGTATGTCTGTCTACGCCTCCATCTTGGCCGGAAGTCAAAACCAGCCTTCTTAAACCCACTTCATAAACACAAATGACTTCTTCAGTCAAAGGAATCACATCTGGAGACCCCAGGTCAAGACGGCAGCATAGGTAAACATGGCTCACCTTCTCACACAATCATATCAAAATTACAACTAAAATATAGAACAGCCATCACTCAGAACCATCAGAAATGTAGTTGAATGGAAGTCTGACAACTGCTGAATTTAAGGTGCCACATCCATCCAGACTGGTAGGAGGGGTGGAGACATGGAACAGCCTGGTCCCACACCCACATGTGGTGGATAAAAATTCAGGAGGGACATCTCAGGAGCAAGGAGTCCCAGTCCCACACCAGTTCCCCCAGCTCATGGTTCCAGTGCCAGGAAGATAAGTCCCCATAACTTCTGGCTGCAAAAACCAGTGGGGATTAAGTCAGTAGAAGAAACTGCTGGAGCCCCAAGCAGTTCCACTTAAAGATCCCACACATGAACTTAATCAGACGCACTTTCTCTGAGCTCTAGTACCAAGGTAGCAGCTTGAAAGGCACCAGTGGCATACAAAGAGGACGTGACGTGTCTGGCATCAAAGCAAGAGCTGGGGGCAGCTTCCTCCCAGACAGAAAGGCAAGCAGAGGCCATTGTCCCTTTTCTGAACCCTCCCCCCACAGAGCCACAGAGCTGGCAGGCTGGTGTCATATCTGAGAGTCCATCAATCTGGATAACATTGTTTGCCTCACCCTGGAGATCTCCAGAGACTCCACCCCACCCAATTTATGGGCCCACGCAAGCTGCTTTTCCATTTAAATGGCTGGTCTTGGCTCATGCTGCACAACTTCCTAAATCCTTTCAAACAAGCAACAGCTGGCCACAGTGAGCCGCCAGCCCCCATACCTCTTGCTAAGAGGCCCCAGGATGGGCACCAGCAGCAGCCAGCCTAGATTCACAGTGTAGTTTTGCCTTGGAATCTCCAGGCACAGCACAAATAGCAGCCATCTCCAATTGCTCTATAGCTCAGGTAGGGTGGCTCTGAGCAAAACACAGGTGGGGTCTGACCTTAGCCTGTACCACCTGGGAGACCTCAGAGCCAACACACCCAGTGGACAGCTACCGACCATGCTGGAGTACCACCACTCTGTTCTTGCACAGCTGATCCTCCATGGCGGTGAAGGTTGGTAGTCACTGACCTGACAACAGAAACAAGAAGGAGGTGTGCTCAGCCCACATGAAAGGCACACCTCGAGTACCCAGCTTGGGTAATAGGGGAGGCTGTGCTATTGGACCCTACAGGACACCTACTACTTTGGGCCATGCTACAAAAATAGGGAGATATAGCAGCTCTACCGAATACATAGAAACAAACAGGGAGGCTGCCAAAACAAGGAGACAAAGAAACAGGGCTCAAATAAAAGAACAGATCAAAACTCCAGAAACAGAACTAAACAAAAATGAAGATTAGCAACCTATTGGATGTAGGGTTCAAAACACTGGTTATCAGGATGCTCAAGGAACTTAGTGAGGACCTCGGCAGCATAAAAAATATACAGTCAGACACGAAGGATACACAAACTGAAATAAAGATAATTTACACATTGTTACTCTCTATGTTCTTATCTAGAATCAGCTTCTTGCTTCACTGATTTTTTTTTCCAATTGTTTGTCTACTCTCTATTTTGACATCTGCTCTAATCTATAATATTTCTTCTTTCTACTTTTTTGGGGTTTTCTTTGCTTATCTTTATCTAGGTTCATAAGGTAGAAGCTTACATCATTTTTAGACTTTCTTCCTTTTTAGTGTAATTATTAAATTATACATTTGCTTCTAAGTACTTTGGCTGGAGCCCACAAATTGAAATATGTAGTGCTTTTATTATTCAGCTCAAAATATTTTAATAATGTCTTAAAATTTTCCTTTGATTCCTTCTTTTGATATCCCTTAGGATATTTAGAAATGAGCTGTTTGATTTTCAAATAGTTTGCAATGTCCCATATATTTTTCATCACTAATTTCTAGTATAAATCCAGAGATTCAGTCAGAGAATGCACAGGGTGGGCAAAATAGGTTTACAGCTGTGAGTGTGGAAAACACAGAGTTTATTCTTATCTTATTTATTAGTTATTATATTATTTATTTGTATTATAACTGTAAACCCACTTTTGTCTACCCCTATATTCTGTATAATTTCAATCCTTTTAAACATATTGAGACTTGTCTTGGCCAGAATACGGCTTACTTAGTCAATTGTCCATGTACACTTGAAAAAAATTTTTTTTCTGTTGTTATTGGGTGTTGTATTCTGTAAGTGTCAATTAAGGCAAGTTGGTTGATAGTGTGGTTCTAATTTTTTGTGACCTTACTGATTTGTGTCTACTTGTTCTACGGTTATCAGGAGAGACGTGTTCAAGTTTCTGACTATAATTGAGAATTCATTTATTTTTTTCAGTTCCATCAGTTTTTGCTTCATGTATTTTGAAATCCTGTTATTAAATACTATGTATTTTGGATTATTTATTGTCTTCTTGATAAACTGACTTATTTGTCATTACGAGATATTTCTCTGTATCCCTGGCAATATTTGTTATCCTAAAGTCTACTTTGTACGATGTTAATACTGAATTAACGTCCAGCCCAAATAACACCGCTTTTTTATTACAAACACTTTTATTACAAAATCCTAAGCATGCCATTCTGTAACATAACACTATCACACTCAAGCACCCTATATTGTCATTGTAGGTGACATGTTCAAATTAAAACTATAAATTATGACACCCAAATTCTTACCTTACCAACCACACTTGAGCAGGTGTTACTTCTGCCAGACCCTGTATATCATTTTGATAATTTGTTTTCTCTTTGTTCCATCTGTTCTTTGTTCTCCTTCTTCTGGGTTAATTTAGTATATTTGTACTATTTTATCTCCTTTATTGGCAATTACTTATACCCATTTGGCTTTTTTTGTTTAGTGATTGCTCTGGGGTTTACAATGATACTATACCACTTCATGAATAATGAGGGACACCTACCACAATGCACTTCCACTTTCCCTCTCCCACCCTTTGTATTATTGTTGCCAAACATTTTATTTCTACATACGTTCTAAACCTAACAACAGTACAGCATGATTTTTGATTTAAGCAATTACCTTTTTTAAGGAAAATTTTAGAACTAGAAAAAAGTCTTTTATAATTTCTTACATGTTTGTGATTTCTGGCACTCTTTTTTCCTCTCTATAAATCCAAATTTTCATCTGGTATTTTTGTTCTTTAGCCTGAGCAGCATCTTTTAATATTTATTGCAGTATAAGTCTCCTGTCAACAAATTCTTTCAGCTTTTGCTTGCCTGAATATGTTTTAATTTTGCCTCATTTTTGAATAATATTTTCTCTGGAAAGAGTATTCAAGGTTAACAGTGTGTTGTTGTTGTTTTTTAATAGTCCCTTAAAGATGTCATTGCATTGTTTTCTGACTTACATTGTTTCTGATCAGAAATCTTTTAGGTTGTTTGTTATGTCTGTTCTTCAGCAATGCAACATTTTTTTCTCTGGCTGTTTTAATACTTTTTCTCATCATTATGTGTTTTCAGTATTTAATTATAATATGCCTTAGCCTTTTTATTTATCCTGTTTGGGGGTAGTTGAACTCCCCCAAACTGCAGGCTTATAGTTCATACTAAATTTGGAAATATTTTAGCCGCTATTTTTTCAAATATTTTTGCACACCCCTTTTTTCTGGGACTCAAAGTACAAGCACTTTGACTGTGTGACATGTCACACGGGTTGCCCAGGTGTTGTCCACTTTTCCCCTCTGCGCTCCTGTTCAGTTTCTATTGCTACATTTTCAAGTTAACCAGTCTTCTCTTTTATGCAGTTCAACCTGCTATTAAGCCCTTCAGTGAATTTTTCATTTAAAAGTTGTATATTTTTACCTCTAGAAGTAGCATTTACTTCTTTTTTAAATACATCTTCTCTTTCTCTCCTCATTATAGTCATGTTTTCATTTAATTCTTGATCTGTGATAGTGGTATTTTAATGTTCTTATCTGCTAATGACATCATTTCTTTCATTTTTGAGTCCTGATCATAATGACTTATTTTTCCCTTGGTTATTATGGGCATATTTTCCTACTTCTACACATGTCTAGCAATGTTTGATTGAAAATTATTTTTGCCAAGAGTCTAGATTTTTACGCTTCTGCATTACGCACTAAGGATCTGCTAGGACAAGTTTAAAGTGGCCTTTTCTTCCAGCTGGTTAACAAGTGAAGGTTGATGGCTAAGCCTCACTACTGAACTGCGACCCTTCTGAGGCCTCTGCGCAAAGCTCTGAGTGTCCAACAAGGGCTTTCTACCCTAACCAGACTCCCAAATCTCCTGGCCCTTTATGACCTCTGAGTCCCCTCACAGTTATTCTTTGTCTAGTGTTGTGAGGGTTCACTCGGGCAACCACAGCTTAGAATTCAGCCAAAGATGCACAGGAACCCCTAAGCAGGCTTATTTCTTTTAAAACATGTCTTCTGTCCTCATCATATTCATGTTTACCTTCCCAGGGACTTCCTCTCTGGCTCTCCCTCCTACAGACTGTTCCCGGTGCCCCTTCAAACTCCCATCTCCATCCCCTCAACTCCGCTCGGCTGCCATGCCTGATCTGCTTGAGTTCTCCCTCCCTGTTCTGCACACCAGAGAGTGCCACCAGGCAGAAGTCTGGGTGATTGCAAGGTTCATGCACTCATTTCCCTTTTCTCAAACCTCACATGCTTTCCTAGTTTTCTGGTTGTAGATGGACAGTCCAGTCCCAATCACTCCTCCGTGTCCCATCTCTCTCCCTGCTCAAGGGCACCTTCCTGCCAGTTCTTCCCAGTCTCTCCCCCAGCACCGAATTTTCATTCTCTGCAGGATCATTTCCATCACACACATGCTGTAACTTCTCCCATATAAAAAACAACAGCAAAAAACCTCTCACCCTACTTCCCCGCCAGCTATCCACACCCCCCTACATTCAATTGCTCCTCTTTGTAGCCAAACCCCTTGAAATAGTTTTCTATAACTGCTGCACTCAATTCCCGTCCCCCCGTTCTCTCTCAGGCCCGATCTATCAGGCTTGCTTTCCCCTCCACATAAACTCTCTCCTCAAAGGCAGTAGTTACCACCAGGCTGCCAAATCCAATGGCCAACATTCAGTCCTCGCTTCACACTGGGTCCCAGGCCCACAAGCGGTACGCTGCCCACACATCACTCCCTCCTTCCGACACGTTTTCTTCACTAGCCTCCAGGACACACGCTGCACTCTTGTGGGTTTCCTTTTCCCACCTCACTCATTACCGATTTTTAAGCTCCTTTGAGAGCTCCTCTTCCTCTCCTCAACTTCATAATCCCTGACTGCCCAAGGCATTCTCCTCTCTGCTCTGTGCTTTCATGTCTGCAGTGATCTCATCCAATCCCATCACTCTAAATAAATACCATGTATTACCCCAGGCTGACAACATGCACATTTCTTTCTGCAGCTCAGACTCCTAGATGCCAAGTTTGAACACATCCCCTTGGATGACAGAGAGAAACCCAAAGTTTACAGATTTAACACTCTTTCCACCTTAGTATTCCCATCTCCATCAGAGGCAACTCCACACTCCAACTGCCGGGCCTAGAACATCCTCGCCTCCTTTATCTCACATGTACACGCCCATCAGGAAATCATCCTGCCTCTACCATCGAAATGCACCCAGAACCCGAGCACTTCTCACTGTCTTCCCTGCTGCCACTCTGGCTCATGCTGCCCCCATCGCCCTACTGGATTACTGCTCTGTCCTCCTAACAGGAGTCCCTGCATCTGTCCTTATTCTATTAGCAGATAGTTTACGTTTACTTTCAACATAACGTGTTAGACCATGCAGTTCTCGATTCTAAATTCTCTAGTGGCCTCCCACTTCACAGAGAGAAAAAGCCGTCCTTATGCTAGTCTACAGGCCCCATGTGATCAGTTCCCATTAGTTGTCCCCTGCCATTAGTATCCTCTTCACACTCTTCTCTGGTCACAACAGTCTCCTTGTTGCAATGTAAGTTCCGTGCACCAAGGATCTGTGTATATTCTGCTCTCTGCTGTCTCCCAGACTCACGTGACAGAGCCTGGTGCAGTAGCAGACTGCTCAGTAAGTGTCTGATGAATGAATGCATGGATGGACAAACGCGTGCTTACCAGGCACCACCCAGCAATAGTGAAGGACAGTGGAGGAACTTTCTCATCTCTTTGACTCCCGGCCAGGGGCAGGCAAACTGCAGCCTGCAGGCCAAAATTGAGCCTGCCACCTATTTTTGTAAATAAAGTTTTATTGTAACCACAGCCAAGCCCCTTTGTTTGCAAACTATCTGTGGCTGCCTGTCCACCACTACACCAGCAGAGTGGGGTAGCTGCCATAGAGAACATATGGTCTACAAAGCCTAAAACATTTGCTACCTTGCTCTGTATAGAAACAGTTTTCTGCCCCCTGACATAGAGGATGAGTGCCGAAAGGCGGGATTCAGTTACAACTTGTGGCTCACACAAAAATCCAGGCACCCATCTCAAAGAGTGAAACACACTCGGATGTGGGTAGGTGAGCCAGTCACTCGGTACCGTACAAAGATGCAACGACCTCGCTTTGGGGGAACAGTTGGCTGGGAAATGGCCTTATCCCATGCACAGGAGGATTTCTGTCTGTGAAGGCAGCAAACAGTAGTCGAGTCTGCACACACACGTCACCAATGGGAAGATGAGGGAAATTAGGTCTTATTTTTACATCTACATCAGTAATCTCTCAAGAGCTGCAAAATGTCCCCTAACTGCCTATTCTTAATCATGCTCCCATAGAAGGGTCATTTGTATCATATTCTTTGTCTAACTGATGCATTTCAGTTCCTTAAATAGAGCCAGATCTCATCTGTCTTGAAGACAGAGCTGCTCCAGACACTGACCAGCACAGCGGGGTGCCGGGGGCTCAGCAGCTGCTTCCCCAGGATGCAGCCTATCCTTGAAAGAAGCGGTGGTGGTGGTTGCTGCGGGGCCTCTTCCAGAATGAGCTGCTAGTGGGCAGGTGGCCCTGGCTGTAAGGCTTCCCAGGGCAGCCACCATGGCTCTCAGGACACCTCAGGGTTGGCCCTGTCCTGGGCCTGTCCCACCTCCCCCGGGTCTCCTTGGACTTGGAAGGACTCTGTATAGAGGAGCTAGCTAAGAGCCAGCAACGTCTCTATTTACACCTGGAAATGGCTAGAACCAGACCAACCTCCTGGGTGCTTGCTGGCCCTGAACCCAGGACATAGGGAACTTGGCTGCCTTTGCTATAGTCCCTAAGAGAAAATATTCCTACTTCTTGGTTTCTCAGGCAGAACTCTCCCTCTGGTGACATCTCCCAGGGGCTTGGGACTCTTCCTTAAGGAGAAAGAAGTAAATTCTGTGATGTGGAGAAGAGAGGCTGAGGAGGACCAGTCAATCAAATGGTCCACAAAAGATGAGGCCTAACCATGACTTGGTAATATATATACACAAAACACACTAGACTTCAATACAAGGCAAGGACCTTAATTTAGAGGTAATTCCACCTATCAGTAAAGGCAGTTAGCCACTGAAAATGCCAGATGAAAAACTGATTTGAGAAACATTTGAAAGGATTTGCATACCAGAGAAGAAAGACAAACTTTGAATGACAGTCAAGCACCGCAGCAGTGGGAGTCTGCGAGCCTCCGTCCCAGGGGTGGCTATGGAGGCCTCAGCCTCTGGAGATTGCAAAGACCAGGGTGGTTCGGTGGGGACTTTGGTGTAACTTTCCTCAAACCCAGAAAGCTGGGTTGAGGAAACCTCTAAGTTTCCCCCTAACTCCACAAACAGTCAAAGTAAAAGGAAATCCAAGGAGAAAGAACTGGCAGGAGCTGCAGTGGGTCTCCAGTCCTGGCCTGTCTCCCACCAGGGATGCTGGGAATGCGAGAAGCTTCTGCAGAACGTTTCAAAGGCACCTTGGACTAGACCTTTGCTAAGTGGATGTCTCTATTCCTTGGCTTGGAAGAAAGGAGACAAGCAGGGAACAACTCAAAGGATGACCCTTTCTTTGATGAATCACCTCAAAGTCAGGAGCCAACAATCTGGAAGCCCTGGCCTGCCCACTTCTCGGGCTCCTCACTGTGAGATAATAAGAATTCACAATAATCTACTAACTGATACACAGCAAAGTTAGTCTGTGGCAAGCTTGAACTTAATATGTGTTAAGAGACAGAGTTAACAACCTTTACATAGTGAGTAACCACGCACTGCAAGGGGAGGCCCTGGAGGAGACCCACAGCAAATATGGGAACCCATAGATGATTCTATTTTCAGAAACGTGGGAAAGTGCCAGCTACCAGGAAAAACACCCATGCGTAATGTCACATAGAAATAGGGCAGGAAAACTAGGGTCCCCGCATGCCTCCTTGAATGTGTCCTGTCACCTTCTGTGCCCCAAGAGTGGGACAGCCAAAGCCTCTGCTGTCTGGGGGGTGCCTCCCTCCCTCTGGGAAGGCCACCTGTCCCTAGAGGAGACCACCAGAGAGTTCAAAGTGAGCATGTTTTGAGGAAATCTGGCCTCTCCTAAACTTGTCTCCACCTGCAGTGACACCCCACCCATGCGCCTCCACACGCATGTACCGTCCAACCCAGGGGCCACGGATTCTCTGGGGAAATCCAGCCCCTTCCCTGATGCCACAGGAGTCCAGTCTCCATCCCTTTGGAATCTGGAAAACTGCAGCCTGGGGCTCTGGCCACCTAATGATGCGCTTCAGCATCCAATTTCTGCGAGGTTTCCCCTAAAGGACACCTCATCACCCCAAGTACACCTGCTTTAGAAAGCCACAGCCTTCAGTTTTGCCTCTGGAACACAAGGAACGTGCCTTCCTCTGACTAATGTGCCTGGTACCTACGGTGCCCATTTAATGTTCAAAAGACACTCCCTTCCTCCAGTTATTGGGGAGTTCCTCTGTGGGGGCCATCTGGAGGGATGGTCCCCACCCAAATCATTTGCCCCTTGATAAAAAGGTGGGGGTGAGGGCAGGCTGGCTCTGTTTATCCTGCCACGCAGGACTGTCTGTCTCTGATTCTTCCTGGCAGCGGCCTGGTTTGCCCCACCCCCTGCGCTGCCCTACAGGACACAAGCAGCCTGGCTTCAGGGTATTCCCCTCTGGGCTCCATCCTGAGGTTTCTGTCAGGTAACGAGCTCAACTCTGCCTGTGTCCTCAAGAGCAAGCCTGCAAACAATGGTATGTGCCTGCAGGTCCTAGATGGGGGTGGGGGGTGGGGGGGGTGCGAAGAAGTTACCAGAATCTTAGTACCCTATGAGCTGGAAGAAAACTGTCTAATGAATGCTGGAATCAAAGCCCACAGCTCAGGTCAAAGAGCTGAACTTGGCCTCTTGACTCTTTTTTTTTTTTTTTCATTGTTGTTCTTATACAGTCTTCTGTTTTCTACTCCCATCCCGTCCCTCCGCCCCAGCCCTCCCCAGCTCCCTTCCATTTCCAACCCCCCCCTAGCTTTTGTCCATATGTCTTTCATACTTGTTGCTCTAATCCCTTCCCCTTTTCCCTGGATATTCCTATCCCTCTCCTCTCTTGTTCTCAATTTTAGTGTCTTTGGTTATATTATGCTTGTTTGTTTGTTTGTTTTTTTGATTAGGTTCCTGTTAAAGGTAAGATCATATGGTATTTGTCTCTCACCTCCTGGCTTATTTCGCTTAGAATAATGCTCTCCAGTTCCATCCATGCTGTCGCGAAGGGTAGGAGCTCCTTCTTTCTTTCTGCTGCGTAGAATTCCATTGTGTAAATGTACCATAGTTTCTTGATCCATTCATTTATTGATGGGCACCTAGGTTGCCTCTTGACTCTTAATCAGCACACTTTCTGCCACATTAAGCTGCCTCCGCTTTTCATTGGCAGTCAATCGATCTCTTCAGGTCACAGAACACCCCAGACCTACAGGAGGGACAAAACCCCTTCCAGTTGGCACCCAGAGGGGAGGGAGTGGGAGAGTGGAGACAGGGTCTCTTGCTGCCCAGTACCAGAGCTGAAGGGAGTCCGAACCTTCAAGGCTAGCTCAAGGTCACACAGTTAGTGCCAGACAATGGGACTTCCAAACTTCCACTGCACTTCTCACTGAACTCTACTGACCCCTTTTTAACAAACGGATTCCACTAGGAATTCCTAAAATGTTAAGCAATCTCAATGCTCTTGAAAATAAATTCAAGGGACACAATTTGCATCCACACTATGCTTCCGTAATACACATTTTGCATGGAGAGAGAAGAAAACGTGCTTTTTCACTTCAGATAATTAATGGGGATTAAAGGTTTTCACTCAGCATAGGGACTAGTCGAGGACAGTAGTTGTCAGTCAGTTAAAACAGAAGGTAACTGTCTCCATGATCTCCATTTTCAGGTTCCGGAGCAGGGCTTGGGTTGGCAACTCTTTGTGATCTTTTTTAGATTTATTGATAAATAATAATACAAATCTTGAAGTGGGAAATCAAAGTAATGTTTCTTCAAACTGAGTTTTTTTCCTTCTCCAAATCTACCCTGAAAAATGCAAATTAAAACAATGAGATACCACTTCACATCTATCAGAATGTCTAACAACACCCCCCAACTTCATCACCACCCCCCAAAAAATACCCCACCAAGTGCTGGCAAGGATGAAGAGCCACTCATTTGGAATCCTCATACAGTGCTGCTGGAAATGCGAACAATGCAGCCACCTTGGAAAACAGCTGGTCAGTTTCTTATAAAGAAACATAAACACTCACTACGTGACGGAGCATTCCTCTCCTAGCTGTTATTCAAGAGAAACAAAGCATTATGCTTGCAGAAAACCTATATGCAAATATTTACAGAAACTTTATTCATAATTGCCAAAAATTTCAGATCATCCAAATGTAAATCAGCAAGTGAATGTATAAACACTGTCACACGTCTACAGTGGAATACACCTCAGTAACAAAAAGGAATGAACTTTTGATAGAGCTTCTCAAGGGTGTTGTGCTGAGTGAAGAGACTAATCTCAAAGGGTCACACACTGTGTGATTCAATGTCTGTGGCATTCCTGACCTGACAAGATCACAGAGCTGGAGAAAAGATGGTTGCCCTGGTGCGGAATGGCAGGAGGGGCAGGAGTAGGTGACTACAGAAGTTGCACTGAGAAGACCTTTGTGGTGAGGGGACGGCTTTGCATGCTGGCCAAGGCAGTGGCTCCATGAGTCTGCACATGTGACAGAATGACACACATGGGCGCAGGGTCGGCTTCTTGAAACCCCTCTGGTACTACAGTCACATGAACTGTAACCGCTGGAGGAAACCGGCTGGAGGGCTCTGGGAACTGTCTTGGCAACTTCTTGTGACTCTATAATTAAACTTCAAAATGAAGTTTACACATGCACACACACATGTTGAGTGTACATATGCATGAGCACATGCATTTATGTGTACACATGTGTGTGCGTATATGCATGCGTGCATGCACACACACATATGTGACACAGACAGCAACAGGGATAAATCCCAAACACATCACACTAAGTGAAAGACACTAGGCACAACAGGCTACATTCTAAGTGCTTTCACTTAATGACAATCTGAAAAAGACAAAACTTTAGAAATGAAGAGTGAATTGGTGCTTTCCAGGGATCGCAGATGCTTTCCAGTGATTATAGGTGCAAGGGGCTTTGGAATGATGGACTGTTCACTATTCTGATTGCGGTGAGGTCACATGAATCTGTACATGTGACAAGTAATAAAGGAAGACTTAATTTAAAGTGCAGTTGGGAGGCCAAAGAGGGGGCCCTCCCACATTACCAGTAGACCTCAATGTCAGGCCCAAGAGGAAGGACTGTCAACTACAGACCTGGGCAGGAGAGGCTGCCTTGCAAACCAAGGGTACTTTACTAGGCCAGCAGGGGGAGGGAAGATTTCCTTACTTGTTCAGCAGCTCAGCCAATGAAAACCCATCATCACCCTGAACTCTCACTTTCCTCCAACAGACTTTTCATTCAAAACAATCTCTCCCAACTTCCTCCTTTCTTTATATAAAATAATGTTCCTCTCCCTTGCTTGAGGATTTGCCTGGGGTTTTTGCTACAGCTTGCTTGTACCAAATTGCAGTTCTCTGCTACTCCTGAATAAACCTGTTCTGATGGCAAAATAACTGGCTATTTTACTTTTAAGATTGACAATGTATTAAAACCCATGGAACTGTGTGCACCAAACAAGAGTGGATTTTTCTGTATGTAAATTTGAAAACAAACTTTAAAAAAATGAAGTCAATAAAACACAGAAAACCACACCTCTATTCCAAGAAACTATTGTGATTACTTTGCATAAATTACACATTTGGCTTTCACAATTTAAACAACCCATGGTGCCTGGGAGAGGGGAATTCCCTGGGGTTGTGTGATCAACTAAAGAATTACCTTTACATTTAATCTCCTCAGCAGTTTAGCTTTTAGCAATACAGGTGAGAAGTTTTCAGGTGTTTGGTTTTATTGACCGGCCAACTAAAATCACAGCAGGGTGCTTACCAAAGCTTGAATGATTATACCATGAAATTAACATCTGAACAGATTAAGGGAAAGCTAACTTGAAACCAAAATAAGGTTTTGGAAAAGGGGGAGAGAAAGAAAGGGGGGGGGGAGCTTGGGAGTTTGTTGCATTATTTTGAATTCATTCTGTTTCCTTGAAAATGTTTTCTGTTGGCTCTCACGGGGTTCAGGTGTCCATTCCGTATTTAGCAGTGGATTCTTTGGACTCATTTGGAATATTGGAATATAATAGTTTGCTCTCCAAACCGACCCTGAGAGCCTCTTTTAGTGGTTTATTTATTCACTGTTAAATACTTCCTCACCTGAGTATATCAACAATAGGATAAGAAGAGAATACACATAATCATGAGCTGAAATCAGTGGGGACAGGTGACTAACAAGTCCACCCCTTTGAATTTTGAGTCGCCACTCTTGTGCTTGATATTTCCTTTATGTTATTTTTGGCTTGGTTCCACATCAGAAAGGTTTAACTTGAAGTTGTAGACACACTGCTTTTAAGAAAAAATATTAGCTAATCTGTTTAAATTGTTCAATCATCCTTTCATAGTTCTCAAGACTTCTTTCTTAGAATCCTTGTACACAAACGTTAAACATTGAAATCTCAGGTTGCACCTGGCATTTATTCATCAGTACAAATGGCACCTTGAACCTGGCTGTGACTTTTCCCTGCCTCTGGGAAGGGCTGCCTCCCACTTCTTGTCTGTCTATCAAGACACCAGAGCTGAGCTTCCTCCCACAGTCAAAAACAGGACTCACCGGCTCTGAGCTTGAAGTGCCTCAGTGCCATAAAATGTTACCGCTTCGTTTAATTTACTAGTTAGGAGAGACACACCATGTGGACTTCTTCCTCTTTGTTTATACTTTTTTACTTTAATTTTTGTTAAAGTAACACCGTTACCAGACTAAAGGGGTCCATTTGTTTATGTGCATCAAAGCCCCAATAAGACGCAAACAGGAGTTTGCAGCCAAGAAAGTGAGGGTTTCTTAAGGGGATGGCACCAGGCCCAGAGTCACAGGTAGCTCATGCTCAAAGACTCGGCAACCCGATGGCTTCCAAGGGGCGGATTATACAGCGGAAAAATCTTTAATTTTGGTGACCAACAGATGTGGGCTCATGGTCTCTACTGATTGGTGGGTGCCGGGGTGGTGGTGGTGGTCAGTGGTCATGGTCTCTGGTCCTGATGTCAGCCAAGGAGTTGTTCTGGCCAATTTTGCAAGGATTTGTTCTGTGGGATCGTTCTGCTTTCCTGGGTCCAGAGCTAAAACACAGTATGTCTTGGCCAAGATACTGTGTTCAGTGTGATGGAAAACTCTGTCTCAATAATCAATAGACCCAGGACTTTGCTCCTTCAAGACTACTGGATGCTGACCAGAACCTCCTTGTCCTGAGGGCTTAATGATTAAGCAAGGGAGAGGGAGTGAGGTGAACCAGGGTGCTAGGTGAAGCCAGCTTGAGTCCAAGGAAAAAATAAAAATAAAAAAACAGATGAACAAAGATGGGGTTTCTGTGCAGTTACAATACAAGCATGAATTTTACAGAGTTTAGTGTTAAAACAGAGTTCCCCCACCGCCTCTTCTCCAGAAGGGCCTCTTTCAAGTGTCTGCCCTGATGCTTTTGGTATCAACCTCTTCATCCCTAAATAAAATGTTTGTTTTGCTTCTGAAGGGCAGTAGATGTGGTGCCCCAAAATATGACTGTAGGAGTTCAGAACATACCGCACCGAAATAACCCACTTTGTATAAGTTGTTTTGAGCTGGAGGCACACGAAAAACAGCAATGCAAGGAGAGGCTTACTCTGAGCTTCCTTATCTGCTTAAAGAGGAGCTCGGTTGTCCTAGTCCTCTCCCAGGGGTTTTGTCAACCAGGGAGGTTTGAGAGAGGCTTGTCACAGGACAGGAGGCTAGAAGTCCACACCACTGTGTCACACACCATCAGACCTCCCATCTGTTCGTCTGTTCAGAGCCCATTCATCTTTCCTAAAAATCATTTCCTCTCCCCTAAGAGGCCCATGTCTCCCTCCCCCTTCCCCATAGAGATGGTTTTTACATTAAAATTCTAAGCCACCTCAGGGAGTTACTCATTTTCCCCTGGGTATCTCCCGTGAATATGTGAAGTATCTGTGCTAATAAACTTCTGTTTGTTTTTCTCTTGTTAATCTGTCTTCTATGACAGTGGTCTCAGCTAAGAATTCAGAAGAGTACAGGGAAAATTATTTTTTCTCCCTTACACGTTCCTTGAGTTTTCATTTTCAGGCATCACCTGCTGACTCACTGGTTTGCAAGTCAGGGATTTCGCCCTCCCTCCTCCCATCGCCCCCTGTGATACCCGCACCTTTTCCGTCCCCTACCCTTCCCATAGGGATGTAATATTTGTTAGAGCTTTACCTGGTGTTTCTATCATTATGAGCATAAATGTTACCCTGAACTGCACCATGTAGTAAACTATAATGACTTTTCCTTTCCAGAACAACTTTTTGTCTCCCTGGATAATAATTTTATTATAATCTGGTTGTTACTGTTGTTGCTTATCATTATTTCAAACACAAAAATCTCATTCAATTATATAAACTTCCCCTGAAGATGGGCTTGTCCATCTGGAAGCAGTGTCCCCCAGGTTCTCTGTCCTGCTCCAGTCTGGACCGTTTGCCCCTGACAGCCATTGAAGACTCATCTCTCCACCCTCTTCCCAGGGATTCCCTCCACTTCTCCCTTGTGATGGGGTCTCCTGTTTCCTGCATCTCATGTCTTCTTTCTTGGTTTAGTCCCTCGTTTTGGTGAAGCATATTCTTCAGGAGCTTTCTGATAAAGGCACATGGGAAAATGCAATTTTTGAAACATTGCCTTTCTAAAATGTCTTTATTCAATTCCCATATATAACTGATGTTTTACTTTTGTACAGGATTCTAAGATAGGAGTCATTTTTCTTTAAATTTTTGAAGGCATTGCTTTATTGTCTCTACGCTCCAGGATTACTATTGAGAAACCAGGGAATATGTCTATTTGATCTTTTGTAATCCACTAAGATCATCTTCTCTTCATCCTGGGAGATCTGAAGTCTCACAGTGACATGCAGGGATTTGTATCTCTTTTTATCTACAGTGTGTCAGTCTAGAAACTTACACCACTTTTATCTGGGAAATTGTTTTGGATTATTTTATCAATGATTTCTTCTACTCCTTTTCTCTGTTCTCTCTTTCTGAATCTCCTACTATTTAGATATTAGATCTCCTGGACTAATCCTCTAGTTTTTTGTTATTTATTGGGTTTTTTTTCACTTTTACATAATTTTGTGGTTTTGCTCTACTTTTTGAAGGAGCTCTTCGATTTTGTCTTCCAGTTTATTATGTTTTTTTAAAAAATGTCTGTTACCATGTTTCTAAATGTTTAAAGCTCCTTTTTCTTTAAAAGTTTTGTTTTATTACCACTGTTACTGTTTCAAGGTTGAAATATCTTTTCTTATATCTCTGAAAATACCACTGTAGGTTTTCTCTTTAAGCTTCTTTTCTTTGAATACCTGTTTTATTCATGTCACTATTTTTTAAATGTTGGTTTGCCTTGGTCTGAATCATTCACATCAAGTATTACACGTGGCAATCCCTAGTGATGTGCCCCTAAGAGTAAATTGTGCCTGGGGCTTTTCAACAGCAGACTTCAAGCTAGGGTGCTCTGGCTGAACCGCTTCATTGGGAAACTCATCTGTACCTTGAAGACTTTCTTCTTGGGCTGCTCACATTCCTCTGAGGAACCTTCCTGTCTCCTCCGTGGGTGGAAGCGGGCCTGCTGCCAGTGTTTTGAGATCAGAGGCGGGTAGGGACGGCTGCGGGGTGTCTCAGGATCCAAAAAGAATGTATTAATTTTACCTCCCTGTTTCTGGTCTAGCGCCCACCTCCATCTCTGCCTCCTGCCCCCTGGTCCAGAGACCTTCTGTCTCCCCTCCACACAGAATAGTCTAACGTTCCATGAGTATGAAGGAGGTCTGCTGTCTGCACAACACAAGTTGGTGAAGGTGATCTGGGGAATTAAATTGCTCCTTCAAACACTTGCAACAGGTCCTCCTTCTTTAGACCCCTCCCTCTACCCCCTTTCCAGGGGGGCTCGGTGTTACCAGTTCACAACCTTTTTCGGGAGTTTGCCATGTTAATCTGCCTTCCCCACTGCTGGGCTAGGATTCAGCTTCCTTCTGTCTGCTATGTCAATTAACACCATTTATTTGTTTTCTGGATTCCAAAGATTTGCTGCAGTTTTCTCCTCTCCCATTCTCCCCCATGCCTTTAAAACAAACAAACAAACAAACAAAAACAAAACAACAAAAAATCCCCACCTCCCCTACTATAGCTTTAGATGGGTTTCAGGAGAAAGGGGTATTAGAAGCACTTCCAACCTGCTACCCTTACCTGGAAGTCACTGTGTGTGTGAGATGACAATGCGTGACCTATGGACCATGGAGTCCCCCAGCCCAGGCCCTCATGGAGGTGCTGCTGATCAGGGTTGCACCTGTCTCTCGGGTGTGCCTCCCAGCCCTACCAGGACGCCAGCAGGCAGGACCTGAAAGCTTGCCATGGGGGACGTGAGAACACTTCTCTAGGCACCCACACATGCCAGTATGAGTGCTTACGCAAGCAATGCTTGCCTAGGGCGGGGATAAAGGGAATTGGTTTGTGAGGGGATGAAATAGCTGAGAATAACTTCTAAATTATTTATTTCTGCCCCCTAATGTTACAAAGAAGAAATGAAGACCCAGAGTAGGTTCATGACATGTTGAGGGGCTATTCCCAGGAGGGACTCAAAGCCATTTACTTTGCTCTAAAAGTACTTACACCCCCAAATCACACAGCTAATTGAAGGCAGAGTTGACATCATACCGTGCTGTCTCCAGCTTTCCCAGTGCACCCTCTCCCGCTGCCTCCACTGTACAGATGAGGAGACAGCACATCCGGGGAGGCCCCAGGCTCTGCCTAAGGGCATGCAGCTGATGTTAACTGCTTAGGAAAAGAAGTGGCACAGGAATAACAGAAATAACATAGGGTCCTAATGAAGAAAATATGGTGGGTTTTTTTTTTATGTTGGAATGTAAACTCTATCTAAAAAAACAAAATTAAACTATAAAGAAAAACCTCCTGATCTTGAACCAATGAAATTTTCTTTGCACCTTCGGAGCCCATCCAAGATAGGAATTGAAATAAATGTGTAAAGCATCTGGTATGTAGTTTATTACCCCTGTGGTGTTTGTTAGGGAGTTCCCAGATGTCAACACTCTTACCTACAGTTCTCCCGGACGCTGTTAACTTGTCCCCTCCACTCCTTGCAGCTCCCTCTACGCCTCACCTGTGCGTCTAGCTCAGTAACTTGCACTGGATTGTACAGAATAGCTTCCCTTAAGCCCAATCCACAGCCAGTACTTACTTGCTACCTGTTCGGTTCCCTCTGCTCTGGGCCCAGTTACATCCTAGAAGCAAGGGTCTCCCAAACATAAACAACACAAGTCTTACAACTATGATGAGATTGGCTGATGTCTTGCCATGCACCCAACCTGGAGGGCTCAGGCATCTGCAGTGAAACTAGTCCCAGGAAGGAGGCTCCTTTAGCACCAGAATGTCAGGGTCTTCTTTTCGCAAGCTGTAGAGTCCAAGTTATATTCACAGGAAGAACATAAATCCCTTACCTGAGAGTAGAGAGTTGATATTTGGAAGAAAATTCTCGCAAGTGTCAGTGAAGTGTGTTTGCCATTAAATCCAGGAGAAATGCAGCCTCCACTGCTGTGGGTAGAAGAGGACACACCGTGTCAAGTTTCTGCGTCGCCCTCACGTCTAGGGCCCGGCGCACTCATGCTGCCTGGTGTAGTCAGCAGGAGGCCCTGCAGGGGAAGTTCTCACTGAGATCTGGCTGAAGCCCAAGGGGACAGTGTTGCACAGCAGGAAGACACTGGTGGCAAGGCCCTTGACTTCCGCAAAGGAGTGCGCCTTTCCAGGGAGGAAGGGTGTGTGTGAGTGCAGGTTGGGAGAAAGGCTAAAGAGGAAAACATGAAGCAGAAAGAGGGAACACGGGGTGAGAGAGTTAAGGACAAGGGCACCTCTTCCAACATGCAGCCCTGAAGGCATTTTGAGGGATGAATGAGCTCCCACCCCCAGTCTCTTCTAAGTGGAATAATTACTTGGATCCTCAAAGCGGGGCGGGCATATGGATTTGATCGTGGCCTGCGGGTTCTCATAAGAGGATTGTTCTTAAACGTGAGAAGCACAAAATTTAAGTCCCCAGGTGTCCGGGATCTGCTATAATAAGAAGTTGTACTCACAGCAGCGGGAGTCCACCAGTATTCTCACGTGCTGATGAGGCATCACCAAACAGAATGACATGGGACAGAGTCATGCAGACCCAAGACAAGCCCTGACACCGCCGAGAGCCCTCTGGGGTGGGGTGGGGTCCTAGAGAAGGTCCCCCAGTGGAGAACCACTGTTTCAATATTGGTAGAATCTGTAGCAATAGATTCTCAACACTGATGTTGGTAATTTGTGTTCTCTCTTTTTTTCCCTGATTGATCTTTCTGGAGATTCCTACATTTTATTGATTTTTCCTCAATGGAGAAATGAAGGACCGGGGGAGGGAAGGAGACTGTCTCTGATCTTGACTTTGCAGAGCCCTTGCTTCAATTCCGTTTCATCCCAACTGGTGTCAGTTTTTAACTCTGGGCAGAGCCTCCAACCATGTGTCCAAGTGCCACTCAGCAGCGTACACACAGAGTGTACGCAGCAGACAGATTGGCCTCAGATGTCTTTGGACATGGTTTGCATCTGGTCTGTCGGCAGCTCTGCAATGATTTATATCTGCCCAGATACACTCCTTGGGCCATTTGGAGGCAATTTGTAAGTGAAAACTTTTCTTGCTACTGTGGATGTTGCTGGTCTTGATTACTTCCTTGGTTGTCAGAGAAATGGAGAGCGAAACCTGGGTGGAAAGGGGAGAGGGCGAAGATTTCTGGGGGAGCCCTTTCCCTCCTCTCCTGATCCCTAGCCTTCCAGTTCTCCAGCGATACTTCTTGTCCTTCTACCCCCGGTGTTCCACGGTTTCCACACGGGGAGACTTGGAGTCGCTCGCTGCATTGCAAGCATGCTGTCCCTAAATGTCAGCTTGCTTGTGGTCAGAGTCTCCTCCCCAGCTTACTATGAACTCATGCTGTTGGCTAGCTGTCTCCAGGGAAGAGCCCAATGACACGGTTCAGCTGCAATGCCCGCATGTTAGTGTGTCCCCCCTCCTGGGGGTGTCTGACATCAAGGGAGCTCACTGAAACATGTGCTTTTCCATCTTCTGTGATGTCAGAGCAGAAATGGCAGGCTCTCTGCTGTCAGAGGCCGGTTCCACAGTTGGTGGGATTCTGGATTAGATCCCAATTCTCAAATCCAGCAGTAATCTGTCTGTTTTCTATTCAAATACCCAGGAGTGAGGAAACAGGTCACAGAATGAGGAGAGAGAATTGGAGGGGAAATCCCTGCCTTGAGGAGGGATTAGAGAAGGGGGGATAGGTGTGAGGCCAAAGCCCGGACTTAGAGGCCTTCAGAGTGCTGCAATTCTGGCTCCTACATCCTTAACTCAAAGTCACAAACTCCTAATGGCAAAAGCAGGTGTCTGTGACAGGCTGGTGGGGGCATATTTTGGGTGCAGGCCCTCCCAGGGGCCTGCTCATAAGACTGGATAGTTATCACACATACAGCTATCCCAGCCAGGGCACCCAACGGGTAGGCACTTAGGGAAACTACTCTCCCTCTAAGCTGGGGCTGGCCTCCCAGGTGCTCTGCACCCTCCCACAGGAGACTGAAAGAGCACCTGTGTGCCCAGGAACTGAGTCGCCCACCCCAGTGGATTCCTTTCTTCTGGCTCTCAGTCCCAGAGACACACAGGGGCTTATACAAAGAGACTGGTGGGGAACATGGAAATTCCTCCCCTCCATGACCCCTGTCCGAGCACTGGTCAGCTGCCCCGCCTGGTCTTTCCCAGGAGAACGGGCTGGAGCATGCCCTCTGGCTCCCTCTTAGAGTGCACCTAGGAAAGGCTTTCCAAACATGCTCAAACACAAATGACAACATGCATGTGTGAGGGAGGCAGGCAAGAAGGAGAGCAGTTGGGTGGGCTCACCCATAACAGGTCCCAAGCCGTGCCCACAGATTGCCAGAGAGCTCAGCCCGGGCCCTGGCCCATGTTGGGCTCCTCTCCCCTCCAAGCTTCAGTAACATGCCTTCTCTGGTACTGAGAGGAGGCATATCCTTCATACACTGGTCCTTTTTCCAATTAAGCGGAAGAATATCCTGCAGCCTCACTCTTTGTACTTACTATTTTTTCCTCATACAGTTACGTACACTTAATATGCACTGAAATCCAACTGAATATATCCAACTGAATATCCAACTGAAAATATCTGTATCTTTGCTTACACAGAATTTGAACATTGTACAGCTTGCTCACGTACCTAAGCTATTTTTAGTTAAGCACTGGGAGGGCTTAGCGCTAGCACCCATGGGCTTGGTCACCCTCACGGTCACCATGCTGCCCTCAGCAGGCTCCTTGGACATAGGGCGCTGCTCCACCACCCTTACCCACCAATGGAACCCCCAGGCAGCTCTGTCCCTTGGAAGTCAGGCAACATAAGCCCTAGAGAGGAAAGTCCAACTTCTCCACGCCTCATTCCCCACTTTCCTACTCTAGGGTTAGACTGTCCCCAGGATGAGTAACATCCATTGGTTCAGAGGAAAGCATTCACCTCCACCCACGCGGTCTGCTCACCACTGCCAAGGTCAGTCAGTAGAGTAACTGGTAATGCACTTCACAGAGTTTGGCCCATCGATCTCCGGTGCTGTCAACAGCCAGTTCAGGACAAACACTGTACGATTCCATGTACATGAGGTACCTAGCAGTCAGACTCATAGAGACAGAATGTCGGCTGGGGGTTGCCAGGGGCCAGGGGCAGGGAGAATGAGGAGGTGAGAGTGAATGGGTATGACAGTTACCGTTGGAGAGGACGAAAGAGTTCTGGAGACAGACGGTGACAATGGCTGCACAGTAATGTGAGTGCAGTTAATGCCTCACCTAAAAACAGGTTACAACAGCAAATTTATGTTATGCAAATTTTAACTCAATAAAAAGGAAAAAACAATCCCAGTTGCACTGGGCCAGGGCTTGTCACCGTGTGCCTCTTGTGAGGGGAGGCAGGGACCAGGCCCTCGGACAGGGTCCAGTGTGGCCCCAGCTCACGTGTGAGCCTGCTTGGACTGAAAGACACACAAACATTTACCAAGAGCAACGGAATTTTCCTGCTTAGGCTAAATACACATTTGGGAATAAAAAAATACTTCTCTGCAGGGGTGCAGCTCACTGCCCGTCAGAGGTCAGGGTCTCTGAGAACACCAGGCACTGTGCTCGTGCTCGTGCTTGAATCCAGTATCTGAGTGCCTCGGCCCGCGAGGCAGTCAACGGGGTCCACCGATATGCCTGTAACGGATGAAAAGGGATGGGACAGGAGGCGCGAAAGAAGGCAGCAAGTCAAAGAATTCTGATCAAGCTGCGAATTTATTTCAAAATGGAGGGAGTTATATAGAGGCGGGCAGTGGAGGAAGTGCAGTGGATAGGTGGCTTCAAAGCGTGCTTTGGCCAACGATTGGCCGGGGGGTGTATGGCGGGCGCGTGATCAAGGCACCAATTGGTGTGCCACCTGCATGTCTGGAAGGGGGAGTTCTATGGCTCCTGAC
Organism: Anoura caudifer; assembly: GCA_004027475.1. NCBI lineage: Eukaryota > Metazoa > Chordata > Mammalia > Chiroptera > Phyllostomidae > Anoura > Anoura caudifer. Next base: position 147,606 of record PVKU01002267.1, read on the forward strand.
CGCAGCGTTCGGGCGTAGCCTTCCAGGTCTGATTGTGTCAGCCTGTACCAGGCTTATCCCAGCCCCCAACATCTGAGACTGAAAGGCCCCATCTGATGGATTTTCTCAAAACAAAAGAATTCCCTGTAGGGCAAGGTGAGCCTCTACTTCTGGTGCAAAAAACTGCTGGCAACTTTTAAATGTCAAAGAGGGAAACCTCCAGGCACTATGCACTGGGCCAGAGACTGGTGCCCAATCAAATCTGCGTGGATTTGACAGATCATTCTTGCCTTCAAAGCAATTCTACTGCTCCTCTGGCTCTGGTCACTTTCAGCCTCCAGGAGCGTCTCAGTGGGAAGGTTTGGGAAGCCCAATCCAGTGTCAGTTTCTGCTGGAATCTCCTGTCTCGGGTAAGACCCAGGTTGACTTCCTCCTGGCTGGAGGCCCCACCAGAAACCTGGGAAGTAGAAACTCTCAGACAGCTTAATATTCTCCACTGTCCACATATGATTATGGTGGGCCCAAAAGGAGTTTGCATAAAGGAAAGGAAAAAGAACAAGCTTACGTGCTGTGATACAATCCCACAAGGAGAATTCCCTGTATGGTCAGTCACAAGCCTTGAGCAGATCCTCCGCCAGACAGTCTACTCCGTACCCCCATTTTGGCTAGCCCCCCATCAGTTCTCAGCAGGCCTCACTGGGCCTCTGGGGCTCAACACACCCACCTAAAAAGAGAAAACCATGAAGTCCCTATGAGTTATCCTAAGGTAGTCATCAACAGGTTCTGAAAGGACAGGATTGTCCTATCATAAAAAATATCTATGCATTTGAATGTCTGTCAAACCTGGACCCATATCAGCAGATTTTGTTTACTACTATAGAAGAGATTGTCTGCTGCTCTGACTTGAGAAGTTAATTTCAAAGGAAGATACCTGCCTGCTACTCTTCTTGGCTCTCTAGAATCTAAACTTCCACATTTCGGGAGTCTCCCATCCTACTGAGGCAAGGTGTGCCTCGGGCAGTACAGGAAGACACTGCTATTCTTGCCTTCTCAGACTCCCTTGCAGCTCAGGCAATGAGCCAGCCTCTGCCTATCTGAGGGGTGTAGCCCAGGCTTTTGACTAGAAGCTACTGATGTGAAGAGGCAGGGACGGGGCAGTGTCTGCCTCATGCTGGGGGGGTGGTGGTGGCACGAGCTCCAGGGGCCCCTCCAGCCAGCACTCCTGCAGCCTCCAGCCGCACCAGGGGCATCGGAGGACCTGGGTGCCATTGCTCCCAGCTGTGCGGTCTTCAAGCCTAATTCTCCAGCCCTGCTGGTGATTCTGTCAACTACTCAACATCCTTTTTCATAAAGTCCCTTTCTTTTACAATAAACCAGAGCCAGTCTCCATTGCTTAAAACTAAAATTTCTGAATGAAGCCTTCTACTTGTACTATACCTAGCACAGTGTATAACAGAAAGTTTATTTTAGATTACACATTGACTTTGCCACAAAACATTGAACATACCAGAACATAAGAACATAGTAGGGGGCTTTTGAAGTAGCATTCAATTTTCTAACAACATCAGCAGTAAAATCACAATCCATGGAGCACAAGTCTTTACAGAAGAGAGCAGAGACAGAAGATAGATGTTACAAAGAATTTATCGTGCACTAAATATCACCCAGAGGTGAGAATCAATGTGCCTACTGAAAGGGTACCAAAACCTCAGGGAGGGCTGGACACAACATGAGGTATTTAGGACCCAGAGGGCTGGGGCGAGAAGGAAGAGACCCATTTCTCCCCCTGTGCCTCTCAGCTCTCATCCATCCCCCACCCAGTGTTCAGGGCGGTAGGTTAACAATCAATATAGGCAGAGAGGCGGAGGCCCATGCTGGGACTCATGGAAGCCCAAGCATGTTGGACCTGGATTCCCAGGCTGGGCCCTGAATGGGACTAAGCCCCTGCTGTGAGTTGGTGCCTGGGATTGGGCAACACTTCTAGTCATGTCAGGTCACTTCAGTTTCCTAACTTAAATCAATGCTCCTCAAATCCTAGTGCAAAACTGGTGCTGAAGTGAGAAAAAGTTGTCATTTTTCACAGGTCCCTGTAGAAAGGAGAAAATGCATCCTCCACCCCAAATGTAGTGAGTTTTTCATAAATCTAATTTATTGCTATTAAAATACTAAGTTATATTTTGTTATATTCACTGTAATGTAACATCATGGGGTTGATAGTGAATAATAGGTATTTTTAATTACTTGCAAATAAAACATTGGCAACTCTAGCTAGGCCTTGTTGATCCTTTTTTGGAACTTTATCAGCCTTTGAAATCCCCAAATCTGGAAACTGTTAGATGAACTCAACTCCAAGTTCTTTCTACATTGAACTTCTTTGTGTCTACAGATTTGACTCAGTAGAAGTATCTGGAGGATATGATATCCAAATATTTGAGAGTCAGATATTAACTTAACATTAAAAATACTGAGCATAATACTCAGGCAGTAATACATCCTTGAGAGCTTTGGTTCCATGTGATTGATATCCCCGTCTTAGCCCCACTGCCTAGTACACACGAATGACAGGCAGCAACACTTGCAGGCCTCTCTCCGGTCACCGGTGAGCAGTTAACTTGACTTCAGTTCGTCACCTACATACTTTCAGAAAACCTTGAGTGAAGAAAGTTGTTCTAACTTTTACCTAGATAGCAGACAGCTGATAACCTTTACCTAGATGACCGGAGACACTGACTCCTCCCAGAGCGGGCCCAGAGTCAGCACCTGTCGCCATCTCAGAGATAATCGGGGGTGACTCCACCCAGCAGGGCCCTAAGCGGAGGAACCTGCGTTTTGAGAACAGTGGGTGATCTCAAGGTCTCCACTTGTGAGTTGCTTTTAGTGGTTATTGCCGGTCACCATGCAAAGACCTGCTGGGGGTAGATGAATGACAGGAATCTTAAGTTATGCTGATATTTAAACAGCACTACGCTTACAATATGACGTTTTACTAATCTGGAGAAGTAAATGACTCCACTTAGTTTCTTGTTTTTGTCTGAGTATCCTAGCTATTACTCAAGGTATGAGAAGATCAAAACGCTATCTGAGTCCTACTCTAAACCAGGTTCTTTGTTTTCATAAAACTGGGTTTGTTTCGTTAGGAGCACTGACCCCAATTGGAAATGGGAAGTAACAGCACACATTTACTTGGTATTTGTGTGGTTATTTGAATAAGAGCCATCATTCCCTGTGGGTGAAAATGCTGGGAGGTCAGAATTGGGTACAGTTGTACTTGCCCCTGTGCGCCCCGCACACAGCAGGCTCTAAATACAAGTTTACTGACTGAATAGGCAAGAAGAATGGCCGGGGCCCTTGCCTCTGCTTAAAGTCAGGTTGTCAAAAACACTTCTTGGTTCTCAACAACCGACTTTCTGCTGCAGGAGCTTCCAATCTAATGGCTTAAAATATATACTAAACCCAATCATTTAGAACCTGAATATTGGGGAAAAAAATCAATTAACAACCCATTCTGGCTTTTTCTGGAATCCATTTACCAGACCGTCAAACTGTTAAAACAGTTCTACAACTGGCCTAAATTGGTGGCAGCAAAAGAAGATGAAATTTATGAATTGGTGTTTTTTGTGTTTTTTTTTCCCCGTTTTAGTGCCAGAATTTGCCAGAAGCAAAGACCACAGGGACTCCTGCAGGTTGGCTCCCTTTAGAACTACAGGCTGGAGGAGGGGCCTGCCTTGTCCTGTGCCAAGGAGAGGCCCTACCCCAGGGACAGGTCAGGTCCTGGGGACAGGGAAGCTCACTCCAGGTCGGTGCGGAGTCTGGTGCTGCAAGTCCTGGTGCCTGATCCTCGCTGCTGGAGGGGAAGTGCAAACTGAGGGAGGGATTGCTGCAGCACAGGCCTTTGGACTCCAGGGCACAAGAACCTCATGGCTGGCCCTGATGCAGGCTGGGAATTTAGCTTTCATTTGAAATGCTAAAGCAAAAGCCCCATTCTAGAATCCAAGGCAGAGGAGCAATTTGGGCAAACCTTTGCAGCTACACGGTCTCCTTAGCTACCAATCTTGCTTCTCTGTGTCAGTAACTCAGGCTGGGATATAGCCAGACCAGCTTCCTGGGCTCCAGACCCTTAAGGGAAAGAGAGTCACCCCAGTGACATGACATCGTTTAAGAGACTCAAGGAAATTTTTGTCCCAGTGAACACTCTCCAAGTCTGACATTCCTACCCTAGTGATGCAGCCCAAAGGGTGAACAGGGTGGGAGTGGGCTCGGTTGGTTGTGTGCTGTTTGGGGGTCAGAGGACCTGACACCAAGGCTCCCTCACCACCTCTTTCCCCTCTGGCCACAGAAATGGGTATTCCCCTGCCTGTCACACAGAACACTAACATACCCAGGACTTCTTCAGTGCCTCCCCAGTCTGTCAGACCCTGCCAGGGCTCCAGCCCACATTTTGCTGAGTATCTTCTCCCACGTATTCCCCGGCATGTCAGCATCAAGTTCAAAGCTTACTTCATCACCTCTCCTCCAACAACCTGCCCTGGGGGATTCTGTATTTCTGTCACTGACCTGGTCTTCCTCCATCGCCAGCCAGTGACCAGGCCCTCACATCTTCCTCGGCGATGGCCCCTCTTACCTTTTCCCCTCCTTTCACTGAAGGCACTGGCTGAGGCCTCTGTGATCTCCATCCTGTCACCAGCACTTCCTGAATGGCCCCAGCCTCTGCATTCTTTAACCCAGGGGACCCATGGATTGGGTCCACTGAGTATCCAGGGACCTTGTCAGGACACAGATGCCTAGGCCTTGGGGCAGCCCTACTGAAGCAGAATCTTCGGGGTTTGAGCTGGGGAATCTGTCTTCAAACTGAAATCCTGACACTCAACCGTGTCTAAAGTCATTGCTCTAACCCGTCCAGGGTGATGTGGTGATAACCCAGATCTGGGAGCCACGCACTCCTCAGGTTCAGATCTCAGGCTGATCACTTTCTGATTTTGTGACCTTTTCACAAGTTATGTAACCCCTCGGTGCCTCAGTCTCCTCCTCTGTAAAACTGGGGCAGTGTGAGGATTAAATGTCATGGTGCATGTAAAGACTCTAGAGCAGTAGAAGCACTATTTAAGGTTAAGAAGTTCCCACCCTGCACCTCAGCCCTGGACGGACTGTTCATTCCCAAACAGCGCTTCTATCAAGGTACCTCCTTACTCAGCAATGTCAGTGAGTAGAGATGGGAAAGCAGGAGAGCACTCACTTTATAGCAGAGAAACCTGGCAGACAGTGCCCTGGCCAGCTGGTCGAGGAAAACATCAGCAGGGAGAGATCAGTAGCAGGCAGCCTCTGATAGGGGCAGACGCATAGGGCGCTTTACCTCTGCGGCCTTCCTCCAAAAGCCCAGTTCCCCAGTGTATCCACAAGAGAGATACCAGACAAACGCGAATCAAAACACCTGGCCAGTACTCCTCAAAATAGTTTGGGTCATCAAGTTCCAGGAAGGCGTGAGAAACAGTCACAACCAAGAGGGGACCAGGGAGAGGTGACAGTGAACTACACCATGGGGCCCTCGTGGGACCCTGAAACAGGAAGAGGACATTGGGTAAAACTAAGGAAATCTGAACGCAGCATGGACCCTGGCTAACAATAACACAATGGTGTTGGTTCGTTAATCGTAGCAAGTGCACCGCACTAACGTAAGGTGTCGATAGTAAGGAAAAGCGAACGTTGAGTGGAAATGTCTACACTAGCTTTGCAATTGTGGGTGTGTGCAAATTTGGATGGGTATTCTGGGTGGAATCCTAGAAGAGAAAAAGGACTTTAGGGGAAATCTGAATAAAGTATGGACTTTACTCAATAACAATGTATTCATGTTGGCGCACTAGCTGTGACAGATACACCACTGTAATGTAAGATCTTAAATTACGGGGTTCTGGGTAAGGGGCCTACGGGAGCACTTTATATTGTCTTCGCAACTCTTTGGTAAATCTAAAACTATTCTAAAATAAAAGGTTTGCTTAAATTTAAAAGAAGTCCAGCCATTTCCACCAGCTCCAGCAGCAGCTCACTGGTCCTGCACCCAAACCCACCTCCCCCAACTTGACCTAGGTGGGGCTTCCAGAGCCTCATCCCCCAGCCCGAGCAAGCACGCTGCTCTGAGCTCTGCCTCACTCCTGCCTCCCTTCAGAGCTCAAGATCCTGCCCTGGCCACTCCCTCCTCTGAGTTCATCTACTGCTTTCCTCTTTCCACCCTTTTGCATGTGAACTAATGTTGTTGAGTCCATCTCTCCCTCACCAAACTGGGCACCACCCAGCAAGGGGCTGTTTGCCGTTGCTCTGTGCACCCACAGCCCTGACCATGTCCCTCTCACCCTCCAGATCCCTTTCCTCCACCCAAGAGCAGCTTTGCATACTATCTTTTAATTGTGATAAAATATACACAACGTAAAATTTACCATTTTAGCCATTTTAAGTATACCGACCGGTCTGTGGCCAAATACTTGGCCAGTGCGCCTCCAGCTTGTCAGGGTCATCCAAGTCAAGGAGAGTCTGAGAAGCAGCCACAACCAAGAGAGGCCCGAGGACAGAACAACACTCAGTGCGATGTCCCTTCACACTGCTGTGCAGCCATCACTGCCACCCATCTCCAGAGCTTTCCATCTTCTCAAGTGGGAACCCGCTCACCCCTCCCTGCAGCCCTGGGCAACCACTGGCTCACTCTCTGTCTCTGTGACTCGGGCTGCTGCAGGTGCCTCCTGTGAGTGGGATCACACAGGGTTCACCTTTTTGTGATGGGCTCATTGCACTCAGCCTATCTTCGAGATGCATTCATGTTGTAGCATGTCAGAATTTCCTTCCTTTTTAAGGCTGCTGTATATATATATAATCTACCGCCAATTTTTTTTCTTAAATTTCCTATGTGAAGGACAATTATCACTGGAAGATTACAAGGAAGGCGTGGGTGGACAGATGTCAGAGCTGGTTCTTGGGTTCATCAAGCTGACCCATGGCCACGCATTCAGAATATCTGTTATAAACTGAACACGTGGTTCCTCCAAAATCCCTGTGTTGACATCTTAATCCCCAATGTGATAGCATGTGGAGGCGGTGCCTTCGGGGGGGATGATTAACTCCTGAGGGGTCAATTAGGTCAATTCAGAGCACAGCATCTCCCAATTTCTCTCAGGTGAATTCATCCTATAAAAAAGTTCATAGTGTGTGCAAAGATTTCACCATAAGTTGTTCTTTGTAATCTTGCTTCTAATAACAAAACCGCTTGGAGATAAATTCAGCTGCAGTGAGGAAAGAACCCAACTTAAAGCGCCTCAAGCACAACAAGGAGTGGGGATGTAGGCGGTGGCTGATGTTGGGTCAATGGCTCCCTGAAAATCTCGCTATTTTCTCAGGCTTATTGCCTCATGCTCACATAATGGCTACTGAAGCTCCAGACATCGTGTCCCTGTTAAAGGTAAAAGGAGGGGAAAGTGAAGATTGATTTCCTGTCTCTTTCTGTCAGGAAAGAGAGACTTTCCTAGAAATGTCCACAGAAAACTTTCTCTAATGTCTCATGAGCCAAAACTGGGTCCCTTACCCAGGTCTAGCTAAACAACTTGGCAGGAGTGGCTTTGGGTGTGTTTTAGGGGTGATGGGTGGGAGAAAAGGAAAGTTTGCACAGGGGTCACTGAGGCTCCCTATTAAGGACTGACATTACTAGAACCTTCCAGATGAGCTGGGGCTGCTCTAGTCCGGGGAGGGGACAGGGGTAGTGGGGTGCGGGGAGAGGGGGGAAGACAGACTATGGGACCAGTGTTTTAGGCTCAGCAAATGGCTCCGGCAGTTCCCTGGGAAGTGGCTGACCCTCATCTGGGTGCGGTGCAGGTGGGGCTTCCTTCCAGACACAGCCCCCTCTTGTGGAAGCCTTGGCTAACTTAGGAACAGTAAGCTTTCAAAAACAGCAGTAGCCTTGGAAGCCCGATTGTGGGCATCACCATGGCTTGTGTGGGAATCTGGTGCATTAAGATGCAAATCAGTTTTCTGCAATGACACTCTGGCTGATGAGAAAGCAAGGGCAGCAGATCGCCCGGTCCCTGTGGGCTGCGCAGGCTCTCCAACATCCTGCCCACCTTACGCTGGGAATGAGAGCCGAGCCTTCTGGAGCCCCTGGGACCATCAGTCAATTGACGGGAAAGGAGGCCTAGTGCTATGAGCAAGGTCTCAAACAATTACTGGGGCAAAGAGATATATGGAAATAGTTTTCTAATATTAGTTTTCTATTAGCTTCTATTATTAGTTTCTAGTAATAGTTTTCTAATAGTGACAAATAGTCACTATGGATAAAAAAGAAACAATCCCAATTTCTAAATTATTATGTTTTTCATAACAGCAAAAAAAAATCGTAAACACTCCAATGCCCAACCTTTGAGGTATTGTCATACACTCATTTTAAAGAACACAGTGTCAACAGAATGATATACAGATGGCCTGTATCAACACACGGAAAACTACACAGGAATAAAAAGAACAAAAACACACAAGTTCATTGATTGTTACCATGGAAATCCATATTTAGACAATGATAAGAATGAAAAGCAATACGGTTAAGTAAACAGCTGGTGTTTTCAAGTGAGAGGGATTCTTTGTGTTTGGGGAGGTGTGGTGTGCAGGTCTCCACAGGAATAAAAGGGTTGTTCTAATATAGCAAATCTGGTTGATGTGGCCTCCGTTGGGGGTGGTGCAGCCACACCTCCCAGGGGTTCACGTCTTCAGGGCTGTCTAGAGCAAAATGAAGTAAAAGTCAGTCTGTGTGCCAATCCTCCTCTCCAGCTCTGCTGCACCTCAGCCCCCCAGTACCCCAGACCCCGCCCCCGTCTCTCTCTCTGTCTCTCTGCAGTCCAAGTCTGCTGGGCACGTCCTCTCAGGCTGTGCTCTCTGCCCCTCGGTAGGGAGCCAACAGGGGTGAAGGAGCCTGTGCTAGTATAATCAGAGGGAACATACCTGAGTGTCCGTCATCCTTCTTAGGAAATACATTTCTTTCTCATACAATATTATTTTCTCCCTTACCTTACCTCTGATTTAAAAAGAATTGCATAAAGAATTTCTAAGATTATATAAAGAATTCCGAAGATTCTATAAAGAATTTCCACACGTTGTAAGTTACACTGAGGACCAAGCTGTTATGTTCTGTGACCTGCCGTCCTCACATGTGCTGTGCTGCGTGGCTCTGCCACGTGGCCACCGCTGGCTGGACACCTGCCTCAAGGGAAGCCAAAGCACAAGTGTGTGCGAGCCTTACTCTGGCTTCACCGTGACTCGCTGAGCCAATCCAATCCTCTCTCTTGGGGAGTTGAAATGTGAGGCACCCAGGAGTGAAAAGTGGGTAGGAGCAGCATTAGCCTAACGACACGCAGAGAAAGGAAGGAAGCAAACGCTGGACAATGGCAGATTAAAGCACAAATGAGCCACAGATGGGCATAGACAGAATTTAGCTGGTGGCAGGAGGAGAGAGAGGGGGAAAGAGGAAGAGGGGGAGAATGAGGAGGAAGAGGTGGCAAAGAGGGGGAAAGCGTGGGGAGAGAGAAAGACAGGGAGAGAGACCAGGGCGACATTAGATCTTAGCTTCATGAGGGAAGGGACCATGCTCGTTTTGTGCCTGAAGACAAACAGCGTCTGGCTCTTGGAAGTCATCCAATAGAGTCTGCGGATTGACTGACTGGCATGACGAGAAGCACAGAACAGGGCGGACCAGCGCCTCTCAGGTGTCTGCCACCTGTCAAATCTGCAGAGCTCTGAGCAGGCAATAGTCCTCATCTTCTCCATGTGATCCCCATTCCAGGCCCCTCTCTAGACGAGATTCCTGTCTTCCTTCTTGCTCCACCATTCCTTACAATAAACCACTTTACGTATGGTACTATTTTTCTGGTTCCTGAAAGTTGAGAGTCCAACAGAGAAATGTACAATGAAGGACAAAATAAAAGTCCTCCAGGAGCCAGAGATGATGACTGTTCACTTTCATTTTGAAAACATAGTGTTTTGCGTTCCACTGTTGTAATCCTACACAAGTGAAATATTTCCATACCATAGGTAAGCTTTGTAACATGTGATTTCAGAGGCTACATTTAGGGGCATCAGGCATTAGGTGTTAGACACTTAGCTCATTTCTGAACACTTGCTTTGTAAAGAGGACCCTGCTGCCCACACTGGGCCCCACACATGAACGTCTGTAGCAGCTTTATTCCCAATTGCTGAACACTGGGAACAACTCAAATGCCCAACAGGAAAATGGATAAACTGTGGCTATCCATACAATGGACTACTACTCAGCAAAGCAAAGGAACAAACCACCGATGAGTGCAAAGTCATGGACCATCTTGGAAACATTATGCAAAATTAAAGAAGTCAGAAGGAACACAAAAAGCTATAGACTATGATTGCATTTATATGACATTTATGAACAAGCAAAACTGGAGGCTAGAAAGCAGGTCGGTGGTTGCCAGGGGCTGTGGCTTGTGGGAAGGGACTGACAATATAGGTGAACCTTTTGGAACGATGGTGAACTTTTTTCATTGTGATGGTATTAATTGGATACTTAACAATGTACTTATGACCACTCACTGCAATTCATCACACCTTGCAAAGAGGTGCTGAGATCTGGTGGGTAGTTCAGACTTGAAAGAACTCACACAGTTTTTTAAAGGTCTGAGTGACTTAATTGATTTAACCCATCATAAGAGCTTCAGCTACTTCCCAGCTTCCAATGATCCCCAAATCTCTTGCAGAGCCCAACAAGCTCCGCCTCCCCATTTCCACAGTTCCCTGGACACCCCATGGGTTGTATACATGCATCTCCAGCTCATAGGCCTCAATATGGAACTCATCTCCCTCAGAAGCACCCAATGCAATCCCCCAAGTTAGGAACTCAGAGTCATCCTTCCTCTTTGCTCCCCCTTATCCCCAGCCAGTGGGCTCCCAAGCCTATAGGTGCTGGGTCATAAATACACCTTAGGTGCTACTCAGGACTCCATTTGAGTCTTCCTCCTACTCACTAATCTGGATAAAGGGGTAAACAAAGTCCTTCAAGGTCTGACCTCCAGTTTAACAGGCCTGTCCCTTCTCCCACCAACCCCCAGGCTTTCGGCTCTCCGGGCACAAAGCTGCGCTTCAGGCCCTGACTACTGTGCACTTCACACTTCGTGTCCCCTGCCCAGGAGGCACCCTCACCCCTCTGGTTGACACACTCACCCCTTGTCCCTCCGTGATGCTGGCCAACTCCCTCAGCAGCCACACCTCTTAAAGCTCTTACAGGATTTTTTGTTTTTCTGTGTGCGTCTCCCTCTAGATGCTGAGCTCCTAAGGGACAGAAAGTGTGTGCCCAGGGCATGCCACCTAGCACAGAGTGGAAGCCATACACATGGCCTGGCCTGATGAAGTCAGTTCTCATTCATGCAGATTTGAGCAGCTCCATGTGGCTAGGAGAGGGAACAGAAAAGGTGATTCTTTATAACCATGGAAGAGGTGCGAGGGTATGACTCCTTTCGGGGCTGAGATCGGTGCCAGACACCTCCTACATTATCTCATTGACCCCTCAGTCAGTTTCACGAAGAGAGCAGCATTGCCACGCTTCGCAGGGAACCAGACTCTATGGCACACTGAGCCTCAGAGAGGCTAAGTCCAGGCCCAAGGCCCCCAGCCTGGGCTCCAGAACACGTTGTCATTTACGTCCAGTGGAATGCTATGGGTCCTGCTCGAGGCCAAGGGTCCTCTGGTAGCTTGTTATAGCAGAGGGGAGGCTGCAGAATGGGGAGGACACTGCCTGGGGAAGAGAAACTCAATGAGCGGCTTCATTTGAAATGGCACTTTGCCTGGTTGAATGTAGCTGCCCTCTGTCCAGGGGCCCACCCTGCAGTTTAACCACCTTCATCCTCGGGACCTGTTCTGGGCCACACTCATGCCTGTGGTGGAAATTAGGTTTCGACAGTGTTCCTTGCACATTTAATCTGCTCATTCTAATCCCAGCCAGTCCCTTCAGCTCTTCCTCTGAGTTAGAGGAGTTGCTGCCAGAACCAAGGGTCCCTCACAAAGCCCCTCCCTCCCCCTCCTCTGGCCCCTCCCATGAGGCAGGAAAGCACAGGAGCTTTTACAGTTCCTCGCCTTTAACTTTCACTCCAGAAAGGGTGTGCAGGAAGGCAGTGTTCCAGATACCAGTGTGCTAGCCAGAGGGACACCTAGTGATGAAAGTGATAAAATACGACAGTGAGGGGTTAAGAATATTCTTTTTTAAAACAGCCTTATTTTGTCTGTGTTTTTGATGTTTTTGATGTGTTTTTGATGTGTGATTCTCCCACATTGTGAAACAATCAACAAAATCAGGCTAATACTCATCTACCCATTGTCTCTGCATAGCTACTGTTGTCTTTTTTTGGGGGGGGGGGGTAGAAGACATAATTTAAGACCTGCTAAGCAAATTTCAAATATATAAAACAACATTGTTAACTGTAGTTGCCATGCTGTACCTTGGATTTCAAGGATTTATCCATCTTGCAAAACTGAAACATCATACTCTTTGAGGTTAAGAATATTATTTTGAGGACTTCCGGCCAAGATGGAGGCGTAGTGGACGCACTGTGCCTCCTCGCACAACCAAAATTAAGGACAACAAAGATTTAGAAACAAGAAAACAACCAGAACTGATAGAAAATTGAACTATACAGAAGTCCAACAACCATTCATCCAGACTGGTAAGAGGGGCAGAGTCGCAGCAGGAAAAAGTGGATGTTGGTGGACCCGGGCACACAGGCAGCAGCAGCTGGCAGATCCCAGGTGTGCAGGCAGTGGCTAGCGGACCCCGGGCATGGAGTGGCAACAGTGCAGACCCAGTGAGGCCGCACAAGGCAGCTGGCTGACCAGGTGGTCCCACATTGGTGTGCAGATAATCCAGGTGAAGGGGAAGTGGTGGAAGGGACTGGAATCCGAGAGAGAATGGAGCAAGCGCCATTGTTCCTTCTCGGACCCTGCCCCCACATATAGTGTCACAATCCAGCAACTGGGCTGTCCTGCCCTGGAACACCTAAGGCCCTGCCCCTCACTACATAACAGCCATGGCCAGACCAAAAATAAAAAAAAGGCTCAACGGGAGAATAGATCAAAGCCCCAGAGCCAACTCATCTAAGTGATCAAGAGATAGCCAACCCATCAGAAGCACAATTCAAAGCACTGGTGATCAGGATGCTCACAGAATTGGTTGATTTTGCTCACAAATTAGATGAACAAATGAAGGTTACAATAAGTGAAATGAAGGAAAATGCACAGGGAACCAATAGAGATGGGAGGAAAACTGGGACTCAAATCAATGGAGTGGACCAGAAGGAAGAAAGAAATAAACAAACAGAAAAGAAGGAAGAAACAAGAATTCAAAAAAATGAGGAGAGGCTTAGAAACCTCCAGGACATCTTGAAATGTTCCAACATCCAAATTATAGGGGTACCAGAAGGGGAAGAAGAGCAACAAGTGGACAAGTTATTTGAACAAATAATAAAGGAGAACTTCCCCAATCTGGCAAAGGAAATAGACTTCCAGGAAGTCCAGGAAGCTCGGAGAGTCCCAAAGAGGTTGGACCCAAGGAGGAACACCCTAAAGCACATCATAATTACATTAGCCAAGATTAAAATGAAGGAGAGAATTCTAGAAGCAGCAAGGGATAAGGGGATAGTCACCTACAAAGGAGTTCCCATCAGACTGTCAGCTGATTTCTCAAAAGAGACCTTGCAGGCAAGAAGGGGCTGGAAAGAAGCATTTGAAGTCTTGAAAGTCAAGGACCTACATCCAACATTGCTCTATCCAGCAAAGCTGTCATTTAGAATGGAAGGGAAGATAAAGTGCTTCTCAGATAAGGTCAAGTTAAAGGAGTTCATTATCACCAAGCTCTTATTATATGAAATGTTAAAGGGACTTACCTAAGAACAAGAAGATAAAAAATAGGACAGTAAAAAGACAGCAAACTCACAGATATTAACAACCACACCTAAAACAAAGGCCAACTAAGCCACAATAGAACAGGAACAGAACCACAGAAATGGAGATCACATGGAGGGTTAGCAACAGGGGAGTGGGAGGAGGAGAGAGGGGGAAAAGGTACAGCGAATAAGTAACATAGTTGGTAGGTAGAAAATAGATGGGGGAGGGCAAGAATAGTGTGGGAAATGTAGAAGCTAAAGAACTTATGACACATGGACATGAACTAAAGGGTGGGAATGTGGGTGGGAGAGGGTGTGTAAGGTGGAGGGGAATGATGGGGGAGAAATGGGACAACTGTAATAGCATAATCAATAAAATATATTTAAAAAAGAATATTATTTTGAGTCTTTCCTTTTCCCTTGTTCACTGCTTGGGGCTTGTGAATGCATCATTTAAGATGGAATGCTGCAGGTCAGGCCCTGACCACATTTTTAAATCAGGCATTTCTAGAGAGACTGGCATTGGTTCTATGAGTGCATATTTAAAAGCAAAAAAAAAAAAAAATCTTACTTTAAAAGTTCTTTGTTACCTCCCCCAAGAGTATTTTCAGACATCTCACAATTTGAGGGGTAGAGTAAGCTACGGCAAAAATAGAAGCAACAGGAGGTGGAGGAAAGGGCCCAGCCAGAGTTCGGGGGACCGGGTTCTGGTCCTTGCTCCACCGCAGAGTGTGCCACCAGAGGCAAGTCACCAGCCGTGTGAGCCTCGGCATCCTGAGTGGCCATGAAGACATGGAACAAGATTCCTTCCAGCTCCACAATTACAGATACCTTTGTAAGATACAGGGTGAGGGAAAAGTAGGTTTACAGTTGTGAGTACATGAAACATGAAGTTTACTCTTGGATTATTAGTTGTTAATTATTATATTATTTTCCATATGAATGACTGTAAACCTACTTTTGCCCCAACCTATATAATCATGCAATGGATTATGTTTTAAAAATCTTGGAGGGTAGTGGCTGAATGTGGAAGAAAATTCAAATGTGCCCTGGCCAGGTAGCTCAGTTGGTTAGAGTGCTGTCCCCGTACACCAAGGTTGTGGTTTTGATGCCCAGTCAGGGCACATACAAGAAGCAACCAATGAGTGCAACAACAAATCGGTGTTTCTCTTTCTCTCCCTTTCTCTCTCTCTCAAATCAATAAATGAAAAAAAAAGTTAGAATCTGCCCTTGTAAACTTTCTGGTGTGTGAGCACTAGTCATGTGGGGCCTGGGGAACAGGTCAGAGTGTCCTCTGCTCCTGCGTTGCGAGCCCACTTATGGATTATTCATGTTTTACAAGCAAAATGATGGGGGGGGGGCAGAATTCACTGCTGGTTTGACCTCAGAGAGGAGAGATGCTGGGAAAGGAATGTTGTTTGCTAGAGAGGGTATAAATCAAGAGCTTTTCAGGTGAAAAGGGGCTGTACAAGTCATCCGGTCTATACCCAGCCACTTCCCCACAAAGAAACCAATGCCCGGGCAGACTTAAGTGATCAGTTCAAGATCACACAGCTGGTTAGCTGCGAAGCCAGAACAGTCCACTGCGAGGGACTTGCTCAAAGTAGGAAGACACTCCTGGCATTTGTAACCCAGCATGTCCAATGGTAGAGAGGCTGGTGTCCACATTAATGTTCACAAAGGTCATGCAATACAGCAAACAAATGTGACAAACACTAAATCATTGCCCTGTGCTCGCATTAGTCACAGACAGGCCCCAGCTGTCCTTGAGAGAGCAGGAGAGAGTGGGTCCCCAGGAATCGGGAGAGGTGGTTCTTCATAGGTTATCTGTTTCTTAGATGCATAGTCTGATCAAGGATGGAGGCCCCATGCTCCAGAATCGTGTACCAGGTAACAAAACATTTAAAACTTTTCTAATCTTGTTATTGAACACCAAGAATTAACATACCACTGAATTTCCCCCACATTTTTACATTTTAAAAATAGACCAACTTTACAAGCCTCACCTCCTTGACTCTCCTCCACCCCAATCCTCCTCTAACCACACTGCTGGTCCCCTTGCTGGTCCCTGAACCCTGCGGTCGCCCTTCACTCCCCGGCCCCTGTGCCCTCACACAGGCTGCTCCCCTGCTTGGAAGGCCTATCTCCCAGCCTCTACCTGCCTCACTCCTCCACATGCTCCAAGTCTCTGCTCACATATCGCCTCAGCAGGAGGCCTCCCCTCACCACCTATAATTGAGGACACAGCCCCACTCCTGGTCCCCTTCTCTCTGCTCTATTTTACCTCGGCGCTCATCACCTTCCGAAACCCGTACTGTGTATCCGTCTCCCCCTGGTGTGTAAGCAGCATGACCAGGGCAAAGGCTTTGATCCGCTCTGCTCTCTGCTCTCTGCAGAGTCCTGGGGAACTAGTGCAGTGTCTGGCACAAAGTAAGTGCTCGGTAAACATTTTTGAGTACAGGCAAGCTTTTATTCGCTCCCTGATGTTTGTCCCTGCTTGCCTCTGCCTTCAGATTGTAGCCTCTTTCCCAGACCTGCTCAAGTCCCACCCCCAATGGCAGTGGATCATCTTCACAGCTGAGAGAACGTCATCTCCAGCCTCCTTTTTATTTGGGGGACAGAAATGTTTAGTGAATTGTCCAAAGTCATAGAGCCAGAACTTGAACTTGCATCTTTTGTTGACTTCCAAGCCAGGGCTTCTCCCCCCACAGTCCGGTTTCTCTGTGGCTCTCTGTGCTGCTCCGTAGCACACCTCCTCCCAGCTCACCTGGGCAATGTTGAATCCCGACTCTGCCACTAGTTAGACATGTGTCCTCGGCAAAGTCACCTGCCTTCTCTCTGCCGTGGGCCCTGTACTTCTCAAGGGGAGCAGTGTTTGCCTTCCAGAATTAACCAAGAAGCCGGAGCATAGCCCCTCCCACAGTGTGAGCTCAGAGCCTGGCTCTTTCTTCCCCTTTTGCTGCCTTATGAGAGGGTCGTTTGCTCTACAAAACATTACATTTCTTCAGGTCTCATCTGTTGCCTTCATCCCAAGGGCCAGACTCCTAGCAGATGCGGAAGAAACACTCAGGATGCACAAGGGACTGGTGAGAGGCCAGTGGCAGAAGAAAGCCCTTCCCACGTGGGGCCGCCTCACCGTCAGGGCTGGCTCCATGTTCTAGCTCTTGGGCCCGGCACCCCTGTTAAAACTGATGCTGAAGATGAACCAGATAAGGCAGCATGGAACATTTTTTTTATTCTTCTCAGGGGCCAGTTTATTGGCAAAATGTCTCAGCGGTGAAAGTCATCCTAAAGGGGCAGGAATCAGGATTTCCTTAGAGACCCTCATATGGGTATTTCCCAAAGTCTGCCCTTCGGTGTTGAAAAAAAAACCAGAGGTGCTCTGTAATCCAAACATAGCTCGCAAAATGGTCCATTTCCGAGTCGTCCAACTGCATTCAGGCAGGGCTTTCCAGGGTCTCCGTCATGCCTCAGCGCACAGGGCTCTCCGAGAGGCGTGGAGGTGTACTCCCACTAAAACATCTTCCCATTCACTCGGATCCCTCGACGTAGCTGTTCTTGCAACCAGTGTTCTGTAGTTCACAGTTTTGGGGGAATTCAGCTTCAGACAAACTTCCTACAATGAAGCTAAAAAGCTGAGCTGGAACAGACTAGACGGCTTAATCGAGAGCCAACAAATAGCAGCAGAACCAGGGCTAGAGTTCAGCTTCCTGGTGTGTTTTCTGTGCTGTCCCCTCCACATGGCCCTGAGGCTGGTGACTGCCTTCCGATCAGACCAGCCCCACTGAGAGATGCTGCTGTTGTCACTCAAGGAGTTAAACTGGCATGGCATGTGACCAATGAGACAGACTTTCTAGAGAGAAAGAGGAA
This sequence comes from Anoura caudifer, assembly GCA_004027475.1. Classification (NCBI taxonomy): domain Eukaryota; kingdom Metazoa; phylum Chordata; class Mammalia; order Chiroptera; family Phyllostomidae; genus Anoura; species Anoura caudifer. The sequence continues at coordinate 165,377 of PVKU01002267.1, forward strand.
AGTGTGCATGTGAGAGTGCAATTATGTGTGTGTGCATGTGTCATAGGAATAACAGCATCAGCACTCACAGATGTACTCCCACCCAAAGTGGCTGAACAGTTCCAGAAAGCCCCAAAGCCAGGGTCTGTCTGTACGGCCTCCCCCTGCCCTCACATTTCCTGGGCCCAGGTCACAGCGCACCACACCTGCCCCTGCGGTGGGCAATACACGCTGGCTGGGTGTGGGACGCTGAGTGATGGCCCCCATGGATGTCCATGTCATAATCCCCAGACCTGTGAATGTTACTTCGTATGTAAAAGGGACTTTGCAGATGTGATGAAATGAAGGATTTTGAGATAGGGCAATGACCCTGTATCATCTGGGTGAACCCTACCTGTAATCACAAGTCCTAGAAGAGGGAGGCGGAGGGAGATTGGATGATGGTGAAGACAGAGGAATACAAGTGTCCACCAGACACTGGGAAAGGCAAGGCAGCGGACCCTTTGATGGAGCCTTTGGAAGGAACCAGACCTTGTCCACCCCTTGCCATTAGCCCAGTGAAAATGATTGCAGATCTCTGACCTCCAGAGTCAGGAGGGAATAAATGTGCGTTGTTTTCAGCCACTACACTTGTGGTGATTTGCTACAGTAGCAACAGAAAATTAACATGCATGCAGTTTGCTGAGAACACCCCAGTTCACTCCGAGAAGGCTGCACCACCCAGATAAGGGGAGTGCTGGCAACAGCACACTGGGTGGAGTGACAGGCTGCGGTGGCGGCTCAGTCACCCCACACTGCGTGCAGCCACCCAGAGGTCTCCTCCGAGCATTGCCCTCTGACACAGCTTTATATGGAAGGGGCTGGGTTCCACAGTTCAGAGATAAGGACACCTGTGCCTCCTGCAGAGTCCTTCATTTGTCCCTGTTGCAAGAAGTGGGCAAGGACTGATCTGTGACACCACGCCTTACCTGTGTGGCCTTCAATGATGGTTTTCCTTGGCAGCATCACAGTTTTGCCATTGGGAAAATGCAAGTTGAGCACGTTAGGTCTTCTTGGGAACAGGAAGTGCCAGTCAAGCAGGTTCTGTCTGCTTGCTTATAAAACATTTCAACATTTGCAGGGTGTATTTTCTCCCACGTGTCCTGGAATACTTTCTGGCATGGTTATCATTCCTGCACAGCCTGCACTGATACTCACAGTGTGACATCTCATGCCAAATCTTAGGCCAGGAAACTATTTCACCCGAAACCACCACCACTCTTCTCAAAGCAGAACACGTTTCTTCCAGGCCGAGGCAGCGAGGTGTGGCTCCGTCTTAGCTTCCATTTCATTCACTGGTGATGGGATATTGGGCAACAGTTAATGAGGACAAGTGGGCAAAATCCAGCTCTGTGATACCAGCGCTGTGTGCTCCTCCATTTTCTTGTGATGTCCCAAAGTGGGTGCCAGCGGGGAGGGTGTGGCTTCCGAGGTGACAGTCTGTGGTTCGGGTCAGCAAATGAAAGAAGGGAGGTGCAGCTTGGGTCAGCCAGGCTGCAGACAGATTGATGACACTAATCACACCTGTTGGAAGATGAGTCTGAGGAGCCACACGGACCCTCTGGACTGCATCTTCCTGCCAGAAGTGAAACGCCACCAGGGGTGACTGATGTCACAACGGCAACTCTCAGGGCACTGCATGTCAGCCTCCTTCCTGCTTCTCCTTCAGGACAGACAAATCCATGAAGCCCTGCGCAGAAGTTTGGACCCACCTCCTCCAGGCTCCCTGGTCTGGGACCAGGTCCCACTTTACAGAATGAGGGTGTTGAGGTGCACGATTTAAACCTCGTAACTCAATAGCCCAAGACTTGGTTTCTGAAGCACTGGAATGCTCTTCCTGTCCATCACCCCGGCAGAGGTCTCATGCAAAATTCTCAGTCACTAACAGGCAATTAATAGAGGAGATTACAGAGCCAGACTGCCTGGCTTTGAATGCAACTCTACCACTTACTAGCTCTGTGACCACAGTAAAGTACTTAGCCATCTCTGCCTCGGTTTCCTCATCTGTGACAAGAGGATTAAAAATATTACCTACCTCAAAGGACTATAGTGGACATTGGCCATTGTACTTGTTGATTTCCCAACAGCTCCTGGAAGGAACATTCAGTAAAGTATGGTTATTATTTTATCATCAGCGATGAGCAAAAGGGTGGCGTCACAGAAGGTCATTCACTGAGTGACCAGTTTTTACAACTGGTAATATCTGTAATCTTTATGCTGGGGACAGAACAGGCTAACTGCTATAATGAATGGACCCATTTCATTGGTCTCACACAATAGCAGCCTATTTCTGCTTAGTCACATTGAAAGCACATGTCCCTGATTGGCAGGCAGCTTTCCCCCAAGGGATTCCTACCAAGAACCAAGCTTCTTTCCACCTTGCGACTCCACATTTTCAAAACATCCTTCCAAAATTGCCCCTAGGCTGGTCTCTATTTGAGCCACTCAAAGTGGAAATTGGGCCCTGGCCAGATGGCTCGGTTGGTTGGAGCATCACACCACCCCCCGCGCACACACCAAAAAGTTGTAAGTTCGATTCCTGGTCAGGGTACATACCTAGGTTGGGAGTATGACCCTCCGGTCAGGGCACATATGGGAGGCAACCAATGGATGTTTCTCTCTCACATCCACATTTTTCTCTCTGTCTCTCTCTCTCTCTCTCTCCTTCCTCTCTCTCTAAAATCAATCATCATATCCTCAGGTGAGGATTTAAATAAATAAATAAATAAATAAACAAATAAATAAATGCAAAGGGGAAATTAGAAGGAGTGCCAGAGGACATTTTATGGGCCACGCCCACTGGTGGGACACATCGATTGACCCACAATCCTCTGCAGAACTCAGCCTGTGGCCACACACGTCCAACTGCCATGGAGACTGGGGAGTTAACAACTAGCATTCTCTACCACCCTTCATCAAAATATTCTTTTTTAAATTTTTTTCATCAAAATATTCTTATGAGAGGATTACATTGCCTTTAAATTCCCACCCCCTGAATCTGAATTTGGTTTTGGTTTCTAGTTTAGTTTTGGTTTCTCCCTAGTCATAGCCCACTCAAAGTTTCAGTATATTTCAGGGTCTTCTGGATTTAGGATGCACTCTGGGGAATAATTCCTTATATATTTCAAAATACAAGTGCTGTTCAGGATTTTATAAATGACAAATTCAATGTTCTCTCTTGTTTTCAGCTTAATCCATTGCCTTTTGATGCCCCCTGATTCACATAGTTGCTGAAATATTTTGTCAAATGAATAGTTGGCTTATATTTCATAAGAAAGAAAAAGACTCCCAGAATCCCAAATGTGAAACACACAAGAAATTGACATTCAATGAGCAGGCTACAAAGTGACTGGTGTGAAACACCTACTTCTACATGACAACCAAATTACTAAATTATAACTAAACCTACAAAACAGACTCAAAAGCTGTCAAAACTACCAAAAGCACCACAATTTATTGTTGACTTTATAAACTGCTATATTTATTATTGTTATAAATGCTTAAAAATTGCAAATGCTAACATTTTGGTTTCTGACAAGGAGCAATAGGATATATAGATTTGATAGTGATTTGCAGAGAGAGTCTATGAGAACAAGTAAAACCTTTCAGATGCTACCCTCAGGTATTACGACACAAGACTATGTGATTAGTGCCTCAAATTTAATATATCTACCCTATAACTACAAAAATGGGAATGAAAAAAAGTAAAATGGTAAAAAGCTTCCATATGCAACCCTGAAATTGGGATTCCTGGTTTGCTTTACTGGATCCTAAATACATTTATTCACAAAGGGACTATATTACCCTATAATTGTTAACTTTCAAGAAATTAAAACTTATTTCAATGCTGCTGAATGAAACTGAAAACCAGTTAACTCAATCTTTCTAGAAAACTGTTTGCTGTAGAAGTCATTTTATGCAACATGAATGATAAACTTGGTGAATCAGCACATGAGGTAAACTTAATGAATCGATCATTAGGCAAGTTTTATTTTCACAAAATCAAACTCTGGCAAATGAGGTTTCACTGCCTCTACCTAAAACCAACCCACAGCCACCCCCCTTCCACCAGTGAGAGGTGCCAGATTATGGCAAGGCCTCACTGGGACAGACCCACTGCTTTTGTCTGAGCTGAAGGTAATTTACGGACAGTACGCCCCCTCTTGGCCCTGAGCGCCCCTGAGCGGTTTTCACTAATGCCTCCTTTACACTGGCGGAGCTGAACACGAAACAGTTGGCAGGGGACTGCTGCGAGCAAGGCCAAAAGCGAATCCCTTGTGTCACCGTTGTTAAAGGACACGTGCAACCTCGGGCATAAATTTACACACGTATTAGTTTCCCAGGGCTGCCGTAACACACATTGCCACACACCAGGTGAGGTGGCAGAGATTGATTCACTTACAGCGCTGGAGGCCAGACGACTAAAGTGACAATGTCCACAGGGCCTCTCTCCCAGCTGCTGGGTTGCCAGGATTCCTTGGCGTGCCTTGGCCTGCGGTCCCTTGAATAAGGGATGGGGTGACTGTAAGGATGTCAGTCGTACTGGATTAAGGGCCTATCGCTATGACCTCATATTAACTAATGACACCTGCAACAACCCTATTTCCCAATGATGTGAGGACTGGGGTCCAGACTTCAGCATATCTTTTTGGAGGACACAATTCAACCAGCAACTGCCTCTGCCCTCACTGCCCAGATAGTCATGGTTAATGACAGCTAATTAAGGTAATTCTCTCTCACGTCACTTATCATTTCTCTTTTCCTGATTTATTATTAAAATACCTTTAAGTGGTAAATTGTACATACCAACACACTTGACTCATACAAAAGCAGTCTGGTGGAATTAAGCTTTGTAAAATCTCTTACTAAAAACTAGCTAAAATAGAGTATATAATTTTCCTCTTTTTCTAGTCTTCTTATTTTTCTGCTGTGGCTTCACTTGCCTAAGCACATTTATAGCCCATATTTTCAAGAACAATTCCGATTTAGTGTAAATTTATTCTTTTTCAATAAAACCGGTATAAAGATTACTTAAATGCAATATAATTGTAATGTTTCATAAGGCTTCTCAGGCAAGTAAATTCACAAATAAGACAATCTCCTTTGTCAAGCACCCCAGTTTGGGGTGGGACCCAGAGAGGAGGTGATATTGCAGTCTCAGCCAAACGCAGCCTGGAGGCAGAATTGCCCCTTCCTCAGGGAACCGCTTTCTTTTTATCCTGAGGCCTTCAACTGATTGGGTGAGGCCCACCCCCATCATGGAAAACAATGTGCTTTACCCAAAGTCTACTGAGTTCAATGTAAATGCCACCTAAAAAAATACCTTCAGAGCAACATCTAGACTAGTAGTATTTGACCAAATATCTCAGTACCATGGCCTAACTGTGTTGATACATAAAATTAACCATCTCACAAAGTAAAAAGAGGTCCTTGATAAATGTTTGTGGAATTAACTAATAGAATTTGCTAATCTCATACTTAGTTTCTTCTCCTTTCTCTTCCTTTTCTTCTTCCTTTCCCTGCTTCTCTTTTAATGCCTTTTCTGTGTCCTTCCACATTCTTTCTTTCCTTTGTGTGAGCCTTTTCCCGGCTCATCTCTCCCAAGCATGCTGGGGGGCCCACCAACCGCCGAGATGTGTAAGGAGCAAAAGGCCCTGGCTGTGACCACGTCGACCACTATAGAGCCTCCCGCTTGATGGGAAAGGAGCAAGGGGAAGGGACTGTCAAGGTCAAGCTATGTCAGTGGAGAGCCCGGACCAGGACTGGGTCTCCTGGCAACCAGAGAGCTTTCCCTAACTCTTCCAAAACACCAATGTGGGGGCTGGTTCAGAAGTCACAAAAGGCCCCTGGAAGGAGACCCTACCTCCCCACAACCTGCACTGCAGAGAAGCCCTACTATGCCGACCCCTGCCCGGCTATGTCATGCAGAAGGAGCCCAGCTTATGCTGTGAGTCGAAGAATTCTGGTGGGTTCCTCACCTCTGGTGTCAGAATCCAGGGGGTTACTCGCCCTCAGGGAGCAGCGTGACTCCCATGGTGGCTGGGCTGTCACCTGTCAGTCAGGTTTCTGACATGGGAAGTACCCTCCACTTCACAAGACTTAATCTTGACCTGCCACCTCCTGAGCAAATATAAGCAAGTCCACCAATCTACCTTTTCCCCTTTCGCCCTCCATTCTTTAACAAGCCTTTCTTAAACATTTTCCCTAAGGCCCCAGTCTCTGGGAGCTTACACACCAGGGGAACCTACTTGTGCAATGGCGGGGCGCTGACGCCAGCCCCCTTGCCCAGACTTCACAGGGGACTGGTCTCGTGGGCAGCCCTCTGGATGAACTGACTCCCTGTTCACTGGTATCTTTGTCCAACTCTTCCAAATTATACATAAACATACTACGGCCAGAGAGGTGAGTTGCTCTGGCAAGGCATAGCAGTTCTCCAGACAGTAAATTCAAGGCTGAATCCAGTTTCTTTTTAAGTCACTCAAGTGGGTCAGCCCTTGTCTTAGAAGTTGTTAAATAGTTCCATCCACTAGAGGGCACCAGACAACCCTCCAACCAACGCAATCCTCCCAGGTCCCTCTGCTCCCAAATTCGTAATAGTAACACTTTTACCTTCTCAAAATGAGGCTTGCCAGTAAGGCAGAGTAATAATAAGGTAAGGGGTGAGGACGTCAAGCTGTCATAATATAGAACAAGGCCACAGTTTCCCTTATTAATAAATATATCAGAACCAATGATATAAAAGATTGAAACACCTATGCATGTTCATTACCCTATCGATCTGCCAAAATCTCATGTCAGTGGACAACCACAGCATAATCCCACATGACCAACAAGCCATTGTAAAGCAGTGGCATCAACTAAATGCCAGCCATGGACCAGTACCTCAGAGTTACCTGAGAAGTCTCTCCCTCAACACAGACTTCAGCACCACACCCACAGAGATTCTTTTTAACAAGTCTGCAGTGGGGCCCAGGAACACATGTTGTCAAAAGCCTTCTGACATGCAGGAGAGTTTGGAAGCCATTGCTACTCACTGGAGTTCAGGAACATGAAGCAAGGGAGTGAGACAGAACTGAACTCAAAGGTAAGTTGCACACTGGGGGCTATAAGGAGAACAAATCAACAAGGTCACTGGGTACATTGAGAATTGCTCCCCTGCTTTGTGGAGCAGCAGTCACACTTGGTCCTTGGAAGGCGGTGTGAGCCTCTCAGCTCAGGAGTCTCTCCTGGGCCTTCTAATCACAGTGGGGTCGAGGCTGCCGCAGGGGTGGCAAGGGCACTGGGTTGGGATCAGGTCAGCCTCAGTTTGTACCCAGTTCTACCAGCTAATAGTTGTGGACCCTTACGTGTCCTTGAACTCTTCCAGCCTGTGTTCTTAGCTGTAAAAATAAACGTAATGTGCATCTCATTGTCATGGGGATTAAATGAGCGAAGATCTGCAAAGCACTTAGTGCCCAGAGGAGCACAGAGCCTGAGAGGCACCGAATGTTGTTCGTCTGCACACTGAATGTCATTGTTACTAGCCCACGAGGGACAAGAGCAGGACTCCAGAGCCCCCACAAGGCACCGGTGACCTGGGCTGTCTGTGGATCTCTGTTAGAAGATATGCTCACCAACTCCAGTGGCTCGTTTGCCAGGACTGTGTTTCTGACACGCATGGTGAATATATCAGCTAAGAAATGCCCAGACCCTCACAGCCCAGGTCAGGGAGGGAGAGTGAGCCCCCCTTTCTGTCTCTCCCACTCTTCAGAAACTTGCAGACTTGGATGAAGACCTCCATGTTCACTCCCCACGGACCTCTTGAATCCTATAAATATTTTCTGGCTCTCTCCTACATCACATCCTGCTGGGTACACCCTCGTCCTTGAAGCTACCTGCCCCTTTGCCCCTAGGAACCCTAGGGGCTCTCTGACCGCTCTTCCTTGCCTGACGGCCCCTTCCTGTGGAGGTCCTCCACCCACTCCTAAATTAAATGACAAGTACCCTTATAAAAAGAGGAAAAGAGGCCATGGAAAGCCATATGAAGACAGAGATGGAGATTGGAGTCACACTGCCAAAAACTGGGCAACATGAGGCCACTAAAAGATGGAAGAGATGAGAAAATCCCCCCTAGAGCCTTCAGGTGGTGCATGATTCTGTTGACACCTTGATTTTGGGACTTCTAGCCTCCAGAACTGTAAGAAAAGGAATTCCCACTGTTTTCAGCTACCAAATTTGCAGTAATTTGGCAGCCCTCGGAAGCTAGGGACTCAATTCACGCATCACCTCCTCCAGGAAGTCCTGAGTTTCTTCTACCATTGCACCCCCGTCGCTTGTATCAGATGCCTTATTTGTATGTCCTAAAACCAAAACAAACAAACAAAAGAAAAAACAAGCCAAAAAAAATTCGTAAAGGCAGCAATTAGTGTCTATACCCAACTGCAGTATGAGCACTGTTCCGGGAAGAGAGCAGGGAGCTGCTCATCCAAATCAACGCATCGGAATCTCAGCCCCTGTGCACCTCCTCTGGTGTGGGCTTTGTGCCTGGAACTACTGAACACTACCTCACTGAGTCATCTCAACAGGCCTGGGAGGTAGGCACCATCACCTCTGTCTTATAGATGCAGAAACTGAGGTGTGGCAACTTGCCCAAGACCATTCTGTAGGCAGAGTTAGAATTCATATCCAGATCTCTTTACATCTCAGGCCCTGGTAAGCATGAGCAAGACAGTTTCAAAAGACCAACAGCCAACTAGAAGAGGGGATACTGGAAAAGAGTGGGGAGAAGATGGGGGCTTAATTAGCTAGTTTCAAAGCACAGTTGCTCTGTGTGTGTGTGTGTGTGTGTGTGTGTATGTGTGTGTGTGTGTGTTAATGTATTGCAGCAGCTTCACTTCTGAGGCCTGATAGCAAGGAGCCCTGTGCTGCAAGAAGGATGAGAGAGGAGGAAGGGGAGGAGGGGGAACAAGAAGGAAGAAACAGAGGAGGAGAATAGCTCTGCTAAGTTAGGAAGCAAACATGGTTTTATTTTATCCTCTCCCCGACTTCCTCTTGTCCATGCCCCTGTCCCCTTCTTGTGGCCTTGTTGTCAAAGCCTTAGTGCATAGATGCTGTCTGAGCTCCCGCTGTGACATTTAACCACACACAGGAGGCTAAATAATGGCCCCCAAAGACACCCATGTCCCAATTCCCAGAACCCATAAATGTTACTTTATATGGCAAAAGAGGACTTTGTCTATTTGATTGAGTTAAGCCTCTTGAGATGGGAAGATTTTCCAGGTGGGCCCTAAATGCAACTCTAAGTTCCTTACGAGAAGAAGAAGGAGGTCTGACACAGAGAAGGCACTGTGACTCTGGAGGCAGGGGCTGGAGTAACGCAGCCACAAGCCAAGGAATACTGGCAGCCATGAAGCTAAACAGGCAAAATAACAGCTTCTCCTCTAAACCCCCCAGAGCAAGCACGTCCCTGCAGACACCTGATTTAAGCCCAGGGCTCCTGATTTCAGACTTCTGGCCTCCAGATCATGAGAGAAGTTCCTGTTGTTTTAAGCCACCCAGTTTATGTTAATTTGTTACAGCAGCCACAGAAAACAAATATACGAGCTTTTCCAAAATCACTCCATCTTGATCAAAGCTTGTTTCCATGGCAGCCTCCTTTATTTGGTATTAGGGAGGAACGAAATCTGGCTATATCAGTTCACCCTAATGAGAGTCCCCAAAGCTCTCAGAGGCAACGGAGTTCTTCCAGGAGAGGATTTATAAACCCTCGGACTAATGTCTACTTGGTAAGAATAATGTAAAGAAATAAAGTGAATTAAAACTCCAAGCCATGGGATGCAAATTTAGGGGGGTGGACCAACCAACCCACAAATTAGGGATAGTGGTCTGCCCTTAGAGCTACCCCTTCAGCCAGGTTCTTTTTTCACTCACAGAATCTGAGACATTCAGCAAAAGCTCTTCGTTTTTTTCCTCAGGGGCACCCACATTGCCCCACCCAGGGCAGGGCACCTAGTCAGTGCCGGATCTGGTGGCGAGTAAAGGCAGGTGGCAGAGAGGGAGCCGAGGAGCCTGGCCACCACCTGCTCACACAGGTGTCTGCCACGGGGTAACTGCCCAAACAGCCGGACCTCTTGTCGACATTCCTGTAAGTTACATTTCTGCTCAGCCTGAGTCTCTTCCCCAAGTTCTATGTTATTTATCATAGTTATGTCTCATTTTCAGTAATATATATCTCTAGTTTCCTGTGCAAAATTGCCCTGTAAAGCAGACAAAAACCTTTATCCTGTAAAAAGAACTCCCCTCAACTCTAAGCCAAAGCTTCCTCAGGGATCACTTCTTGCTCAAGTTAACACAGACCTAAAAGCTGTAATTATCAGCCCCCAAGGAAAGCCCATTGCCTAGAATAATCTAAGCCTGAAATGGACACCACCCACGCACAGCTTCTGTGACATTGACATCCAAAGTGGAAAGCAGCACCTTCATCTATTCAGCAGTTGCCCTGTAAGTATTCTTCCTCAATGGTTATGTTTACACTTCCCCTAGTTGTTTTAAAAGCCCAAAACTAAGTGGTGAAATGTGACCACATGGGATCCTGTGAGAGGCTGCCAGTAGAATCAGCTCTAGCACCAATGCCAAAAATCATGATGCCCTGTCCCAATCTTCCTTCCTTTGACAAAACTATACTGAGCAGTGTGAACATGACCCAAGGGGGTGAGAACCTGCACTTAACAAGATCTCCATTTGTTTCCTGGGTACTTCAAAGCTGCAGAAGCACGGCTCAGCCTGAAGTTGGAGGTCACCATTTGGCATCTGACAGCCAAGGGCTACCTGATGGGCAAATCCCAGGTAGGAGTGGACACCCCAGCATGATAGCAGGAAAGCAAGGGTGAGGACCCTCGGGCTGCACCAACTGGAATGAATTAACTGCCTAGTTTGCAAGGCTTCCCACGAGTAAGAAGGACTTGCTAGCACTGTTGTCCCAGTATTTTCTCGGGGATTCACGGGGTACTGTCTCCCTCTGTAATGCAATGTTTTTTTTTGTTGTTGTTGTTGTTGTTGTTATTGTTTTTGTGTGTGCCTGTGTGTCTCTCCAGGAGTCTAAACACAGACATATTTAATCAACATTGTCTAATTTTTAAGTAGTCTCACTTCCTAGCTTTTCTTTGATGTTGATGCCGATTGTCTGAATCACCTGAAGAGACTGACTGTGGTGTGGGCAGGCCTCTGCCCCCTTTCCAGGCTCCCACAGGCTGGGAGGACATAGCTGGCCAAAAGCACTAGGTGATGTGCCCTCTGAGAGGGGGCAGCGAAGGGCTCTTTTGCCTAATTTGGGTCAATTTAAGAAATTACTGTGGCTTTTCAGGGAGAGTGAAGCTTTCTTCTGGATGAGATAATAAATATGAAATGAATGAAAACATCACACAACAGGGTAGACCTCACAAAATACTACACTAGAGCCACTGCAGGAGAGATTTCCATGCAAAATAAAATCATTCATTAAGCAGGTAAGCCTTGTATTGAGTGCCTTGCCTATATTTGCTTACTTCATTCCAGTGGCCACCTTGTGACCTAGTAAATAAAGTAATTATCTCCTCCATTTTACAGAAGAGGAAATGGAGGAACAGTGAGATTCAGTGATCCGCCCTAAGTCTTGCCCTGATAGGTGGTGGAGCTGAAATTTGAAGGACTTTTCAGCTCCACCAACCACTGCTTTTCATCACTCTGCTCTCATTTGGGGCTGAAACAAGGTCAAGATCAGGGAACTGTTTATTGCCATCCTGAGGAGGAGGAGCAAGGGGCCCATGTCAAGGAGGATCCCTGTACTGCACTTCCCGTCTGCGAGATTTGAGCCTTCAGGATGGTGTGGGCTGGTAACCCAGAGATGAAACAGATCCTTTCCCTCACCACAGAAAAGAAGCCTTCTCAGACTCCCAGAAAGGGCTGCTGCCCCAGAAAAAAATGAGGATGCGCTCCCCTCCACCCCATCCCCACCCACGCACTCACCTTCAAATCACTTGGTCCCCAAAGCACACGAGTACTTGGCAGCCTTAGGCAAGCCCTGGAGCCCAGCTCCCAAGCAAACATGGGAAATTAAACAATCTGCACAGACTGAAATTTGGCCCGGGGAAGGTGCCTGCAGCTGGTGGTTAACACCAGCAGTAAGAGGATCAACTCCTAGTCCGCTGGCTTAAAAAGGGGGTGGGGGTGAGGAGTGTGCGCGATCCCTTTCACCCATTCACGTTAGTTAATTTGGATGATAAGGGTTCCTGTTTAATCCCTTTGTGAGTGAAGATACTGAAACTGACAACCCCTGGGAGGGCACTCCAGGCTGGCAGAGCAATCTGCGGGAGGGTGTGCGTCGTATCCAATCTGGCATGAAGTAGGAAAGAAATGTCACAAGGAGACTGGAAGGAAGATGGAGAGGGACATCCTAGGGGTGCAGACTGAGCCCCACACCTCCCAAGGGGAGCGACAGGTAGCCAGCTTGTATCCCCAGTGCCTGTACCCCTGGGCCAGCTCTGCGTTCTAGGAGCTCCGAAGTTCCCACCAGTGAGCAAGGGCTCCATACTAGCCACCTCTGCCAAGGACTAACAACACCCAAAGGGAGAGCCAGGGTGCTTTGCCATCGTTCAGCAGAGCAGAGAATTGAAGGGAGATGGGAAGCAGAAAAGAGGAGCAAAATATGTAAGAAGACGTCTCGGTTCTCAAAAGGAACAGGTTAGAAAGAGGAGAGAGGTCCGTGGCTCTAGGGCAGATCATAAAACAAAAACCATTTTTATAGTTTCCCTCTGCAAGAAAGCCACCCCTGCCCCCACCCCCCACAAGCTTAGAGACCCCAGAGTGCGGTTCTGCGGCAGCAAACAGGAGCGAGCCCTGTCAGTGGGGGAGGAGACCCCGGCTGCTGGTCCAGGCTGCCCGAGGCGCAGTCCGCAGTCTGTGGAGAGACTGCGCCTCCCTCCTCCTTCCTCTTGGGCCCGTCCAGCAAATGTCCTCCCTGGTTTCTGTTCCTGCCTGATCCCCCTCCTCCTCCCCGCCCCCCATATATTTGCTCTCTAAAACCATAAAAAAGAGATCAACTTCCCTAACTTCACGGAGCCCTTTTCAGTGACAAATATTGATGCCCAAAGTGTCTGCGCTCTCCCTCCCTCAAACGTTAAGAAAAGGCGCCCGCGAAAGGGGGACATAAAAAGTTAACAATGCTGTGAAAATATGTTTGCAGAAAATAGACAATCGTTGGATTAAACGTATTCAAGTATGAAATAATGCCTTTTTGTGTCAAAACTTGGGCGATGGGCGGGTACAAAAGTTCCCTGTGGCAGCTACTTGCTCCCTTTGTGAGCCGTGCGCTTTGGCGTCGCCACTTGGGCGCATTGCTCAGAGCCCTCTAAGCGTGATTGTTTCTCCCTTTCTAATGACATTTACCGGATCAAAACATGCTGTTAATTCGATCAGAAGGCTTCACCCTCCCTGACAAAGCCACAATAATTTCTCCTGAAGTTTGTTAAATTGACCAAAATTAGGCAAATGAATAGGGGTCTGTAGGCGCCCCCTCTCGCAGGTGACATTGCATAATGCTCGCCTGGGCCAGCTGCATTCCCCCTTTTCTTCTCGGCCTACTCTCCTCTCTTGCCCCCCAATCCTCCCACCTCCCCCCTCACCACACACACACGCACGCCTGCCAGCCTCTCCTCCCCCACCCTCTGGCATTATTAAAATTTAGCCCAATGAAACTATTCATACTTTTCAATGCACATTTTCGTATAGGATAAGAGGCTACAAATTGAGCCTCTTTCCCCCGTGAAGAGAGCCCGAGGGGGAGGGAAAAAAAGCAAGCGACGTGGTCGGGGAGTAGGGGGGAGCGTCGCGTGCCAAAGACCGGAGGGAGGGGAGATGCGAGGCTGGAGCCTCGTGTGCCAGCCGCAGCCCCACACCTGCCGGGATGTCCGGACAAATAAAGCGGTGTAAACAAAAAAGGGGGAGATGGACGTGTCACCAAGTCGTGTGAGAAAAGCCTGGGAACAAACGGGGCGCCTCCGTCTCCAAGAGCTCTCCCTTGAACCCAGCGGAACAGCCTATTAAAGGCTTACTTAATTACTTTAATGACTCTGGACAGGCTTTAAAACGCACTCGGCGCTGGGACTGCAGTCTTGCTGGGATTTGTAAACAGGCAATCGTGTGAGTCTCAGCGGTAGGACTAAAGGAGGCGACACTGTTTTGTGAGGGTCTTCGCCCCCCGGAGCCGGCGGCCGCTGCGCCCCTGCGCTCTGCGCCTCCGGCTGCTGCAGGCGCTCACTCGCGGCAGTCCCCAGTTTACCGCCTCCTTTTCCTGCCGGGACTGTTGCCATGCAAATGTTATTCCCCGCCGATCACGTGTCCTTTTAAGGGCCACGTGGATTAACAAAGCTGATGTGGCCCCCGGCTGGCCCCCCTCGGCTGCTAAATTTTTTCCCTCAACTTCTTTAAAGCTGATCCTGAATGCATACATCCCCCAAACGCAGCTCCCTAATCCTATGGAATAATTCAACTCGTGAATGCACTTGGAGCCCAAGATGACCGCTTTATAAGTCAGACCCTCAGAGCCGGGAGCCTGCAGTCCACCTGGGGCACTCAAAGAGGCACACGAGGTGGAGAGTGGACCGGTGCCTCGCGCCACCGCCTCTCTCTCGGGCGCGGTCTGACCAGGATGTCAGACAAGCTCAAGGAACGCAAAGTGAGTTGGCTGAGGCCGGACGGTTCTTGCGCCCTGATGGTGGGGGCGGCTGTCTTGAGAGGCCACCTGGCTGGGCCTATGGCAGGAACGTGGCCACGGATGACTTCTCCTCTATAGAAATTCTGAGTGGTTTGAGAAGGGAATAAGGGCAGAGAAAGGCGACTCTGAACCGGGGAGTAGTCCACGCCTAGTGGCCACCTCTCCACGGCCCTGGAGCTCAGCTTGGCTGTGTAGCCCCGCGGGTAGAGAGGCTGGAAGGGGAGCGCGCCAGCGCGGGTGTGAGAGGGAAGAGCTGGTTTGATCCAAGTATGGAGGGGCAGGTACTCCTTCCGGGAGCAAGTCCACGGGCAGCTTTGAGGGGCTGGGAAGACGGTAGGCAGGCAGCTACATCGGGGCCGTTGTCGACTCCCTGCGCAAAGCTATCCGGAATTCGCAAACTTCTGTTCGCAGAGAACCCGTGTTTCCCACAAAGTGATAGAAAAGAGGAGAAGGGACCGGATTAACCGCTGTTTGAACGAGCTGGGCAAGACAGTGCCCATGGCCCTGGCAAAGCAGGTAACGTCGGCGCCAGATAGGGTACTAGGCGCTGGGGATCCTCTGCTGCCACTCTCTGCCTAGATGCCAGCAGACTGGGGGGCGAGAGGCCTTTACACGTGAGCATCCTTCCCCGGAGCCCGAGCGCACATCCATGGCAGCACGCTGCTCGGTAGTCCTCTCCACCCTGTACCCATCCTGTGGGGTCGGCCTGCGCCTGCTGGGCAGCTATGAGGAACCCTTCTCCATTTGCAGAGTTCCGGGAAGCTGGAGAAGGCAGAGATCCTGGAGATGACTGTTCAGTACCTGAGGGCGCTGCACTCTGCTGATTTTCCCCGGGGAAGGGAAAAAGGTGGGTGCTGGCTGGGCAAAGGGAATTATGGGCATACAGCGTGCACCACTCAGAGACCTGGGGGTGGCAGTAGGAGAGAAGGGGCACGCGGGAGAGGTCTCTCTGCACTCTGCCTGAGTAGGTGCGGGTCGGGATCCTGCAAAAGCTGGGGCGGGGAGGGGGCGGGGTGGCGGAGGGAGGTAGCTGGAGAGCATGTTTCTGAGCATACCTGTTCCGTTACCTCTTCTCAGGTGCGGCGGGGTAGAGTCAACCTCTTAAGAAAAAGGAGGTCTCTTGTTTGCGCTTTTTCTAGTCTCCAGTCTGGGGAGAGGGGAGTGGAGCTTTGACCAGAAAGTGTGATGGGAAGTGCCTGGCACCCCTCCTCGGGCTCCCAGTAGGAAAGGGGCTGCTCATTTTTTTTCTTTCTATGATTTTACTCGCCCCTCCAGCAGAACTGTTAGCAGAGTTTGCCAACTACTTCCACTACGGCTACCACGAGTGCATGAAGAATCTGGTGCACTACCTCACCACCGTGGAGCGGATGGAGACCAAGGACACCAAGTACGCGCGCATCCTTGCCTTCTTGCAATCCAAGGCCCGCTTGGGCGCGGAGCCCGCCTTCCAGCCCCTGGGGTCATTCTCCGAGTCAGATTTCTCCTGTCAGCTGCACCCAGCGGGGCCTGAGTTCGGGGGCCACAGCCCGGGTGAGGCCTCTGTGTTCCCGCAGGGTGCGGCCACCGGACCCTTCCCCTGGCCGCAGGGCACGGCCCGCAGCCCGGGGCTGTCTTACCTGCCCAGCACGCCCTTGCCGCTCCCGAGCCCCACGCAGCAGCACAGCTCCTTCCTAGGGCCAGTGCAGGGCCTGGACCGGCACTATCTCAATCTGATTGGCCCCGCCCACCCCACCGGCCTCAACCTGCACACGCCCCAGCATCCCCAGGTGCTCTGACACCTGCTGGCCCGCCAGATTGCTCTGGGCCTCGGGCGCTGCTTAGGAGAAATACTGTATATTGTACAGGTGTAAATATTGTGCCACAAATAGCTGGGTCTGGGAAGGCCAAGAGCAAATCAGTCTTCTGAAGGATCTCCTCCTGGCAATAAATGTTTTCTGTTAAAGACCGTAAAAGATGGATTTCTTTGTTACCTTCGGCTCCTCTACAACACGTCCCCTTGGCATTGCCGGTGGCCCCAGGCTT
Organism: Anoura caudifer; assembly: GCA_004027475.1. Lineage (NCBI taxonomy): Eukaryota > Metazoa > Chordata > Mammalia > Chiroptera > Phyllostomidae > Anoura > Anoura caudifer. The sequence continues at coordinate 182,145 of PVKU01002267.1, forward strand.
ATAAGGGCCAAGGTGATTTGGGCAGGGGAGGCTAAAGGGAGGCGTCCTTGGGGACGGAATTTCAAGGCTCCCCCAGGCTGCAGACCCGCATCTGCCCCAAATGCACCTTGGGTGTTTGCCTCGAGGAAGGGCAGAGTGACCTGGATACTGGCTCTCAGAAAACGCAAATCCAAGGACCTGTCCCCAGATGGCTTTCTCGGACTTTCGCCAGCCAGCTCCAACGGGGCGCCCTTCCTACTCGCAACAAGGACCCTGGGACGCCAGCGCACGCCCACTGGTCTGGAGCACAACGACACTCAGGCCCGCGGGATGCGTGATCAGGTTTATAGCCTTAAAAAAGTCTCTGTTAAATATATATATATGAAGAACTTTTAAGTTGTGGCCTTAAAAACATCTGACAAAAAGAAATTTTTTTAATTTTTGGATGACAACGACCCAGCGCTGCGCGGGAGGGTTTTGGGAAACTGGCATTGCCTTTTACGCGAGCAGAGCAGCTCGGCTTCCGGGGAGATGGGCATCAGGGGAGAGGCCAGCACCAATGGGTCAGGAGGTGAGCTATCCCAAGGGGCTATGCCCTCTGTGGTCCCCATTGGCTTGGGCCCCAAACCTGGGTGGCTTCCAGTCCAGGCTCTCAGGCCTGGTAAGAGAAGGCTTCCCCTTTCTCCCTCCCCCTGGGGTGCGTAGGGGGGCAGCAGGGTGGGGGATTTAACCTTCTCACTGCACCTAGAGCATGGGTAAGTGGGGTGTCTGGGAGAATTGGTGTGGACCTTTAAGGGCTTATGGCTTTCGGTTCCGGTTGGATCTAGACCTTACCCACAACACAGCACTACGTTTGAAAGAGGGAACTCAAATCACATTTTCCAAGACACAAACAGCAAAATATGCCTCACTGTTGCCTTACATAAACAGATAACATTTAACAAGGTGCCCGACCAGCAGAAGTTGTATGAGTGGGGATTTGGATTTTTTTCATTCACTGGTTTTTTTCCCTTGTTCCCATCTTTTCTTGTTGCTCCCGTTAGCTTTGATGGCCATTAGATAAATGATTCAAAACTATGTAGCAGGTTTTCCTGTTTCCAGAGGCCAGTTGGCTCAGCGATGATGATTTGTCTTTGCCCAGATTAGCTGAAGGACAATAAATTAACTTATTCCATCTCTGTGAACAGGATTTAAGGGAGCTCTGACCCGGACTGTTTACTGAGGTCATGGAATAGGATGACCTGCAATTTGTAGCCCATCAAACCTGAATACAGAGACAGGACAAAACAAAACACCGCATTACGTTGCCCATAAAATCAGACTTAAATGCACGTGTTTGGGGGGCAGGCAGGTTACGTTTTTATAAACTTCAGAAAAGGTCTCGTAAGTAACTAGTTCTTGTCCTTACGTGCACCACATGCCACTACAATACTTATCTAAAAATGTGATATGCAAACAAATATCTCCTCTCATCCGAACTGGTGCAGTTGGAGCACGACAGGGAGTGGAAGGCCCGGAGGCCTTCTGGGTAGCAAACACGCACGGAGCAACACAGGGTGGGAACAAGCGCTGCAGACGGGGAGGCTGCTCAGTGCCCATTATTGGAACACATGTCCTACACCCATTTTTGTCGGCGCTGGATACGGAATATGAAGAAGGCCTTTCAGGCTTTTCTTCCTCTGAGCTTTAAGCCAGTCTGAATTCCCTTTGGCAGTGAAGCATTAAAGATATAGTGTTACCCTGGAAATATAAATTATTAATATATTCAGCATTTTTGTCACTTCTCAACTGTTAACCAAATTAGACAAAACTTTCTTTTGCTAAGTAGATTTTCTCTTTGGGATTAGCCCTGGAAATGCACAGGCCACCACAGTTAAAAACTTCGGTCATTTACATGTAATTCTGCAAACTTCCACTGGCCCATGACAGTCTTTGTACAGCAAATGTTGGTATTCTTGATTTTTTTTCTTTCTCGTTTAACTGTGGAGGATAAAACCCTGCTTTGGGCTTACAATGACTTTCAGATAAAAGTCTCCCTCCCCTTTCTTTCTCTCCCCCTTTCTGTGGTGTGTGTGTGTGTGTGTGTGCGCGCGCGTGTGTTTTCTTTCTCTGAAACCTTCCTCCAAAGTTCCAATTCTCCAGGCTTGGCCAAAAGTCAAACTTGAAGTAGTTTGACTTTGCAAAAGATTAAAAATGTCACTACAAAATGGGATCGGTTCAAATCAGATGGTGACTTTAATGTGTTCTTCTGGCACTTTCTCTGACAACACATTACTTCCAGCCTCCCTGGCCCAAACCCCAGAGTTCCTCACCCGCCCTCTGACTCTCTTAGGCCCAATCCCTCCAGTCTTTCTTTTAAGTAAGTTGTATAGTAATGGTTTCCAAGAGAGGCTCAACCAAACCCAGAAATAACAAAAGACAAAACCCAGTGGGTTTGGCTTGAGGTGACCCATTGTGATGCCTCTGAAAGGGGCAACCTCTTGTTCCTTGGGCTTCATCCTTGAGTGGGCAAGGATAAAAATAATCATCCCATGAAATCAAAGGTTTTCTCCAGAGGCTTGAGGAACAAAGCTGATGGCTGGTGCTTTGGGTCAGTCCCCGTGGCTCTGCAGGGCTAGAATGAGGCGCTTCCAGGCACTCCAGCCGCCCCTGCCAAAGGGCGGTAATACAGAGCTCACTTGTGCTCCCAAGCGTTATTGAACAAACACAGCCTGCGTATCAGTCGGGGCCTCCAGTCTACTCCAGACACCAGGCAAGGAAGGTGGAGGAACAGCTACCTAAGTGCCTGACTGACCCCACAGAAGTATGGATTCCCAGGAATCTTGGAATGGGTGTCTGAGTAGAGTAACATAGTGAGAAAAGGAGGGCACTATGGGGCATGCAGTAGAAGCCCAGTAATTGTAGAATGACTGAATGAACTGCCTAAGAGTACGGAGTCTCTTAGAATTCTGCATCTCTCCTAGATCTCTTGTTTCTGGCCCTCAGTCCCCTCCCCACTTCATCAAGAACTGAAAAGTACTTATACAGCCAGCGAGACATCTGTTGAGTAATTTACACATTCTGAGGAACTGTGAGAGGGAGCGGTGACCCTGCCTTTCCTGGAAATACCCACCTTGTGGCGGGACAGCAGGAGGCAACCTTGGCCTACAGGGTCAAGGTGGTGAACTATAGGCCCAGCTAACTGTGGACCCCCAAATCAGGACCCCTTCTCTTAGGCTGGTCCTGAATTTAAACTCTGATCCTTTCACCTGGGAAAGGTCCGAGACTAGGATGATTCTACCTTCCTTTGTGCCTCATTAGTTGTTCAGTGTGGCTCGTGGAGCCAGCCTACCTGGATTTGCATTCCAGCTCAGCTGCTACTAGCTGTGTGCCTTTGGGCAAATGGCAAGGCCTCTAAGAGTCTGAGGATTAAGTGAATTTCTACAGTCAAAGCACTCTAGACAATGCCTGGTCCGCAGTGGGTGTTCGATATATGTTAGCTATTATAATTATCTACTCCTTTCTCCCTTCTCCCAAAGAGAGTCAGATCCTTGGAGCTGCCTCAAACTAAAAAACAAAATGCAAAGGCAAATCATGAAAAAAAATTTTTGAACCTCAAGGCATGTTCTGGAACTAGTCAATAGTCTTCCTTTAGGGCAGGTGGGAGCCAAGAACTCTAATTTCACCCCCACGGTCAGGTGGGCTCTGTGTTACTGCCAGAGGCAGCTGCAGTGCCCCATTCGAGCCTAGCAAAGTTATTATTGGTAATAACTGGGAATGCCCTCTCTCTACTCTTTCACATACAGAAATCTGGCCTTATGTTATTTTGTAACAGTTCATACACCTGCACCCCCACACTCTCTCTCCAGGTACATATTCTAATGCCTGTTCATGCACAAAACTTGGCCATTTCAAAATCTTTACTGAAATATGGAGTAAATAATTCAATATTTCTTAAGTACAGTTTCTATGGCAGCTTTATGCTCTCTTCTCAGCTTTCCCCATCTTTTTTTCAACTCATTTCCTTTATCTAGTCCATTCATTAGCAGTGGGCTCCACTCCTGGCTCCAGGCCCAAGCCCTGGTGGAGGTCAAAGCTCAGCTGAGAGACCCAGCTCTGGAGCCTGTCCCTAAGTCTCACTCCCTCACTCATGTGGCCTGCTGTTCTCATTCTCCCTCATTTTCTGATGGCTTGGCTCCAGGTGCCTGATTCTCCAGGTGCCTAGGGCTGGGGTACAAGTTTATCCATGTGTGTGCATGGGTCCCCTGTGGACGGAGACTACTGGAGTAATAACTCTCAACATCTCTCAACAGTCCTCCCATATCCTTCAGCTACCTGACTGGAGTGTTTGGGAGGCAGATCCAGGCATGCTCACCTCAGCCCCATGCTCTCTGGGTGCCAACCTGCCTGCAGGAAGCAAGCAAGCATTCCCTACTAGGCTGGTGGGAAGATTTCTAGCTCTTCTGTGCTTTTCATGGGTCAGTTTAATCCAATGTAAAGTTCTGCAAGCCCACTCTCTCTGCATATTGAAGTCACATCCTCCAGTCAGTCACAGAATAGACATTTTTATCTCCATCTTACGCCTACATCTCATTGGTTCTAAGCACAGATAGGAGAACAGTGACTTTATGCATCGAATACCCTAAAGCCCCGGAACCTGGGCACCTGTATGTGTGCAGTTGGGAAGGAAGGCAAAGGCTTATGCCTTCCTGCATCAAATGGTGCAGGCCCAGGAGTGCCCACACATGTGTGTGCACAGGACATGTGCTAGTGTACACACATGTGCACATGGATGGAAAAACTGAGGCCAAGGAAAGGGACACCCACTTGAAAGAATTGCTAGGTTAGAGCTGGCGGGACCCAACTATTTCTGGTCACTTGAAAGATAAGCAGCAATCAATATGGAGGTCTGCAATTCTGTCCCATTGTAACCTTTGACAAACCCTCCACATGGCAGGAAGCACTGGAGCAAAGCATTAGAGAGGCAGTAGAAGTGCTAGGTGCTGAATGGGGCCATGGGAGATGCAGGAAAGTTACCAAAGCCACAGAAGAGGGCGGTGGGAAACTTGGAACAGGAACTCTAGGCTGAGCTATAAAGAGAGGGTGCAAGGAAAAAGGACCTCAAGAGAAAGGGGAACCTGGGCACCTTTTGCTTTTTCTGTTCCCAACCAGCCTCATTTATTATGTGCAGCTTCAAAGCAAGGGTCAATACATGAAGTATTGGGTTGGACAAAAAGTTTGGGGTTTTTTTTCTGTAAGACGGCTGTAGTAGCACTTAGTTGTCTTTAACTTCATTCAAAACAATTTAGTTAGATTATATTTTAACAACTGTCATATCAGGATGCATTAAAAAAAACTTATCAAAATTGGTGAATTTTTATGTAGCTATTTTAATATTGAGGATGGAAGAAAATAAGCAACATTTCCAGGATAATATGCTTTATTATTTCAAGAAGGGTAAAAATGCAACTGAAATGCAAAATAAAAAAAAAAGATTTGTGCAGAGTATGGAGAAGGTGCTGTGACTGATGGAATGTGTCAAAAGTGGTTTGTGAAATTTTGTGCTGGAGATTTCCTGCTGGACGATGCTCCATGGTCAGGTGGACCAGTTGAGGTTGATAGCGATTAAATCAAGACATCAATTGAAAACAATTGATGTTATACCATAGAGGAGATAGCTGACACACTGAAATATCCAAATCAATAAAATTATTAGTGAAAATGAAAAATGTGTCTTTTATTTTATGGAAAAAGCCATACAGACTTTTTGACCAACCCAATATATTAGTTAAAGCTTTATGAATATAATGAAACTTTCTGACTATTGCATTTCCGGGAGACCTAGAGCTGTCATATTAGAACTGAATAATAATTACTCTGACCCTGAACCCTAGGCTGATGATGGCCCAAACATATGCGGTGAGAAGATGCTGCAGAGGAAGGCATTTCATTGCTGTATCATCAATTTCATAAGGAAGAAGTTGAGCTAAGAATTTCTCAGAATATAATTGAAAGTCAAAAGGTAATTTCTGAAGGTAGGATTGTGTTACCTGTTTCCTTGGTATAAAAAGGACATTTATCAGCGAGACAACATTTTCAAATCTTTTCAATTATGTGTTATAGAAAGAGATACCATGAGAGTTAAACACGCTTTGGATTGGATGATGGAGTTTAGGAAACTGTAATGCCCCTAAAGCACCAAATGACTTTCTCTGAGGACAGTCCTGCAGGTGATAACCACGTGATGTAGATAAAGAGAATATATAATGAATTTACATCACACCTGGTGTTTTGGGGCCTCAGGTTTTGGCTGTGGTTTGCAAGTTTCTTCCAAAAAAGATTTGTGGTGCTGTTTTCCATCTAACTTCTGGTCATACTTTGACAGGACATGATTAACCTTATCAGTGATTAAGGAGGACCTGGCTGAGTTTGAGAGCTGGTCTGCATTCTGCGGAGCAAAGAAGGCCACTACTATCGAACCTCTTAAAAGCCCTCTGTAGGGTCTTCCAGTCACTCTGGAGCTACAGAAAATATTATTGGACAAACTCCTCCTCCCCAGATAAATATATCAAAACATAAATGTTTCCTCCCCCTCCTCCCTTCTTTTTCCACCTGCCCCCCTCCTGCCCTGATTACTAGCTTTTTTTCCCCCTCATATAGAGTAGGATCCAGTTACTTTGAAGGATTCTTTTGAGTCCTTTAATGGAGGCAAACTCATCTGATTGCAAATGAAAGGAAACAACTTTGATCTTACTTCCAGATCTAGCCTCACCCCAGGTAGACTCACAGCCCGTCACCCCTTGATTCATCACTATCCCCTGAGCAGCCCTTCTTCCTTCTCCAAAACTCCACATCCAAATAGTCATCAAGTCTTGTTGATTTTACTCCTACCCATTTCTACCTCTTTTGCCATAGACCAGGCTGCCAATGTCCCTCAAGGGCTTCCTCCCAATTCTCCCAGCCGCCATTTTTGCTTCCTCTTAATTCATTTTCAACATAGCGTCTGGAGTGATTTTTTTCCCCCTGAAACACATAGCTATAATTTCTCTGTTTAGAATTCTTCAATGCCTGCTCATTATCCTTAGGATAAAGTCTAAGTTCCTTGTCAGGTCTTCCCATGGCAGACTTTTCAGGCCTCATTGTTCAACATGACCCTAAATGCAACATCAGTCATACTGAAAGTTTGGCCAAAATCACATAACATCTTGAGGCAGAGCTGGGACTTGAACTATAATCTACTTGCTCCCAAGTACAGTGTCCTTTCTTCTATGCAATAGCTGCTATGATCAGGAATATTTTTACATTTTCTTAGAATAATAGGGGTTGGATCTAAATTTAGCAATAGTCTTATTTTCTTGTGTAGAGTTCTGATCCTCCAGGACCTCAAAATTGGGCAGTAGGACATCCCAATGTACAGTCTCTAAAATTCAGGTTAAGAAAATAACCTTCACAAACTAACTGCAAAACCAATATATGCTCATTGTAGAAAGTTGGAAATACAATGAAAAGTATAAAGAGGATACAAAAACACCTATAATCCCACCATCTAGATATAAGCACTAACATTTTGGATATATTCCCTTAAAACCATTCTATACACACACTAATTTTTAAATAAGTTTTAAGTAGTGAATCCATGTACATGGTACAAAATGTTACAAGTACAAAGTGTACATAGTGAAAAGTCTCCCTACCACCTCTGCCCCCAGACACTCAGTGCCCCTCCTAGGAAACAACCACTCTTTTCAATTTTTTAAATATATCCTTTGACAGATAGTCCATGCATACACATAAACAGAGCAATTTTTAAATTCTCCTTTTTACAACCTGGTACATTGTAGGAGTGAATACAAACACATAACCCATTTTTCTTACTCTCTAGAGCTGACTCGCTTCCCGACTCCTTTAACAACCAATCTCCTTCCTGGCATCTTGGTCATAGTCATTCATAGGCCAGTCAAAATCACCTTAAAATCTGCCTTGCTGATAAATCCAGGGAAAGAGGGATCAAGTTCTTGAATTCTTTGGAGATCATCCCATAAACACCCCACCTAAGAGAGTCGAGGAATCAGAAGCTATATGATGTTGAGTGTCTTCAGCAGGGATATGTGTATGCAGGATGTGTGATGTTGTATCACAGCTCTCTGTACAACATCCTTCCAGTAAAGTAAGTCTTTCTAAGTGGTAAGAGTCACTGTGTCTAAATAACTTGCCCATTCTGACCCCTTACAATTCTGCTTCAAAGTACAGGGTCCGGCAGAAGTAAGGCCTGCTTCAGTGTGGTTGGTAGGGTAATAATATGGGTGTAATAATTTATAGTGTTAATTTGAACATTTCATCTAAACTTCAATGTGATGTTGTTATATTATAGAATTACATGCTTATGACTTTGTAATAAAAGACTTTGTAATAAAAAGGTGGCGTTATTTGTGCCGCACCCTATACTTGTAGTTTTCTAAACTTACCAAGCCCTCCCCTTCCTTTGCATATGCTCTTTCCTCTTTCTTCTAGAAATTCATTCCACCACCATCCCAACCTCCTCACCTCCCTTTTTTACCTGGCAAATTCCAGCTTCACCTGTACATACAGCCACCAGCTCTTTTGGAAAGCTTTCTCTGACACCCCTATCTCCCTACCCCCCACCAGTATCATTAGGTACTTCTCGGTGTCACTCCTTTCACCTGTGTGAAACCCCTATTATCCATTTGACAAATATCTATTAAGTGCCTATACATTCCAGGGACTGAAGAAATGGGGAGTAAGCCAAATGATGTCCTGATAGCAGTCAGAGATTGAATTGGAGAAGAAATCAGGAGGCAATTATCAAAGTATGATAAATGCTATGAAGAAGCACTCTGGGTGCTAGGTAGGGGGTGATCCAGAGCAGAGGCTCCCAAATGGTCCAAATGAGGCAGAGAAACTGACGGTTCAGCTGACTGCTGGAGGAAGTACAGGAATTAACTAGGTGAACTGAGGAATAAAAGGAAGGAAGACAGTTTCCAGTAGAGAACATCTTACATGACGACTCAGAAGGAAGAAACAGGAATTTTTGAGAAATTCATGGTTGTCTATATGGCCAGTGGATTTGTTTTAAGACTTGACCAAAAGATAGGCCTTTTAGAAAGAGCACCCTGGTTTCAGCAGAGAGAGGGGCAGGACTGGAGACAGAGGGACTGGTGTTTGTAATATTTACATAGGGTTTCCCCATAAAGGGTTGAAGTCCAGTATCAGTTTGAGTTTTAGACTTCTGCATTATTTTTGATTGCTGACTTGTTTCTGAGCTTTTTGAAAGGGCACTAGATTATATTCATCTTTTTAGCACCGGAACCTAGCAGAGATTATTAGCATGGAGTGCAAGGCATGTCTATAAAACACAAATGGTAGTACTTCCTTAGAGGAGCTTAAGCTCTAAGATGAGGCTCTTTTCTTGTTAAATTGAATAAAGTAATGTAAAATGGAGTATCTTTCTATTCCTATTAAAACATATTATTTAGTTAAAACATCATCTTCATCAAACACCAATTTCCTGTTAACAAATGACAAGTATTAACTACAAGGTGGAAGCACAAATATCTACCCCCAGGTGAATGGTCTGTAGGCAGCCCCTGAAACTGCTCTTTATTAAGGCACCGCTTGACCCAGAAATGAGCAATAAAGACTTCAGTCATGTGCATATGTCTGTATAAGGACAGAGATCTGATGTGAGCACGGCCCAATTGCATTGCTAAATTGTGGTGAGAGGTTATGAATGTCGGAGAAGAAACTAAAGACAATAAAACACCTAATAAGAACTAAATCCTTTTCAGAAATCTTTTTATTGTAAAATTAAATAAAGATACAGGAAGCCACATAAAATATTGCTTTAATTATTCATTTTAAGGTGAACACCCTTGTAACTACCACACAGATCAGGAAGCAGAACTCTGCCATCTAAATGTAGCCTCAGCTCGATTCCAATCCCCTTCTCCCCAACTAAGTAACCACTGTCTCGACTTTTCTAGTAATCACTTCTTTGGATTTTTACAAAATAATTTTACCACCCAAATGTGCATCCCCGGACAATATAGTTTACTTTTCATCTTGCTTATTTAAAAATACTTAGTATGTCTTTTAAATCTTTTTTAATCTATAGATTCTTCCCTCTGTAACTTCCATTTTCTTACAGTTTCTATGTTGGGAAGTCCAGGCTATTTGATCTGTTGCGTTTTGCAGAGGCTGGGTTTTATTGGTCATAGTCTCATGTGCCACTCACTCACCATGTTCTTCTGGCTTCTCTATCCTGCAGCTGGATCCAGAAGCTAGATCAGACTCAGCTTTGATTCCTTTGACAAAACTAAGCACTTAAAAAAATGCCATGAACTGTTAATAAGTTTCACATCTCACCATCAGCCCCCCTCCCTGTGAGTTGCTCCCAGTTCTGCCTGTCTGCTTGGCTGGCTCTCGGCTGCATCCTGCTCTCAGCTGTCAGTCATGGAGATGCTTCCTGCGTGCGCATACAGCCTCCCTTTGGCTCTAAGAGCTCATAGAGCTCATCAGTTCCCCAACACGGAGAAAAGGGACTAGTATCTCTGCTGTAGGCAGAAGCTCCCCTGGCACCTGAGTTGGGCATTTCCAGCCTAGATTATTCATGGCACCTCACCTACAAAACTTCACGAAATGGAAGGATATTCCTCCTTCACTCAGATACCCCTCCCTGCCTCTCCCCTACTGTTTCCTAAATATTATTCTCAGTCATATTGAAGGGGGAAAAAAAACTTTAAACTGTTCAAGTGAGACCTCATTTATGTCACCTTTCATCTTCTGAATGCACTTTTGGCCCAAAGTCATTTAAAACAACACAGTAATCACCAATCACTGTCATCACCAGATCCTGTACCCAGTTGATCAGAAGTTAAGTTAAATCCTGGTAATAGATAGCTTAGGATGGCCACTCTAATAATAAAAATCTATGGAGCACTATAGAATCAAAAGGTGACACTTCATTTGTCCTGAGGTGAAATAAGAGATCCTACTTTTCAGATCAGACTGAGTCATGTGGCCATTTATGCAGAACATGGCAATGACACGCCACTAACTAGGGAGTCACCCTGGTACTACTCTCTCTCACCTTTACATACAACCCATCATCAAAACCCTAGATCCACTTTTCTCCATGTCCCCTGACACTAACATGGTCCACGCCACTATTTCTTACTCGCAACATTGCCAGTCTCCTACCTGGAGTCCCAAGCTATGCTCTGGCTCCTCAAAATCTGTTCCCATACAATGGTGCACCTGGCCTGTTGAAACAGAAATTAGATCCTGTTTTCCTCCTCCACTAAAGTCTTCAATAACCTCTCACTACAGCAGTAAAGTCCAAACCACTTCCCAGAGTCAGCAAGGCTCCATGTCTTCACGCTCTCACCAACCCCTCCAACCTCACTGCCTTCCAGGCTCCAACCAGGTCTACATGCCAGCCACCCTGGGCTTCCCTCACTGCTCACGCCCCTCTCAGCAGGCGCCCTTCAGACATCCTTCCCCACTCCGCTTTCACATGGTTGCCAGGTTTCAGCAACACCGTCCTGGACCACCCATTTGGTTCAGACTCTCAGTCACTCACTTACTAAATACTTGGTGGTAAGAATCTGTTGCCTTTTTGCCCTTCAAATTATTGACCACAATTATTTTAAATTGTGGTAAAATATGTGTAACCTAAAATTTACCATTTTAACCATCTTAAATTCAAGTGTACATACAGTTCTGTGTCATTTGGTACATTTATATTATTGTACAGCTACCACCAACCATCCATCTCCAGAACTTATGAAAATGCTGTACCCATTAAACACAATTCCCCAATTCTGTGAATTTGACTATTCTAGCCATCCTGTGTAAGTGGGATCAGTCAGTATGTGTCCTTTGGTGTCTGGCTTATTTCACTGAGCAGCATATCTTGAATGTTCACCCATGTTGCATCCCGTGTCAGAGTATCCTTCCTTTTTAAAGCTGAGTGATATTCTATTGTATGTACAGACCACATTTTGTTGAGTCTTTCATCTGTTGATGATACCTGACTTGCTTCTGCCTTTTGGCTTGTATGAAAAATGCTTCTATGAACCTGAGTTACAAATATATGTTCAAGTTCCTGCTTTCAATTCTTTTGGGTATATGCCCAGAAGTGAAATTGCTGGATCACATGGTGACTATGTTTAATTTTGTGAGAAACCACATATTGTTTTCCATGACAGCTGCACCATTTTACATGCCCACCAGCAATGCATGAGGCTTCCAATTTCTCCACATTCTCACCAATACTTGTTAGTTTCTTTTTTTTTAAAATAGCCATCCTAATGTCTGTAAAGTAGTGTCTCACTGCGGTTTTGATTTGCATTTCTCTCTAGTGACAAGTGATGTTGAGTATCTTTTCCTGTGCTTATCTTTGTATCTTTGGAGAAATGTTTGTGCAAGCTCTTTGCCCATTTCTAAACTGGGTTGTTTGGCTTTTCGTTGTTTAGTTATAAGCATTCTTTGTATATTCTGGATACTAACCTTTTATCAAATATATGAGTATATGATTTGCAAATACTTCCTCACATTCCTTGGGTTGTCTTTTCACTCTGTTGATGTGTCCTTTCAGGCACAAAAGTTTTCCAATTTATCTATTTTTTGTCTGTGTTTTTTGGTGTCATATCCAACAAATAACTTATAACTTTTAATTATAAACTCATCTGAGTGTTTTATTTCATGGCTGCCTGCCCTAACAGACTGTATACTACACAGAAGCAGAAACCTCTGCTTGGGTAGCATTCCCATCCCAGTACCTTCATTGAGGCTGGTGACTAGCAGGTGTCCCAACACATATTTGTAATCTGATAAAAACATATGTTCTGATGTTTTTAATTTGTCATGCAGAATGGTACCCTATTAACTTGTATAGCCTTAAAAATTAATGAGTAATAAATGTAATTTCTATATAACATGTTATTGTCTTTAGCATGAAAATTCATACTAAATTAAGACATTTAATTTAAATCAAACACATATAAAGTTTTGAGAAGTAATGAGAAAATATTAAGCACAACAGAAACTATATCAATAGTTTATTTTGAAAGCACATTTTTTTTCAGATCAGAACTTTACAGATCAAAAGAAAACGAGTAAAAACCCATCTTCCAGGTCAATTCATTTTGGATCTGCTGTAACTTCATGATATATTTCTTCATTGGTAGTTTTTCCACAGCATACACCTGCTTCAAACGAGCAGTACAGCCCCCTTGAGCTAGTCTAAGTGATAGCCAGATAAAAATGCTAAAAAAGAGTCTTCTTTTACTTTCTTATTTTGTAAATTTTCACAATAAGGTTAACAAGTTTTAATCCCCTCTTAGATCAAGCAAGCCTACAAGGGAATCTCATTCTTTTACCTGCATGCTTCTGGGGATTAATGGAATAGGGTCTGTATTGTCAACTGCTAAGCAGCAGGGGGAGCTCACGAGGTTTTTTTAAGGCAGCTATTACCCGACATCCTGTCTCTCCAAAAATATTACATTAAGTACAAACTACACTACCAGGGAGAAACCCAAAAAAGAAGAAAAGGAAATAAAAAATAAAAACAGAGTGTCTTCTAATGAAAGGTGAAAATGGCCAAAATCAATTGTATAATAAAGGACTGTTAGAAACTAACACTTAATCCAGGCCTACAAATCCAACTCCCAGACTGTGCTTCCCTAAGCCCAGCATATCCGGGGGTGCCCGAGATCCCATCGCTGCTCCAGACCCTTAACTGTCTTTCTCATATGTCAGAGTTACTGGGCAGCTGGCTTTAAAACTATTGTGCTTAAATTTTCTAAATGTGTTTTTAAAACATTCAGTGCAATTCTCTTTGGGGAACAGGTAAAAAATGGGTTGTAAACCATAGAATAATGAAAGAACACATGGAATATAGCCCTCATCCATTGGGAACAGTGAGGGGAACCGGAGAGTTTTAGGGTGAGGATAAGAAGTCATTCCCTGCAAGCACAGGAATGATATGACAAATCTGAACAGAAAAGTGTTTCCTATTTAAGAGAAATCACAAGTGACATTGGTACTACTTGCTGTGTTGTCCTTTGAACCTTATCCTGGGCAACAGGAATTAATCTTCAGCATCAACAAGCTGGATAGTGCTCTTTATCATCAGATGCAGGATTAGCCACACATCATATTTGCTGATATAACAGGTTTGTACAATCTCAAGCTGATGATGTCCATCTCCCAGGAACTAGTTTGACATTCATTTGTTGGTTTACATCTAGGCCTGATTATTGTTTACAACTTATGCCTTCTGGCTGAGGAAGAGATGAGGAAGGTAAGAGTGGGTATGAAAGGCTTCCCATGATTTTAGGAGTTGGAAAGAGCCTTGGCATACTTTTCTATACAATGAAATACGTTTATTTTTGCAAATAGTAAAAGATGTTATTATTTTGTAACACATTTATCATTACTTATTACCTAATTATTACTTTATCATTACTTAATATTATTTAAATATATGATCAATGAGAACATGGGAAAATACATAAAGTACAAAGAAGAAACACCCAAAACTTTATAAAAATCAACTGCTAACCTTACATGTACATTCTTTATAAATACTTCCTTTCTGTAGGTAAATTACAGAGACAAAAACTATACTTGAGAATTATCCTGTGGAAGCTCAGAGGGAATGTGACCAGGGAGGGAGACTAACAAGGCTTCAGCTGCATCAGTAAATTTGTTTGAAGAAAAGAGCTGAAGCAAATACAGCAAAAGGTTGACAGCTATTGCATCTGGGTAGTGGATACAACAGGGTTTGCTATACCACTCTCTCTATTTTCCTGTAAATCTGAAATGTTTTATGACATCCAAAGTAAGGAAAATCTATAATTGCTGTAGTGACTTAGTGTGTGACATATTTGTGGCAGTTTTACCATTTCTTGGGGGCTCTGTTTGCTGCAGTCTTCTTTCTGGGACTAGAATTGTAGACAATTCTAGTTTTTCATAAATTACTTTTCATAAGCTCAAGAGACATCCAATAGAGATTTCTTTTCAAGGAGATTGGGTTGTTCGAAATAAATTCCCGATAGCAAAAAAAAAAAAAGAAAAAAAGAAAAAAAAATAGGTGATTCTCCCTTACAAACAAAGAAAGCACCCTCATCAGTAATTTAAACTGTTGGCCGTCCCAGTGCCTCCAGTGCTTCAGAGAGTGCCCCGCAGAACCGCACAACTGTGGGAGAACAATGGACACTGAACACAAAGTGGTGATGCGAGCATTTGAAGTTACATCTTCTTTGTGTCATTACCATCCCGAAGTGATGGATCTTCACTCTGGCCAGGTAGCAACCAATGAATGCATAAGTAAGTGGAACAACAAATAGATGTTTCACTTTCTTTCTTTCTCTCTCTCTCTCCCCTTCCCTGCTAAAATCAATAAATAAAAAAATAAAGTAAGTGATAGATCTTTTGGAGGGTGAGAGGTTCTTCTTTAATGGCTCAGATATGACACACTGATGCACACTCACAGCTTTTGGTGCTGGTTGCCTGAAGGTGCACTTGAGCTGGAGCGCAGTCACACACAGATGCCACTGTGATCAGAAAGCTCACCTCCCTGCGCATTACACGGTCAGCGTGCTCTTCCAGGCTCCTGCATTGGCAGGGCATCTTGACCTCATCTGGGTTCGAGACTACTTGCATTTTTAAAATTATTATTATTATTATTACTATATTGAATTTATTGGGGTGACATTGATTAATAAAAATTATATATGTTTTGGGTACAGAATTCAGATGATGGACCCAGACTCTTGGGGTCCCAGACCCTTTGACAGTTCAGCCTAGGTAATTTGTCCTTCTGGCAACAGTTGAAAGGCACCCAAATATATGAAAATCCACTCTGAAATACTATCACATAAAAGGAAATACATAATGAGAATCTAAAATTTAATTTTATAAATTTCCATGTGGGTTGTGGAGCCTACTTTTTCAAACTTTCATATGATGTTACAGTTTTCATTAACACCTCCCTTAAGTATTCAAGAGACACTAACAAATGTAAGACTCCATAAAAATAGCAAGTTGTTAGTTAATGGTCTGGAAAAAGAAAGGAGGAAAAAATTACAAAGATGATCTTCTTGGAAATCCAAAAGACTTCCTGGTCAGAAATCAGGGAAAGCTTTATCAGAACTGTTGAAGGATACTGAACAACTGATTTAAACAATCGTTGTGAAATTTTCAATAAAACTCGAAGTGAGGAATTTGGTTTCCATTAATTAAGGCATTACAGTCAGCCAAGGCAGGGTCTCACTCTTCCCTCCCATTCAAGGAGCTATCTTGGCAGCAGTGATGGGCAGTGGAGACACAGTGTGAGGAGGTCAGGCCACACGAGGTTAAGACCAGCTCAGAGGTGCAGATCACAGAGACTGAGCATCAGAAAGGGCTCCTGCCTCTGGGTGCGGAGCCCACACTGAATGTGCACCCAAAAACCAGGAACTGGCAGCAACTCCTAGTGAGCTTAAAGAGAAAAGAAAAATGCATGCCCTGACACTGCCTGAAGGCCAGCATCTTTCCCCCAAGACCATGGACAGGGAACAAACAGCCTGGGGCAATGGTGTGGGTGGGCAGGGCTGCTTAGCAGAGTTCAAGGGGAGGTGGCCAGTCCCTTCGGGGCCGGGAGACCTGACACAGGCACACCCAAGGGCACTGGATAGAGGGTTGAGAAAACATGGTTCCTCTTAATGAGTTATTTTTGCACTTGGGTGACCGAAGGGCTGTTTCTGGAGGCTGATGATGAAAAACTTGCCAGGCTTTTGTGTGGAGAAATGGCAGGCACTTTCCATCTTTTTTTCCCCCCGGGGAGAGGGGCGACTAAAAAGAAGGCCTTTTGGAGTCTTCATGAGAGATGTGGATTTTAAGGGCGACCTTAGGTCATACAGAACTAATCAAGCGAAAACAATAAGAAAATGAGCCTGACAGTCAGCAAGTATCTGAGGACTTTATCAAAAAGAATTAGAAATGGACAAATTCACTGGGAGCTGCAAGGGATCAAATCTGCAAGGTGGCATTGTGTGGTCAGGATTAAATTATTTATTCATTGTTAATTTATTTATTTATGTATGTGCAAATGACCTTGCTGCTGCAGGTGCTAAGGCGCCTCTGAAAAGGCCAGGTTTTTTTTAGATCCAGGCCTAGAATGTTGGGCCATTTAACCCATTCTTTCCTTAAGGCGATCAGCACTGACTTTTTATCTAAGGAGATAGAGGAGGGAAACCGTCTGTATGCAGAGGGCTGCCAGACTGGAGCTGACCGGAGGACCCAAGGGTTTCAGCTTCATTCAAGATTCTGGGGAAGGCTCTGTGCAGTTTAATGTCCAACGAATTAGCAAATGAATGCTTATGTCAATATGTGAAAAATCCCTGCTTCATCTAAACAGATAAAAAGCCTCTGGGGAAACCCCAGAAAATGCAGGCTCTTTTTCTTCCCCTTTTTGGTTAATTTAACTTAATTTTTAAAAGAGGGCATAGCACTTCCTGAGTTCCATGAAAGCCCCTAAAAGTACAAAAAATGAAAAAAGATCTAATGGATACTTGATCTCATACATGCTTGAAATAGACTCCATGTGACTACCAGAAGAAATAAGGAGTTTTATTCAGCAATTCTCTGTGCTGTGTTCATTATTTAACAGTGTCCTGCCCAAATGGAAAAGCAGAGAATCCATCTCTACCTCTTACACAAGCCTAAGGCATGAAAACAAATAATTCTGTATGTACAATAACATAGTTTGGAAGAGAAATCAATATTGACATTATTTTCTCTACGTTTAGGCAAATAATGATCAATGAAAATGGTCATCCCATGTTCCTGCTGACCCAGCACAGTGGGGACACTGTGTTAAACATGACCTTTGGAGGAAGAGAACACGAGAAGTCAGTGTGGGGGACTCTGACAAGAAGTCGCACAGATTGAAGCCAGCAACCTCGTGTCAGCGTCAGCGAGTTCTCTCTCCTTCAGGGGAAAGACCCAGATTTGCGAAAGAGATATACGACAGCCAAAAATCCTGGGAGGGGAATCTTTCTACTAAATTAGAAAGGGATGCTAGCAAATGATTCGATGTGGGAGATGCCTCATTTCACAATACAAAGCTGCCTCTCCCGGTTAGCACCAAGGCAGGCTTTAGCCAAAAGAGATGGAGAAGGGAAAAGAAAAAAAAGGAAAACCAAAAGAAATGTCTTCAAATATAACAGCCATATTTTAATTTACCCATTCAGTTGTTGTTTGCCCCTAAAATATAATAGATTAGCTCCTAAGTACTAAATAAACTAATCAGTTCTGAAGGAAACAAAGTAGAGGACTTTTCCATATTGCTGAACATCATTAACTTATTCTCTACAGTACGTGCTCAGCAAGCACATGTTGGCTGGCGGATGGCTTCTTTTCCACCTCTGAGCTTTCAAGGCTATGTGCCCAACCCCATGGGTATTGCCAGAATACCCAAGCACATTTTTACCTTCACGTAATATATTGGTCATTCATACGGTATCAAGTATAATCTTTGGGTCTTCTGCTCTTTTCAAGTTAGGGTGGGGTGGGAATTAGGATGTATGCTGTGAAAATCAAGTGCATTATGGTCTCAAAGCTTACAGCCCTCTGACGTGGAAGAAACTTAAGAGACACACTGCTCTGCCCTACTTGGTACCCCAGGAAGTTGATCTCTCCCTAAAATCTGCATTACTTCAGCTCCTGTGTCCTCGGGCTTCCACCTGGGTTTGCCAATGAAAGACAACAGCAGGAGACAGAGGCAGGAAATTTCACCCCTGCTGTTTGTCTGCCTTGGAGCCCTGCGTGATTTGGCCAGTGGCTCCCAGCTTCCCTGGGGTAGTCCCCCTTTCCAGGTGTTGATGACACCTCTTCCACAGCTCCACAGGCTCCTTGAACAGCACCACCATCCTTCCTTTGCTATTTCAGGCCTGATGGAGGCCTCCCCATGTGGCTAGTTTGTTGGTGCCTCAACAATCCCTCAATTTTGCTCAACCTCTGATTTTTTAAATGAGCAAAACATTTGAATAGACATTTCTCCAAAGCAGCTATACCTACATCTAATAACACATGAAAAGATGTCAAAATCAGTCATTAGGGAAATGCAAATTAAAACCACAATGAAATATTACTAGGCATCTGCTGGGATGACTAAAGTAAAAAGATACACATTGAGAAGTGTTGGGGCAGAAATGGAGAAACTGAAAACTTCATTCATTGCTGGGGGAATGTAAAATGGTGCAACCATTCTGAAATGCAGTGTGTCAGTTTCTTAAAAAGTTAAACACAAGTTTACAACACAATCCAGCAATCCCACTCCTGCGAATCTATCAGAGTAATGAAATGCATGTCCACACTAAGAAACACACACAAATGTTCATGGGATCATCATGCATAACAGTCAAAACCTGGAAATATTCTAAACGTCCATCAACTGATGAATGAATAAACAAAATATAATATGCTCATACAGTGGAACACTATTTGGCAATTAAAAGCACTTACTTCCCAATACATGCTACAACATGGATGACCCTGGAACACATGATGAGGCTACGTGAAATAGCTGGACACGAAGCACATATCACATGATTACAGCCGCAGGAAAGGGCTGGAAAGAAGGCACTCACAGGAACAGAAAGAGGGCGGAACTGCTCTGGACCGCATGGCAGTGACAGTTCCACGACTCTACACACTTCCTGGGATCACCGAGTTGTACACGTATAATGGGCGGATTTGTAAATGGTTAAATCTGTAAATGAGTAAATATTTGCATATTTGTAAATATGTAAATTATATCTCAATAAACCTGTTTTTAAAAAATCTCACAGTAGATAAATGGTAGTACAAAATATCAAAAAAGGTGATCCTGACAGATTGTGATTAATAAACCTATACGGAGAGGTAGGAAGTAAAATATAACTTGGTGCTAGAGTTTCTCAACTTTCCTAAAAATTATCAAAAGTTTACTTGGGGGGTTATATGAAGCAATTATACTTAAAGTGTTTCTTTCATATGAAGCCATTAATTATTTTTACAACCTTTCAGTGTGTTTCAGATTTCTCACAGGTTTTGTTTAGTCTATTATATTCCCTAAGATTCTGTTAAGTATTTGGCTATGGATATCTTTTTGTGATTCTATTCCAAACTTTGTTTTATTTGAATTCCTGTAAGTGATAGCATTTTGGTAAAGAACAAACTGTTACTGTGAATGTGCTCCTGTGACATAAGAATAATTTCTGAGCTTCTCTGAGGCTGTTCAAGTGACTGCATCAATCATATACCCACAGATACTATTTCTGTAAAAAGTGGCCAGTATTTACAAGCAATTAAGGCATCATGGATACAGACAGAATATTCCACCTAAAGTATCTGTGGCAGAGGCTTAGTTGTCTACTGTAACATCCATCTGCCTTTCCTCCCTCCCTTCCTTCCTTGCTGGGATCAGTGCTATTCAGAATAAAAGACTACATTTCCCAGTCATCCTTGCAGCTGGGTTTACCCATGTGACTAAACTCTGGCCTTATGATGTAAGTAGGAGTATTGTGTGAGATTTCTTAGAATGGTGCTTAAAGTGAACAGACTGAGCTGAAAGGAACCCCTTTTGCCCTTCTGCCTTCCGCCTTCTCCCCTTTTCAAGCCTGCCACTAGAACACGAAGGCCAGAGCTTCAACAAGCATTAGACCCGTGAAGTAACCTTTAAATGTGAAAACAAAGCTTTAGAATGGTAGAGCAGCCTGGGACCCTGATAATACCCTGACACTGCCATATTGGCCCTGGGCTGCCTGCTCCATTCTTCTCTTATGGGATGAGAAACACAGCAGCCAAGTTTCCTTTATGGACACAAAACCGCATCCTAACTGACACCCTGTCTAACATAAGAATCCAAAGGAATTGATTCTCTAAGGAATGAGAGGAGACAGGAAAGCAAGGAAGTAAAGTTCCAAAGCAGTCAGCAACGTGTCAGTGAGGCCAGGAGAGGGGATACAGTGATACTCAGTAGCCATGGTAACAACTACAGCTGCTATATTGAAAGTCATCTCAATAATAGGATTTGTAGAACTACACTTAATGGTTTCTGCCTAGTGAGGCAGGAAATGGTAAACACACACACACATCTCAAATGTTCATTTCCTAAATCTGGTTTATCTTTTTGAAAGATTAGAGAATTATCATAATGTGAAAGCTAAGTCCATGCAATTGTTTCTGAAATGCTGCTCTAATCAGAAAAACATTCCTTCAAAGTACAAAATTCTCACACTATTTGTAGTTTCTTAAATTTCTTAAAAATATAGTACTTGTTGACCATAGATAAGGGGAATAGATTACGTAGTGTCTTCTGTGGCCTTCTTTAAAAAAATATATTTTATTGAGTATGCTATTACAGTTGTCCCACTTCTCCCCCATCATTCCCCTCCACCCTGCACACCCCCGCCCACCCACATTCCCCTCCTTTAGTTCATGTCTGTGTGTCATAAGTTCTTTAGCTTCTACATTTCCCACACTATTCTTGCCCTCCCCCTGTCTATTTTCTACCTACCGTCTATGCTACTTATTCTCTGTACCTTTTCCCCCTCTGTCCTCCTCCCACTCCCCTGTTGCTAACCCTCCATGTGATCTCCATTTCTGTGGTTCTGTTCCTGTTCTATTGTGGCTTAGTTTGCTTTTGTTTTAGGTGTGGTTATTAATATCTGTGAGTTTGCTGTCATTCTTACTGTCATATTTTTTATCTTCTTTTTCTTAGATAAGTCTCTTAAACATTTCATATAATAAAGGCTTGGTGATGATGAACTCCTTTAACTTGACCTTGTGTGAGAAGCACTTTATCTTCCCTTCCATTCTAAATGAAAGCTTTGCTGGATAGAGCAATCTTGGATGTAGCTCCTTGACTTTCATGACTTGGAATACTTCTTTCCAGCCCCTTCTTGCCTGTAAGGTCTCTTTTGAGAAATCAGCTGACAGTCTGATGGGAACTCCTTTGTAGGTGACTGTCCCCTTATCCCTTGCTGCTTCTAGAATTCTCTCCTTCATTTTAATATTGGATAATGTAATTATGATGTGCCTTGGTGTGTTCCTCTTTGGGTCCAACCTCTTTGGGACTCTGTGAGCTTCCTGGACTTCCTGGAAGTCTATTTCCTTTGCCAGATTGGGGAAGTTTTCCTTTATTAATTTGTTCAAATAAGTTTTCCACTTGTTGCTCTTCCTCTTCCCCTTCTGGTACTCCTATAATTCAGATGTTGGGATGTTTAAAGATGTCCTGGAGTTTCCTATGACTCTCCTCATTTTTTTGAATTCCTGTTTCTTCCTTCTTTTCTGTTTGTTTGTTTCTTTCTTCCTTCTGGGCTACTCCATTGATTTGAGTCCCAGTTTTCCTCCCATCTCTATTGGTTCCCTGTGCATTTTCCTTCATTTCACTTATTGTAGCCTTCGTTTGTTCATCTAATTTGTGAGCAAAATAAACCAATTCTGTGAGCATCCTGATCACCAGGGCTTTGAACTGTGCTTCTGATAGGTTGGCTATCTCTTCGTCGCTTAAATGAATTGACTCCGGGGCTTTGATTTGTTCTTCCATTTGAGCCATTTTTGGTGTTTTTTTTTTGGGGGGGGGGTTCTGGTTATAGCTGTTATGTAGTGAGGGGCGGAGCCTTATGTGTTCCCAAGGGTGGGGCAGCCCAGTCACTGGGTAGTGACTCTGTATGTGGGGGCAGGGTCCGAGAGGGAACAATGGCGCTTGCTCTGTTCTCTCTCAGATTCCAGTCCCTTCTGCCGCTTCCCCTTCGTCTGGATTATCTGCACGCCAATGTGGGACCACCTGGTCAGCAAGACACCTTGCACGGCCTCACTGGGTCTGCACCATTGCCACCTTGTGCCTGGGATCTGCTAGCTGCCACCTGCGCACCTGGGATCTGCCAGCCTCTGCTGCCTGCTCACCCAGGTCTGCCAACCTACACTTTTTCCTGCCGCAACTCTGCCCCTCTTACCACTCTGGATGAATGGTTGTTGGATTTCCATACAGTTTAATTGTCTGTCAGTTCTGGTTGTTTTCTTGTTTCTAAATCTTTGTTGTCCTTAATTTTGGTTGTTCAAGGAGGCACAGTGTGTCCACCTACGCCTCCATCTTGGTCGGAAGTTCTTCTGTGGCCTTTTTACCTAAATTCTGTACATTCAGACTTAAGACTCATCAGGTGCTCCCCCTACACATGCGAGGCATTTGCAGCATTCTTGAATGAACACAAGGCCGTGGTTGTGTTAGTACTGTGTGCAGACAGACACCGAATGGAGACTCCAGATGAGACAAGGCGATGATCTGTAGACCCACACCAGTGGTGCCTGACAGTATTGTAGGACAGACACTGTGTGTGCTGGTGCATTCAGTGAAGAACTGTTATAAAATAAGGCTTCACTGACTGGGGCAGTAAATATGGGCTGGTGGCTTGGGCTCTGGTGCAGATGTACTTCTAATTTAGGCTTAGAAATCCTAAATGACTCAGAAAAGGACTTAAGAGTCATATAAAAATTAATTCCTGAATTAACCTTTTCTCCAGGGGCCTCAGGAAGTCACCTTTCTGAGTCTCAGCTTCCTTCCTTGTACAAGAAAGAAGAGAGACAACTTGACCTCTGGGGTTTCTTTTAGTGCTACCTTGCTAGTAATATGACTTTTCTCCAGGGAGTAACACAAAATAAAAATACTATAAATAAAAATTCATGCATTCTGAGTAAATGCAGTGTCCTCAGATGTGCTGAAAGGAAAACACTCTGGGAATAAACTAACTTACTTCCTGGTTTAGTAAGTATAAATGATATGAACTTTCCTTCAAGATTTCAAGTTAGTAGTTAT
This sequence comes from Anoura caudifer, assembly GCA_004027475.1. Lineage (NCBI taxonomy): Eukaryota > Metazoa > Chordata > Mammalia > Chiroptera > Phyllostomidae > Anoura > Anoura caudifer. The sequence continues at coordinate 205,966 of PVKU01002267.1, forward strand.
TTTAGACCATTAAAGTTTACAAAGTGAATCTAAAAATACAGGGACTTGGCATGTGATGGGTTGTTCATTCCTAGCCCTTTTAATAGGCCTACTTGATACAGACAGCCGTGGCTACCTGCCTGGGCTGGGAGAAACACCTTCCCATCTCACCCCAGAGGTTCACTAAAAGCAGCCCTGTGGGAAATAAAGTGCTCTTGGAGCCTTGTGCTGTGGGCTTGTTCGGACTTCTTCCCTCAGATTAAAACTCCCTGTGACCATTCCAGAGGGGGTTAGAGATTAGGCAGTATGGAGAGGGTAGCTCAGAAGCTATTGGGCTGACAGGACAAAGGTTTTACTTTGACCTTCTAAGATCCTGAAGTCTTCTCACAAGATATATTTTAAGTTTCTGGAATCCTAAATCTCTCTGAAATCCATTCAGCTCACCAACAAGTACCAAAACTTGCCTGGCAAAAAGTGACTCACACCCAATAGGCTGTGAGTTCCTGTGAAGTAACACTATTCCTCATATTTTTATCATACTATATTAGTTTGGACACCAATGTATCTGTGTACCAATATACTCTTACCGTTAAAATCATACAGACAAATTCTGGAATAGGCAAACTACGACAACAAAGAAAGATCAGTACTTGCCTGGGGCTGGGGGAGGGGACTGACTCTATGGGGTGAGGACAATGTTCTAGGTCCTCATTTTAATGCTGGTATCCATGTGTCAGAATCCACTGAACTGTATACCTGAAATGGGTGAATTTTGTTGCCTGTAAATTACATTTTGATTTACTTGACATTAGAAATAAAAACAAAACCATGCATCAGAAGACACAAACCAGAGAATTATATTTAACCCAACTCTCTGGGGCATTTTGACTACACAGGTGCACACCCACCAATCCCAGCTGGAATCAACCTCCTGACTGCCAGCACAGGGGTTAGACCAGAAGGACGTTAGACAGTGCCTCATAGCGTTTGGGGAAAGTGCTGCCATGAAGTCTCACTTAGAGAGAGAAAGCAGTATTCTAGCATTGACTCTATGGGGTATATTCAGTGGTGGGGAACATGAGGAAATGGGCTGGAACACTACACCACTCTGATGGAGTGGAACTCTGATGCAGGATTAGACAGCCCCGTCTCTAAGCCTCAAGCTCTTGTTATGCTGAAATTCTGTCACACATGAGTGTCAGGATGCATTAATAATATTCATTTAATTATTTAGGCACTTTATTTCTTTAGGAACTTTGGTAATTGCCTTGGTGGCATTTTCTTAATTTTATTATAATCAATCATTGTAATTATTTTTCCCTATGTATAGTAACATATCAAAACTTTTCAGTTGTGCCCTACCTAGTGTGGCTCAGTGAACTGAGGGCCAGCCTGTGAACCAAAGGGTTGTTGGTTCCATTCCCAGCCAGGGCACATACCTGGATTGTGGGCCAGGTCCCCAGTAGGGGGTGCTTGAGAGGCAACCACACATGTGTTTCTCTCGCTCTCTTTCTCCCTCTCTTCCCCTCTGTCTAAAAATGAATAAATGAAAAGTCTTTAAAAAAAAAACAACTTTTCAGTTGCCTTGACAGATTTTCTACCAGACTTTTTCATGTCAGAACTGCCAAACGTACAAATAAGAACTCACTGACTATTTAAAGTTATTAATGAGTATCAATATTCAGGTAATATAACATGTTCTAAAAAGTATCACTGTATGTGTATTATAGCATTTAACTGAGAAGAAAATTTTTATTTCTAAAATCAAAGAACATGACCAATAGCCTAAAATTCTTGTTCTGGATAACTTAATTGAACAAATGTGATTAAATCTGAGAAAATGAAGGAGAGAGTGAGACTAGTAATTAATCTAGTCAATCAATAAAGCTAGTTTCTAAAAAGCCCTTCTGAGATTTCTGCTTAAGCATGAAAGATTAAATACACGTTTATTTCCTCTCTCTCCTAAAACCCTTCCAAAAAGAGAGTAAAGGAATAAAAATGGCATAAACTCACAAGTACAAAGGGCACAGTAGTGAGGACAGCGGCACATAAGAGATGTCCCATGTAGTGTCAATGCTGGAAAGGAGAAGAAGGCTTGGTAACTGGGGAGCAGGGCTGAAACCTCTGGACAGGAGCAACGGTGTGTGGACAAGGAACTGAACCGCCAGCACACACTCCTGGCCAGACCCGAATTTGGATGCAGCAGGGAACTTGGAAGGCAAGGATAAGGAAAGAGGCTTGAAAAAGGAGATTAAAAGTCTGACTGCAGAGAAACTGAACCAGGAAGGTTCTAGATTCAAAGACATCAGGGAAACTGGACTCAGGGTCAGGTGTCACACTAAGTACAAGAATTAAGTGGAAGTCTGCCCATTCAATATTTTCACGGCCAACTATTTTATCCCATTGGGCCCCCGGGTACTGCTGGCCAGGCTCACCTTCCCAAGGCAGAAAATGAGAAGATTCTCTATTAAGAAGGTGACACACACAAGAGAAAAGACATAAAAATTGACATTTGGGAGTCACCAAGTAAAATGCCTGGACCCTCAACAATCACTATTATCACCAACACACAGGAAGTATTTAATTGACCTGAAAGCCTTACTTTTAAATGTAAATGAATATTGAAAGACCACTGAACAGTTAGGAAAGCCTCTAATGTGGAAGATAGAGTTCATAAAAAATAAAATACAATGGCAAAAAAGAAGAAAAGAAGAAGGAAGACTATAAAGATAAAGCAGGAAGCAGAAGAAAATGTAAAACAACCTCCTATAATTAATTTCCTCTTAGGATAAGAGAATATTCCTTTATCATTCATTCAACAAAGACTACCAAGCAGCTGACAAACATTAGCATTGTTCTCATTTCTGAGGATGCTGAGTTTTTAAAAGGATACAAAAATTCCTACCTTCATGTAGCTTGTAGTCTAGTGTATAACGTGTCTATGAAACTAGAACAGAATGTTATATGAGGAATAATCACATAGTTTTTTAAAAGCTCTAATAAATTAGAAACTATCATAGTCCTCTCTATTCCTACTGCTTCGTTTCAGGCCCTTGAATGCTCACAGCAGTTTGGAAAGAGGTCTCCTCCATCCAACTTCACTGCCACCACCTCCAGCCATCTTGCTCATAGCTGCTGGAGTAATTTTGATGCAACCAGCACTTCTCGGTCACGTCACTCCTCTTCCTGAGATCCTCTCATGCTACTGAACTGCCTTCAGGATAAAATCCAAAGCTCTGGGCAGGTCATTAGGCTCCCTGTGTTCCGACTCCTGCTTCTCTCTTCAGCAGCTCCACCTGCGTGCACCCCATGTCGTATCCCTGTTTGAATGACTGTTTATAATTCTTTAACACATAATGTTCCTTTCTTAATACTCTAGACCAGCGGTTTTCAAAAAAAAATTATTTAAACAATAAGAACTACATTTTACATTGTAATTCCATACACTTTCAGGATTTATCTGTCTGTCTGTCTGTCTGTCTCTCTCATGCACATGCACACATAAATACAATGGAAAAAAGGTTTCATGAAAAAATACCCACACTATATGAGGTCCACTCTGATATTTTCTATTCTATTGTGTTATTTTTAAAATGCTGATCATAACATGTTAAGCTGATTTCATGACCTATTAAGGGCTCCCAACCCACCATTTGGAAAAAAACAAACAAACACTCCTGTAGGTCCTTGCATATGTTAACTTCCCTATTTTGAATACTTTTCACCTTTTCTTCTTCTGGTTCATTCTGACCTGTCCTTCAAGAACCCTTTAAAGTGCCTGCCCCCTCCCTGCTCCCCGGATTAGGTACCCCTCTATTTCCATAGCAGCTCATGCACACCTGCCTCTCCCCTTTATTGTTGCCTCTCCATTGGTAACTGTCCCCCCTTTTGACTGTGAGTTGGGCGGTGATGGAGTTGCTCATACATATATACCCCCCACCCCCCACCTGAGAAAGAGTGGACAGCTCCTAGAAGACCCTCAATGAATATTGGCTTATGAATTGCTCTATTCCATTTTTCACTTGGGTAAACTGAGATGCCCAAATCACAGGGCTCCCCAATCCTGAACTTTTCTTCTATTTGAATAAAGCAAGCCATCTCCTGAGGGAACTTTTCTGTAACAGAGCCATCCAGAAGCTTCTAGTTTAGGCAGGAGCACTTCTCTTCCCATTATGGTTTAGGGCAGCAGTTTTCAAATTTGTGGGGGTGTGGTCCAAGAAAACCTTTACACTCTTAAAATCAGTAGGGACCTCAAAAAGTCTTGACTTGTGTGAGATTATATATTTATATATGTATTATGTACTTATGTTGTTGCTACAACATGTATGAAACTGGAAGGTATTATGTTAAGTGAAATAAGTCAGACAGAGAAAGACGAATACCATATGATCCACTTATATGTGAAATCTAAAGACAAAACAAATGAACAAACAAAACAACAAAAACAAGCTCACGGATACAGAGAACTGATGGTTGCCACAGGGAAGGGCAGAGACGAGTGAAAAAGGTGAAAGGGGAAAACAGGTATACACTTCCGTTATAAAATAAATACGTCACAGGGATGCAAAGTACAGCATAGGGAATGTAGTCAGTAATATGGTAATAACCGTGTGTGGAGACAGATGGCTACTAGATGTATTGTGTTCGTCACATCATAAGGTATGCAAATGCTGAATCAGTGCTGTACACATGAAAGTAATATAATACTGTATGCAACTATACTTTAATAAAACATAATGTTATAGTGATTTTTCAATGAAACAATAAGATGAAAATGTAAGATTAAAAAACTTTTTTAAAAATAATGACTATAAGTAGATCAAGGATTAACTTCCTTTCCATTCAAAATGAAAGTGTGATTATTAATGTATACAACAAGAAGTTTAACTCTATGCTTCATTTCCCTTTTACATTTTCCTACACCAAATAAATAAGGTCTTCCTTATCCTTTTCATTTTCCTTTTTTTGAGGAGGTGATCTTCATAAAATAAATGTGCTCTAAAGTTCACATCCATTCTTTCCTGTCTTCTCCCGCCCAGAGTTTTCACCAGATGTGATTCACTCAGTTATTTTCTTCCACCCTGTCCCCAATATCTTGGTATGTTTGCTTAGGTTTCAAACTACTGCTAAGTTTTTAGATTTCTTTCAATGCTCAGACCCACTGGAAGTAGAAGTTTCTTAGAAGCAATATTATTAGTGAAGTAAAACCCCATTGTTTATTAATTATGTATATACTTTTCTAGTCAAATACAAATTTCAATGTTAGGTGTCGTCGCCAAATAAACTAAGAAAGCCTAGACATTTGAGAGACACAAGCATGCCTCATGTTGCCACAGAAAATAAGAAAGACCTGAAAAACTACGGACTAAGCATTAGACGGACACATAGATAGAATCAATGTGCTTTTTCTCATGCAAAGGAAAAAATTAGATGCAAACTTTACATTTAAAACTGCATTGTTCCCCTTTAATCTGGCCACCATCCGAGTGGTGATCTGGATGTTAGAGAAGAGATGAATGGGAGACACTGGCAGGGATTGAAGCTTGGAGATGAATGTGGAAATGTAGAATGGATGTTTCTTTTTTTTGGCTTTGAGTTGACTGTTGTTTCTGTCTGTTTTTTAGAACTGATCCGAGAGGACAGGGAAGTCAGTGTGGGCGGCTCTAAGGAGCCTCCCTCTCTACAGCTGCGGCTCAGAGGATTATGGCGCTTCATCCACAAGGCAACATTGCACAAGTAGCCTTTGAACAAAAGTCATGGATACTATTAATGATATGGTAATCCTTAATCGAGCTACCTCCCAGTAGTGATTATACTGACATGGGAAGAATATCTAAGTCGTGGAGGCAGCCCACAACAACACTGAGTCATTGTTCACCCCAGGCTTGACCAGGACTAACTTTTACCAGCATCTCTAATGTCACCTCTCCCTCTGGAGCCTCCCCCAGCCCCCGGCCCCAGCTTCCACTCCCACTCCCACCCCATCACGGTAAAAAAGTGGCAAAGAAAACCCTGATCCTAAATCTTTTTTCTGATTTGTTTTTGCAAGTTCCCACACACATTTAGTGTCAGCTCAAAATCCATGCTGTCAACTGCCTCTAGGAACCATTTCCATCTGAGAACAAGACCACACAAAGGTTAGCTCGGTAGGTCCCAGTGAAGATGTTTTAATTGTCTGACAATAGATTCTTCCATCATTTGACTTGCAAATTCTGTCCTCTTGCTCTCAGATAACATGTTCAGAATTAGAGAATTTGTCAACAAACTTCCAAAATTTCCTAAGTTATAATGCGGAGACAGCAGCAGTTTCCCCATTTGACATGACTCAAACACCCCCCAGCAGGGAGAAGTCCATGGTGCACTGTGCTGTGGAACCCCCCGGGGGTCAAACTAACTTACTCATAGGTGGTTACTCTTCATAGAAGGAAAGCAACTTTCATGAAGAAGAAACCTGGGTAAGATTTTTATGTAATTATGTGTGTAGGATAAATATGCTTATGTTAACAATTTAAATGACTTGTGGAAAATGAACTTAACAATGATAAAGAAACTATACCCTGACCACCATCCTGACCTAATTATTTCTCTTCCAAGTGTTATTAATATTCTAAATAAACCACTTCTCTGCTTTCCAAAACAAATCTAAAGAAAAACAAGAGCTTCTATAATTGTACAGGCACTCCCCCATATTCATGACTAAACAGATAACCTTTCTAAGCCATATAATAAGCCATGCTCTCAGCTTAAATGAAGCTGGGATATGGATAAAATCTGATTTTTCTGACAAATATCTCTGGAGAATACCACTGCTCTAGATCAGTTTTCCTTTGGTCTTTGCAAAAAAAATTTTTTTAAATTACACATAATTTTAGTAGAATTGTCATCTTGAATGAAGATAAGAGATATACACTCAACCAATACATGGCTACAAAGGACAAACAAGAAATTGTATACATATGGTATTTTAAAGGATATTTTTCTACTCACAGTAAAGGTTCATACAGAACACTATGACAATTTATGAATAATTTAAAAATTACAATATTTAATGTGCTGCCTTCTGCTAAAATTGATAATCGACAGGTTACTGTTGAAGCTAGATTGCGGGGAGGATGTGAGGGAAATCTCCCTCCATTCTTTGGACTTTTTGGATTTTTACAAGAATGTATCACTTTTCTAACTTAAAAAAATAATGACAACAAGTAACCAAAAAAAACATGGATTGCTTGGACCATCTGAACCTCTTTTCCACTTTAAGTAGTTATATTTGTGAGCTTACTCATGTGAAGGCACCACTGTGGCAACATCACAGTTACAGCAAACTTCACAGTGAAAGTTCTGGGATTCTGGTTTCTGCCAAAGTTGGCCGCATGGAGTAACACCTCATGTGAAAGGAAAGCACAGAGGCTTTAATTAACCTCAGCCCATTTACCTGCTTCCCTTTCATTCCCAACAGGAATCATAGCTGAATACCACCAGCCTTAGCACCAAAAGTTTCAGCCCTGCATCTTAACCTCTTTGAGTCTGTTTTTAAATCTGTAAAATGGAGATTACGATACCTGCCCTTGCCACCTTATTGGCCCATGATAAGGTAAATGATCATTATTCAAATACAACTGTAAAGCCATAAATGACAGCGAGCCTCCACACTACAGAAATATTTTGTTTGGGGTTCAGTGCCTGCAGTGCTAAGTTGCATATTTGCTAAAAGAAAATAATAGGTAAATCTTCAAATTCATATTTAATCTGGATAAGCAATTCATTTACATTATTTCTGCTTTCCCAAACAATTGTCTCATCTTCTGTAAACATTGGGTAAAATGATTCATAGTTACTTTTGCTCAATTTGTTAAATTAAACTTGTGAGGAAAATTTAAGTTTTCCATCACATTTTATAGATAGAGAAACTAAGGTACAGAGGCTTTAAGAACTGATTTACTCGGGGTCAGACAACAACTGAAGTAATTCCTTCCTTCCATTATGCTGTCTACTCTGAAAAGATTTGCTGTCTAATTCTGTTCTGTCCAAGAAGAATACACTGCAAGCCACTTAAATAACTTAAAATTGTCAACTGTACATTTTTAAAGTTTTTTTAAAAAGGTAAAGTTAATTTTAATAATTTATTTTATATAACCCAATATACCCAAAATGTTATCATTTCAACATATAATCAATATAAAAATCATTCTGCTTTTTGGTGATGAATGTTAATTAGACTTATTTTATTTTATTTTATTTTAATTGTTGTTCTTGTACAGTTTTCTGTCTTTTGCTCCCATTCCAGCCCACTGCCCCAGCCCTCCCCACCTCCCTCCCATTTCCACCCCCACTAGTTTTTGTCCATGTGTCCTTTATACTTGTTGCTCCAAACCCTTCCCCTTTCCCCCTGAAATTCCCTCCCCTCTCCCCTCTGGTGACTATCAACCCCTTCTCAATTTCAGTGTCCTTGGTTATATTATGCTTGTTTGTTTTGTTGATTAGGTTCCTGTTAAAGGTGAGATTATATGGTATTTGTCTTTCACTCTCTGGCTTATTTCACTTAGCATGATGCTCTCCAGCTCCATCCATGCTGTTGTGAATGGTAGGAGCTCCTTCTTTCTTTCTGCTGCATAGAATTCCATAAAATCATTCTTTTTTAACACTAAGTTTTAGAAATCTGGCATTTCATACTTACATAACATTTCAATTCTGAATTTAATAATAATAATAAATTGTGAGAACAGATGAATTTCTTAGAATCTCTGATTTTTTCTTTCGTGTGCTCCACAGCCACATGTAACTATACTGCTAACACACATATAACTGGTCCTTACTGCCCAGAGAGGAAGAGCAGTAGGAGGTGTGTGGGTTCTGGAGTCAGTCCGCCTGAGCTTGCCTCCTGGTTACCGCTGCCGGCTCACTTACATTCTGGGCCTCAGGTTTCTCACATATAAAATATCTAATAGGGCTGTTGTGAGAACGAAATGAGTTAACATTTAGTGCCTGACAAACAGTAGGCATTGAGTATTAGCTTTCATTACTGTTATTGTTAGAGAACACATGAGAACAAACTCTTGCACCCTCCCTCCAAGGAAATTTGTAAGCAACCAGACATTGACTTATATAATTTGCTTAAATCACCCAGTCTTTCTAAACATTCATTTCCCACGTGAAAAATAGGAATAATAACAAGATATGTCAAATGTCAGATAAATAGAGGCACTTGTAAATATTGACAGTGAAGTTGTAGTCTGTTACCTGGAATCTTAAATCAAGAATACAAAGGATGAAAAGCGCTGCCTCCTGTCATTAACGCTTATCCACCCAAAACTGAAGGGAATGGGCCAGGCAAACGTCAATTCTATTGTCAGTACCCCTGTACCCCACTCTGGGCACCTCACCTTTCCGCTGGTATGCACACTTCACCCTAAGAGGTGTTTTACCTCCATCACACCTCCTGGGTGCTCAGGAAACTCCCCCTGCAGCACCCTGCTTGTGTCTTTCTCTGGAGGCTCCATGTTGTTTTTATTTTTTAAAGATTTTATTTATTTATAGAGAGAGGGAGAAAAAGAGGGAGAGAAACATCAATGTGTGGTTGCCTCTCATGTGCCCCCACTGGGGACCTGGCCTGCAACCCAAGCATGTGCCCTGACTGGGAATCGAACCAGTGACCCTTTGCTTCACAGGCCTGTGCTCAATCCACTGAGTTACACCAGCCAGGGATCCATGCCATTTTTAAAACTCTGTCCTTTTCTTCACTTCATTCTCTTAGGCACCTGCTCTTGACTTTCTAAGATCAAAACTATTTAGCAAATTAACTCACCTATAGTAAGTAAGGTAGCCTTCCCCAATTATGTTCTGTGGAACCCTGGCCTCCAACCCAGGCCATGAAATGTCAAATTAGTCTGGGAGGCTCCCTAGACTAATCCTCCACAGCAGATGCCCATCTTAGATAAGGCCTACCAGCGCGTCTGCCACGCTCCTGGTTCCTGCTGCGAGCACTTCCACCTGTGCTTGAGGACATGCTCTGCCAGCTTCTGTGCATAGCCAGGGTGTTTATGCTGCAAAGGGAGCCCTCAACCAGTGGCAGGTGGGCACTGATGCCTGTGTCTACTCCAGCTCCCTTGTTCCCAGCCAGCACAGCTCTGAGGTGGGTTCTGGGCACATTCCCAGAGGTCCTCCTCCTCAGGGGAAAGTCCCCATGCCCACACCAACAACTCGCTCCTTAATGCATCCTCCTGTACTGGTCTGCTTTCTCTCACGGCCTCACTTCCCGGATACCTTACCAGCGTTTTGTGGAATCATCTTTGAAATAAACTATTTGTCTAATGATCTGTGTCTTCACTTTGGAAGATTCACAACACACACTGGCAATGTAAAAGACTATCTGAAGTCTTTCAGGAAAGAAATTCATTGAACTTATTTGGCCTTGGGAACCTTTGTAACCATGAGACCTTTGGCCATCCTATTATGCCACTAGTATTCCTTCCACACACTAGTTGGGAAATGTTGAACTAAGCATTGAAGACTGACAAATTAAAGTATTACCCTCCTCAGAGATATTTGTATCTTAACAGCTTTTTCTGAGGATCAGTACCTTCTGACTCAAAGAACTGGGTCCCTTAAGGTAAAAATTTCAGGCTCTATGGTATCAAAAATAATTTTGGAGAAGCATGTTTTGCCATGACCTTCAAATCAAATCAGGTTGGTGACTGTGTACTCTGCTGTCTAGAGCCAACAGGAAGTGATGGGTGGGCTTCCTGGATAAAAGCACAGGCATGAGAGTTGGAGGACAGTGCAGAGATGTGCAGGATGAACATGGTTATTCCCTGAAATTGCCATGGAGAAAAGAAGCATCTTTAAGAAGGAGTCCACCTTTCTGTGGTCTCAGCTAAAAACATTAGACACCAGGGATTGAAATATCCCTCCAGATATTTGAGCAATAAAAAGGTTGATATTGGTCAGAATGTTAAATATTTCAGCCTTGACTTACTCTGTAAAATCCATAAAAGAATTACTCAAAAGAGTAAAACTTAGGGGTCCATGACAGAATGCAAATTAGGAATATTAAGAAAGCATTCTTGCTCTGCTTTAACACAACCATTGGCAACTGCCATGTACCCCACTCTCCAGGCTAGAGCTCTTCGGGAGGCAGTAAGAAGTCTTGTGCATGGACAGTACTTGGGAGGTTAGTGGGAGAGCAGATGGTCAATGCATGTGGAAATGTATTAAATGCGATGCGGGAACGTTCATCTCCAGGACCTGACTTTTTCCACTTACAGCTGTTCCTTGCCCAACTCTGCAAACACAGTTCACACTCCTCTCCCTTCGTCATCTCCATTACACTGCCCCTCCTCAGGTCCATTTTTCAGATGCTGAGACAGTAAAAACTTTTAAATGAATTATGGATCAACATTTAAAGATTTTTTGTTAACATTGCCATTTCAAAATTTTTGTCACTTATAAAATATTAATAAATGAGAGGCAAAGAAATAAAGAAAAATTTGAAATAACCCAAACTCTTGGGGGTGGGGCATTTTCTGTACTAAAACAACAAGAACAGAAAACTACTAGGGAATGAGAAAATGCGAAAAGGGAGTACCGAGAATCAAACATGGCCGTGAACTGCGTGTATCCGACATTTTCATCTTCATCAAGGAGGATTCTGTTAAGCAGCAACTCAAACTCTTCATCAGTAATCTCCACACCAAACCTGAAACAAATAGCAGTTAGCATCAGTCACCCCCCAAGTTCACATGTGAGTCACCCGTACCCACAATACCCTAAGCATATGGCTGCCATTAATGCTTTGTTACTGCTGCAGTCCTCAAGATCAAGAGCACCACGTGAATATCAGAGGTTAATCGGGGTTTTGATCGCTTCAGCTTTCTGAAAGAAAGAGATTCTACCACAGAATCCCTGCATTGGTGGTGCAAAGAAACAGAAATACTGCAATGTTGAATTGTGCGTGATTGTCTCCTATAAAAAGTTATTCATTACGCTAAAACACTGGTATTGCTTAAACAAGTTAACTCTGAAAGGCCTTTCAACTGAACTGTTTAGCATGAAAGAAAAGGTAGAGAAAAAATGCCTTTCGAAAAACAGTTTCCTAATGCTCTTGCAAAGCATTTCATAGTGGCTTTAAAGACATTTTGCATACAAATATTTAAAAAGTGGCAGTGTTTATTCATCAGCAAGAAAGTGTTTTCATCTCTCAAGAACAATCGAAACATAATCCTTGAATTACTGGCATAAATAAGAATGACTTAATAATAATGAACAAGGAAGGCATTCATTCATCATTTTGCAAAGCTGATAAAATCCAGCTGACCTTTGGAAAAGAGGGGAATATATTTTGTTTCAGCAATGAAATGAGAGAATAACACAAAAAAAGTGTTTTTTCCATTTTCATTGATAATTACAGAACAAAACATAGATACCATCAAGAATAAGGCAACAAACAAAAATAGCTTTTTCATAGGTTGCAAAGAATAAAGTTGTCATATTTTTCTATTTCAGAAGTACTTGAATTTGAATAGTGTCTCAGGGACTTTGCAGTTGGGTGTCCTTTTTTCACTTGCATAAAATTAGACAAATAAAAAGATAGAATCATTTATTTAATGAGACACATAACACCTTTTAGCTTATTCCTGTTGTTCTCTTTTCTTTTTCTCTTTTTAGCAATGACATTGTCAGTACTAATAAATCTGTATCATTTTGTCTGAGAACTTAAAATTCTCTAGTTTTACTTGGACTTAAACTCTTAAACTCAATACTTAAAAAGGAAAATAAACAAGTTTTTCATAGGCATACAGGAAAAAAATACCAGACTAAAAATCAAGAGAACTAAATCTAGCTTATATCTACCATTATATAGCTATGAAATCATGGTGAAAATCCTTTAACTTTAATATTTCGGTTTTCTCCACTCTCAGATGGTCTGTAAGTAAGCTCTGTAGCTTACTTAGTGGCCATAGGATAATGAGGTAAGGAAAATAAAAATACCTTGAAAAACAGGAAGTATCATATAAACATTGTATATTGTAATATTATTATTGATATAGAGTACAGGTTTTTTAGAAATCCTTCAAAAATACTAGAATAAATTGCTTAAACATAACAGTGACACAGTAGCTCCTTTGCTCAAGAGGCCTTCCTTCAAGGCGGCAGTATAATGGAGTGGAGAAAGCATGGGCCTCAGACTGATTAAACCAACGTCTGAATCCCAGCTCTGCCGCTAGATTGTATGTAGCCTCAGATGACTCACGAAATCCCTGAGCCTCAGTTTTGGTATCTACAAAAAGATAACTGAGATAAAGGAACCCTGGAAGAGGAGCAGGTTGTGATGGTGCAAATAAAGATCATGAGTTCAGTTTTAGACATGTTGAGCCTGGTCTTTGATGCATACAAGAGAAGGTGTTTGCTAAGCTATTAGAGATATGGGTCTGAAGCTCAAGAGAGCTCTTGCCTGCACACTTGGGAGAAATGGCTATAGAAAGGTGAGCTGGGGCAATAGGATTAGGTGAGATTGTGAAAAAAATACGTCAAGTGAGTTGAAAAGAGGTCACTGAAGAGAGACCTGTTTAAGAAAGGAGCAAGGGAAGAAGCAAGAAGCTCCAAAAAGGAGTCAAAATAATGGCAGAAAGGAAACCAAAAGAAATGGTTATGGAAGCGAAGAACACAGAGGGCTTCTAGAAGGAAGCAGTGGTCAATCATTTCAAAAGCAGTTAAGATGTCAGGCAAGTTATGAATTTTTATTGAATTCAGACATATGATGCCAATGACCCTGGTGACAGCAGTTCTAGCGGAGAGGATCCAAAACCACGCTGTAGTGGGTGAGGAGTGAGTAGAACTTGAGAGAATAGAGTCAGAGAATGTGCATCTCTTTCAAGAGTTTAGATATGAAGGGGAAGGGACAGGAAGACAAGAAGAGGTGAAGCCTCTTCAATGGTTTGTTTTTAAAAGATGAGTAATATGAACAATGTTAAATGCTAACAGGGACAATATCCAGGCAGAGGTTAAAAGTAGAGAAAAAACAGAGGGAATTACTGATGGATCCTGTGAAGGAAAGATCAAGAACACAGGTAGATAAGGGAAAGAATACCTTTTTCACTAAAATGGGGAAATGCAGAAACAATGGGTTTATAGACTTTTAAATATCAGGAGCTTCCCTATTCCTACTTTACTGTGAAGTAGGTTGCAAGGTTATTTACTGGGGGAGGGAAGGAAAGTGAGAGGACATGTGTCTTGAAAAAAACTGAAAAAGGTCTGAAATAGTACAGTGGATAATGAGATAGAGAGTTGCCTAAGAGAACACAGCAGGTAGTGACAAAATGTTGAGAGCTCAGGTGAGGTCGGTGACAAGGAATTTATGGTGATATAAAACTGACTCAGTAGTATGATTTTCCCCAGTAACCTGGGTGCAGGTAAAGACAAGATGGACAGTTGAACCCATTTAGATTTGGGAATCTGCCAGATAGATGTGCTTGAAAGACAACAAAGCAAGACAGTTCATCAGATTGACAAGAAAATGACAGGGGTGAGAGAACAGAATTCCTCCTTAGAGAGGGATGTGGGAACAGGCATGCAGTGACAGAGCAGGGGAAAAGCAGAGGGATCTATGGACTACAACATCAATTTCCAACCTTCTTCATTTCATGGTGCACATGAACTAATTTCTAAAATTCTACAGCACACCAAAAAATATCTTATACTTTTTGCCACTCCGACAAAAAAATAGGCATAATTTTAATTTATTCACACTGGATGGCTATTGTTGTGTTGGCTGTTGTCATTTTTTAATTTGACAATATAAGGGAAAAGAGGTCAGTGCCCCTGACTGCATGTTTTAAAAATTCTGCAGTGCACTGGCTGAAAATCACTGGACTAGAACATATAGAAGATACTAGTCAGGAATAGACTAAAAGTATGATTTCATAGGTGTATTTTGGATGATGACACAATCTGTTGGGAGAAGAGGGTAGATATAAGAGAGATAAGAGATATAAGCTGATATTTACTGAGAATTTAATGTGTTCTTAGCACTGTGCTAAGCGTTTTACATGCATTGGCCCCATATAATTCCTACAACCACCAATTATTATTATCATCCTCATCTCAGTCCTAACAGTATCAGTGAGACCTCTGACATGACTAAAGATGGTGGAAGAGAAATGGTCTGGAAATGGCACTGAGCAGTAAGGACAATGAGCAGCTTCCTCCCAAAAGGGCTTCTGGGGAAGCTGTGTCCTTGGCAGAAAGTCAGATTTTGCTTACACTAAAACTGTAACATCAAGAAGAGGTCAAGAACACAGACAGCCGAGTTTCCTCCTCACAGTGTGGGAGTTCTGACAGGTGTGTGGGACGATGGTAGAAGGAGGGGAGGAGGGGGAATTTGGAAAAGCAAACAAGGTGCACAGATGAACGTCCGGATGGGATAACGCTGAGAGAGCACACAGGCTGGACGAGTGGAGAGTTTACATCATGGACAAGTGGGACAAGGAAAATGGGTGTGAGACCACCTGGATTTAGACTCTAGAAGACTCTTTCAAATGTAAACATCCAGCCCCTATTTACCTCATCACTCATTCTGTCTCTATAGGCAATGGGGTAAGTAGCTGAAATTGTCAGACTTTAATAATAGCCAATTTTTATTGATCGCTTACAACATCTCAGACACATTACATGCATTTATGTATTTAATCCTCACAACAAGACGATGATGGACTGTTATGTCCACTATACAGTGAAACCTTACGTATCTTGTAGAGCTACGACTTCAGCTCTGCTCTCCAACTCCGGAGCCCAAAAGCTTACCCTTTTGTTCCTCTCTTACTGCCTGAGCAGGGCTGTCAGTTCTCTCCCTACGATTATTAGCTTCCCTGTGTGGTGCGCTTTCTCTAGCATAAAAGGGTATCTCCACAATCTTTCCAGAAAAACTTAAATGTCAATACATGATAAGACTATGACAATGTCAATACATCCAAAGCTAAACTTGGACACTATACTCTGTAAGTGGATTGTGAAATAAAAACAGTTCATCTGGAACTTCATCCAAGAAATCTTACATTCTTAAGTACCCAAAAGACCTCCTTTTCTTAGAAGGCAGTCTTGAGGCATACAGCCCAGACAGTATTTGAGCACAGACACAGTGTGTAT
Organism: Anoura caudifer; assembly: GCA_004027475.1. Classification (NCBI taxonomy): domain Eukaryota; kingdom Metazoa; phylum Chordata; class Mammalia; order Chiroptera; family Phyllostomidae; genus Anoura; species Anoura caudifer. The sequence goes on from PVKU01002267.1 coordinate 222,082, forward strand.
AAAAACATGAAAAGGGTCTGTCACACAATAACGGTAATCTGTCCTCAGGGTGGAAACTAGTTTCTGAAACTTCTCTCTGAGAAACAGTTCCTGTCAGGCTCATTCTTTTAAATTCCATAATGGACAATATTTGGGGGTGTTTTTTTCTTAGGTACATACACTTCTGTATATAACAAATAATCAAACAAGCAAAACAGCTTTCATACATACAAAATAAGCAGAAGTCCCATCATAGAAATTCCCTCTTTCTGTTATTTAACAGTTTTAAAATATCAGAGTGTAGTATTTGTGTGTAGAATGCAAGAAGTAATTTAAAAATAAATAATCCAGAAAAAAACACAGTTGGATTCTCTCTTAATACTGACTTAACAATCAGACTTTGCTTTTAATGAGTGGCATTTCCAATGAAACTAAAAGATGTAAATAAAAAAGATATGGTATGAGGCCTCACATTTAACAAAGGTCATTTATTTACCCCAATGAGAAAGTTACTACAATGGGAAGGCTAAAAATTGAAGGGTTTATATGAATTACTTTTGAGCTCTTCACTAAGAACTTTGTAATTTTTAGTAAATGACATTCTTCAGAAACAAAGAAATGCAATCTATGTTAGCTAAACGTATTTCAGAATAGAGATAGTATTATATCTGCTATCCAAATTTTGGGTTGTTTCATTACATTTTAGCAGTAATTTTTCAACCCAATCCTTGGAGATAAGACCATATCAAAACCATATATTTCCCTGACAAATCTATGTTTAATTACTTATTTTATTGGTTTGTGATTAAATCATATTTATTATTTTAAAAGTATTTAAGGCTAGTACTTTTTCTTTAAAGAAGTGCTTGGGGCTTGTTAAGATTGTTTACTTTTGTTCTTCAAGCTTTTTTCCAATTAGACTTCATCTTTAAAAAAATAGACAATGACACAGTGCAGGAAAAACAATGTTTTCATCGCCTCTGTTTCCCTCACTATTGTCAAAATTTTTAATAGCATGTTCTTTCACAAAACATGTGGGTACTATTATAAAATAAATTCACAGGCTCTGGAAAAAGTATCTTCAGGCTTCATTTCCAAGTGGAGAAACAATTTAAGGTAATGTTCCAGAAATATACTCTATGACATTATGAGATGTTAAAACAAAAGCACAGTATCAAAAGATACTGATCAAGCCCAGGGTGATGGAAAACCCATTAACCCAGATCACATAGCAGATCTCTTGGCATGTGACAACCCTCTCCCTGCCCTGCACTGTCTGGGCTCTTCTCCACCCTGTGCTCCAATGTCAGGCTGCAACTGCCCGCGGAGATGCATGGGTCTGGGCTGACAGCCACAGAGAGGCCCGCTGGGGTGGGCCTGAGACATGAGCACTGCTAGTGTGATCTGCTATCAGGATCCACAGGTGGTCCTGGGCCACTCCAAACCCCCAAGGCACGTCCCACGTGCCTTTTGGGCCACAGCACCTAGAGATATATGGTTTTTTGTTATTGATTTTTTAAAATCAGGCTAACCTCGAAAATAGGGTGTTTGATCTTATAGGTAGTCCTTTAGATATGTTAACAAAGCACTTCACACAAGTGAAGGGCTTTGAACATGATTTTTTAAAAGATTTTATTTATTTATTTTTAGAGAGGGGAAAGGAGAAAGAGAGGGAGAGAGACATCAATGAGTGGTTACCTCTCACAGGCCCCCTACTGGGGACCTGGCCTGCAGCCCAGGCAAGTGTCCTGACTGGGAATCCAACTGGCTACCCTTCGGTTCACAGGCCAGCGCTCAATCCACTGAGCCACACCAGCCAGGGCGATATTTTTTCTTTCCTTTTCTAAGGAATCTGTTAGCATAGGTAATAAAGGTGGAAGTCTTGGGCTTGAGTCCTCAGTTCTTCCACTTGCTGCATGTGAGACTTTAGCAAGTCTCAACCTCTCGCAGACTTTCTCTTCACTTGCAAAGCGAGTAAAACAATCGCACTTAACCTATCAACCTACAGGATTATTTCTAGGGTCAGACCGGTCAGGAAACGTATAAAATGACCCCATAAATTCTGAATCAGTCTCTCAGGGTCAGACACTCACAATATTAACGGTACAATTGGGCACAGCTTGCACTCACTTCAGCACTACACGGAGAAGAGGGGTGGCTCGTTTCCTCGTACTCCTTTGGCATGTCCTGTTCCTCCAGACACACTAAAACTCTGCAGAATATGATTTAATTTGAGTCACTGGGCAACGAAGCAATTAGACAATGAAGAGGAGCCAGGACGGGGCAGAGCTGCAGACTTGAGGCGAAGAGGAGCTGTCTGAGCCAGCGCAGGCGTTCTCCCCCGATGGCCTAACAGAGCCTCACTGACTGGGACCTGGGATTGTTCCCCGGTGCGGAAGGCTCGCGGCTGCTGGGCTTCCTGGGTTTTCAAGGACATGTGAGCTCACGTGTGGGAAGAGTTAGAGAGATCCCACGCATTTAGGAACTGCATTTTAATCTTCCTTCCAAGTCTTGTTAGGGCGCCAGTCCTCTTCCCGACCTAGGACAAGACAGCTCCGGGGGTGCCTCGGTGGTCCTGGGATTGTAAACAGCGTAACAACAACCAACGGGCCTCTCGGCAAGCCTGAGGTGGGAGCAGCCCCGGGTCATGCCGGGAAGGTGTGGGGCATGCTGGGAAGTCGGAAGTAACCGCGTTGACCCTGAGAGACGGGGAATGCCCCACCCTGGGGCCTTTCAAGGAGAGAGGCGGCCTAGGAGCAGTGCTTGCGTTGGGTTTCTCAGAGGCAGATGGAAAATGGCCCTGGTGGAGCCCGTTTTAGAGTTGTTCTTACAGCACTACATGGCTTGGGTGGTTTACCAGCAGCATCTTCCTTCAGTCAAAAATGTGTCTCCCCACGACCTCAGCTGGATCCAGACAGCTAGAGGGAGCTGTTTCCAGCGGCCTCTTCCCAGCGTCCTGAGTGTTCGTGATGCCCGCGGGTGCTGACTTCCAGCTGGCTCTTGAAGTCTTCTCTGCCTGGGTTCCAACTTTTTACAATACTTGGGGGACAAATGTCTTTGAAGCTTTACGTGGCTTCCACCTGAAGTGCATAACGCATGCCCTCAAGTCTCGGGTCACATTTTAAGTCCCAGTGTAAGGTTTTTTCATCTTGGGCAGAATCATTTCATGCTTGCATTAATTTGGGGCAGAGCCCCAGCCTTCTGTGAGGGGACTATTTCAGGAAACCCTATTAAATAGAACTCCGTCTGATCTGAATGCAACATGCAAACAAATGGCGATACAGCTTCTGGGTCATTAGGAACCTAAAGGACTTACATTTTTTCTTAATCTGTTTTGGTGTGGCTGTTGCTGAGATTCGACAATGCACTTGATAGATTCTCAGTCGGATTTCACATTGGGGGTTTTTTCTAAATGCTGAGTGGTTGAATATCCTAACTTCCAGGCAAAGTGATCATAACTTACTCTATTTTTCATATGTAACCTAACCTAGTTAGTTCAAAATGTAGGGCAATTAGATCCATCTGTGGCGATTGACCATTGCAGTCTAGGTAGCTACCAAATCCTGCTGTTTCCTAAAAATCAGACCTAAAACATTCTGTTAAGTGTATTTTTAATATATTTGTAAAATGTTCTTGCTCTCCCTTTCTGCCTAGTGCTTTGTAATTCTCTTGTGGGGACTGTGTTTAAATTAAAAGTAATTAAAAATGCTGTATGAGATTGACAAAATATAGCAGAAGAGCTGAAGGGAGTAATTTGAGTTAATTCAAAGAAAATATTTAATCACTGAAAAAATACTAGTATCTTAATAGGTAAGATGTGTTGTTATTATGGATTATGCTTAGTATTCGATTTTAGCGCAAGTATAGTACAATAAAGAACACATTCAAGACCATCACCTGTTCAAAGTTGACAAAGCAGCCTCCTGTCTTGCTCCCCGCATCGCAGTCTGCTTGGCTCAGGTCACTACTCAACAGCTGGGTATATTTTAAATTAACAAACGTTTTAAAATGAAAATAAAACTTTTACTTTGGGATCGCCATTTAAGAGATAAAGATAGGAGGCATATCTGTAGCTGTAGCCTTATGTGTACACACCTCTGTACAAATTACTTCAATGTTAAGTTTTATGATAAATAATAAAATTTTTGTTTTTCTACTTTATATGTATTATTTCCTGTTTGCGACATAACATTTGTATATTTGTTATACATTTTTCCCAATGTACAATGGAAATTGAGTTTTACAAAAAAGTTTTGAATACATAAAAATGTATAATATAAAACATAACCCCCTTCCACAATAATTGGTCTCTGTCCCCCAGAAATAACTACCTTTGGTTGCTTGACACTTCATCCTCCAGATGATTTTCCATATAGACTAACATAAATTATTATTTTGAGATAAAATTATATTTGAAAACATATTCTGTCATTTTTCACTAAATCAATCTTGGATATCTGTGCTAATATTTGTATACTTACTTCTTTTTAAAGCCTATATGGTATTCCATTGTGTGTATGTACTATTTATAAAACCAACCACTTACTAAAGTATATATTGCTTTTGTCTAATTTCTTACAATTTAGTTTCTTGAACCATCCTTTATTCTTTCTGCTGCAAACCTCCCGCCTCCCAATTTGGTGCTTTCTAGTGACCCAAAGATACTTTATTTCTTTTTCATTTAGCCTATTTTCTGAAGTGTTTTTTGATTTTTAAGTCTTGTCCCCTCCTTTTGAATCCTCTCTTCATTCTCCTACTTTCTTCCCATTAAGGACAAAGGTCCGCCTACACAAAATCTCTCCCCTCTGCTATCAGTCTGCTCTCTTCAGGCTCTTTCCAAGCCCAGTGGTGAAGAGAAAGAGGCCCTGAGTATTACATTTCTGGTAAGAAACAAGAGGCTGTGGCTGGCAGGGAGCCTTGTTGAGATCTCCCTCATTCCGAGCACTCCATTCCCATGTGAACAACAATGAATGGAGATTTCAGCCGCCCACCCCACATTGTTCAAGTTGTCCTTTGCCCTTTCTGTCAAATCTTGGCATCCAGGAGACAGCAGAACATGTTTTGAATTCAACCCTGGGAGCCACCGATCAATATCACTTGACTCTTCTTACCCATTAGTTGTTCACTTTCTATGCCTGACGTGGAGTGATGCCTAAGCTATCCTTTGTCATGGCCCCTTCTCAGTTGGCCCAGCTAACCCCTATGTGGTGGGACGGCTCTCTCTCTCTATCCCTTAGGCAGAGTGCCACAGGCAGAGAAGTAAGGCGTGGACAAAGTACAAGGCACAGGTTCTCTTGCTGCTTCAGCTGCAGGCTCAGAGCTAGTGTATTTTACCTCTTTGTGATCTTATTTGTCAAGTATCAAGAAGACCAATAACTGTCCACTTAACTCACAGAATATTATAAGATGGAAATTTAAAAAATGTCTTGAAAATAAGATTCCAAAGAAACAGAGTTTATTTTATAAGTCTCTTCTCCCTTTTTAGTACATACATATACTATATTTTAACTGACTTCCCTTTTTTTATATCTTTAACTCATTTCTGTTTTTTCCTGCCATACCTACCCTTCCTTCTCATGAATTAGTCTAGAAAAATATTTACCTCCAATGAGATCTCCTTTCAGCACAGCTTTTTGGGGGTAGGAGGTTGGGCTCAGAGACAGAGAAAGACATAGATGTTGTTTTATCCTGATTTTTTTAAATGTTGCTCAAAATTTTTTATATATGAGACATTCTCTGGAATGTTTTCATGACTATCGATGTCTTAATTCTAAGTGGCAACATTAAAATGAGCGTGAAAACTTTATAGGGAGACTAAATTCCTATCTGATAATAAGCGAGGTACTTTAAAAAAAATTAGAGTAATTCTAAGTTGGTCAGGAAAACCAAATATCTAAACCAACTCAGTGTTTGACTACCTCTGGGCCAATGTCTTAGTCTCTCTGTATTTGAACATTCCAACTTTAGCACTGATGGAACTTTGATGCCAATTACCTTGTAGTAATCAGATAGCAGATTATAGGATGACGAGAACAGATCTGAACACGACACTGAACTCCTCAGGAGAAAGGTGTTTTACTGTTTTTCAGGTTAAAAGAAATAAACATTTTAGGAATTTGGGAGAAGAGGCTGAGAAATTCTATTTTAACTCTCATGAGTCTTTTTCCAATTTAAAAAATACAGCCTTGGCCTATATAAGGGTTCTTCTTTTCTGTTGAAAACAGCCTGTGGCCAAGCAAATATTACTGTCACTTCTTCTCTAATTTGGTTCTTCCTTCCTCAATTCATTTTAATACCATACCAGTGCATTCTAAAACTAAATACAGAGTTTCATAACTCATCTTGGTCTGAAAAATCAAGATTATTTGGATTTTCAAATGTAACACAAGTATAATAAAAGAAAACCCAAAGACTCAATAGGGTCTTCAGAAGAATCATACAATAGTGGATACCATATCACTGATTAGATTATAATTTAATGATTCTACTGAGAATTTTGTTTTTGCTTACAAGTGACAGAGACTCAGGCCATCAAGTAGAAGGGAAAGCCTTAGGAGAGTGTGCAACTCGTAATGCATAACAGCTAATGTCCCAAACTTACAGTTTAAGTAAACCAAGGGAATTCCACATCTGCCAAACTGGAAAATAACAGTGTACTAAAGATTTCAGAAGGGAGTCAAGTGTAAATATTGTTAACCACTAGGATAAAGTTCCAAATAACTACCTGGCTTTAATGAGGAGATCTGACGTAAGTAGTGCCAATCAAAGTATTGTTCACATGTAAAATCACAGAGCAAGCCTTCACATAATCAAAGTTTAAGGCAGTCACTCTCTAATATTCTTTATCAAAAGGAGGATCTTGTGGAAAGCTTCCGCCAGCTTTCCACAAGATCCTCCTTTTGATTCTAATCAGTTGGCAGATTATTCAGAATACCACAGGTATTCTGAATAATCTGCCAACTGATTAGATTATCTAAAGTAGTTAGGCTACCAATTTGTATTTATGTTGGTCCAATTTGGCTTGACTCCCTGAACCAGCTCTAAAGTAAGCCTGTCTGTCTAGGGGGTTAGAACCTGGAGGCATGAGCAACCCCTGCTAAATCTCTTTTCTACATCCCCTCTCCCCAGCTCCTGCTCTTTCCATGACTTGCCAAAACCTATATTAACTGTATTTAAAATGAGTCCATAATATGTAGAGAGCATTAATGAAGAGCGTGAGTTTTAGAGGTGACACACCTAGCTTGGAATCCAAGCTCAGCGGCTTCCTGATTGTGCAGTCTTGGTCAGGACACTTCATTTCCCTGGGCCTCACTTTCCTCATCTGAATTTCTGGATAATGAGAACAAAAATATCTATCTCATAGAGCCACCATGAGTATTAATTATTTTACCTCCCTGTGTGGAATGCAGCAGTCAAAAAATGTACTAGTGTTATTACTGTTAAGTTTCCTGAACTATTCAGGAACCTTAATGAGACTTTGAGTATCGAGGCTCAGGTGGACTTCCCTAGTTGGCAATACTTCATCTGTTCCACACAGATACTAAGAGAACACATCCAAGACTCCACAAAAGACATACAATCTCTATATGTCTGCTATGTCCAGAAAAAATAGAAGAAGAGGCAGAATTAATACCTAATCCTCAGGAAGTACCCACCCTTTCCACCAAAAAAGGACTTTGTTAACAATGGCATGTGGGATACTATGTAATATTACTATTAATACTAACTTGCTTCATTTTAAAAAAGGCTTAGTAAGTGGAGACTTCCCCGAATTTCATCAGTTGTCAGTTGGATAACATGTGTATAATTTGGGGGTTACAGCAACATAGCCATAAAAATAGTTGGGGGTTCACAGCACTATTTTAAAATGTGGTCTTTTTCAGTTTCATCAAAATTAAAACTTCTACTGTTCAAAAAGTGTCACTGATAAATAGAAAAGCAAGCCACAAACATAAAACATCTAGAAAAGGACTTATATCTAAAATAGATGAAGAACCAACTTCCGGCCAAGATGGAGGCATAGGTGGACATGCTGTGCCTCCTCTCACAACCAAGATTAAGGACAACAAAAATATAGAACCAAAAAACCACCAACCAGGACAAAGAGAAAATTGAATTGTACGGGAGTCCGACAACAATTCACCCAGACCGGTGAGAGGGGCAGAGTCAGCGGCCAGCAGAGTCCGTGGCTGGCAGAGCTGGGTCACGGTGGGATAAGACGGTGGCTGGTGGTTCTGGGTGCGCAGTCACCCCAGGCACAGAGGTGGTGGTTGCCGAACACGAGGAGGCCAAATGGGGTGCACAAGGCGGCAGACCGTGGACACACATTCACACACAGATAAACCAGGCAAAAACGGACAGCAAGACAGACTGCGGGACGCAGGGCCCCAGCACTGGAAAGTGAAGCCTAAAAGCACCCATTGAAAATACTTATGGGGGCTGAGGTGCTGGGAGGGAGTCCCAGCCTCACAGGAGAGTTTGTTGTGCATGCTCCATGGGGTCCTGGAGCATGCACAGGCCCACCCACATGGAAATCAGCACCAGAAGGGCCAAATTTGCTAGAGGAAAGTGGCTGAAGGGACTGGAATCCACGAGAGAGCATGGAGCAAGTGCCATTGTTCCCTCTTGGGCCCCGCCCCACATCAAGCATCACAACCCAGCAACTGGGCTGCCCCGCCCTGGTGAACACCTAAGGCTCTGCCCCTCACCACATAACAGCTTCAACCAGACAAAAACAAAAAAAAACAAACAAACAAACAAACAAAAAAACCAAAAACCAAAACCAAGGATGGCTCAAAAGGGAGAACAGACCAGGGCCCCAGAACTAATTCATCTGAGTGACCAAGAAGTGGTCAACCTATCAGATGCACAGATCAAAGCACTGGTAGCCAACCTATCAGAAGCGCAGTTCAAAGCACTGGTAATTAGGAAGCTCACAGAATTGGTGGATTTTGGTCACAAATTAGAGGAACAAATGGAGGCTACAATAAGTGAAATGAAGGAAAATGCACAGGGAACCAATAGTGATGGGAGGAAAACTGGGACTCAAATCAATGGAGTGGACCAGAAGGAAGAAAGAAACAAACAAACAGAAAAGATTGAAGAAACAAGAATTCAAAAAATGAGGAGAGGCATAGGAAACTCCAGGACATCTTTAAACATCCCAACATTTGAATTATAGGGGTACCAGAAGGGGAAGAGGAAGAGCAACAAGTGGAAAACTTATTTGAACAAATTAATAAAGGAAAACTTCCCCAATCTGGCAAAGGAAATAGACTTCCAGGAAGTCCAGGAAGCTCACAGAGTCCCAAAGAGGTTGGACCCAAGGAGGAACACACCAAGACACATCATAATTACATTAGCCAAGATTCAAATGAAGGAGAGAATTCTAGAAGCAGCAAGGGATAAAGGCAGAGTCACTTACAAAGGAGTTCCCATCAGACTGTCAGCTGATTTCTCAAAAGAGACCTTACAGGCAAGAAGGGGCTGGAAAGAAGTATTCCAAGTCATGAAAGTCAAGGAGCTACATCCAAGATTGCTCTATCCAGCACAGCTGTCATTTAGAATGGAAGGGAAGATAAAGTGCTTCTCAGATAAGGTCAAGTTAAAGGAGTTCATCATCACCAAGACCTTATTATATGAAATCTTAAAGGGACTTATCTAAGAAAAAGAAGATAAAAATAGGACAGTAAAAAGACAGCAAACTCACAATTCTTAACAACCACACCTAAAACAAAAGCAAACTAAAGCAAACAGCTAGACCAGGAGCAGAACCACAGAAATGGAGATCACATGGAGGGTTAGCAACAGGTGAGTGGGAGGAGGAGAGAGGGGGGAAAGGTACAAAGAATAAGTAGCATAGACAGTGGTAGAAAATAGACAGGGGAGGGCAAGAATATGTGGGAAATGTAGAAGCTAAAGAACTTATGAAACATGGACATGAACTAAAGGGGGGAAATGTGGGTGGGAGGGGGTGTGTAGGGTGGAGAAGGGAATGATGGGGGAGAAATGGGACAACTGTAATAGCATAATCAATAAAATATAATTTTTAAAAAAGTCAAAAAAATAGATGAAGAACCCACACAACACAGAAATAAGAACACAGCCAACCCAAGTAAAAGATTTGATAAGATTTACAAAAGAGGATATATGAATGGCAATAAATTAGTAAAATAATGTTCAACATCCTAAGTCATCAGGAAAATGCAAATTAAAGCTACAATGAGTACTTACTCTATACACCCATTAACATGGCTAAAATCAAAAAGACTGACAATACCAAGTGCTGATTATGGGCAATTGGATTCTCATACCTTGCTGGTAGGAAATATTACAACCATTTTGGAGAACAGTCTGGTAATTTCTTATAAAGTAAATGCTTATCATCAAACCAACAATTCTCCTGCTAGGTATTTACCCCTCAAAAGGGAAAACATAATCTACAGAAAGAGCTATATATACAAAGGCCAGCAGCAAACTGGAAACAGCCCAAATGTTCACTAACAGGTGAATGGATGGACAAACTGTAGCGTAGACAGAGTGTGGAATACTACCCAGCACTAGCCAACTACTGACGCACTGTAATCTCAAAAGCATGCTGAATAAAAGAAGACACATACCAGGAAACACATACTGTGAGATTCCACTGGATATGTATACAAAATTCTAAAAAGGGAAAATAAAGGGCAGAGGGCAAATGACTGCAGGGAACATGAGGGAATTTTCTGGGGTGATGGAAATGTCTTGTCTTGATTTTGGTGGTAGCTACACAGACATATACATTTGCTGAAACTCACTGAAACATATACTGCAAATGGATGCATTTTATTCTATGTATGTGTATCTGTATAGCAAAGAATTTAAACTTACCCCCAAAGAGGTGTGGCCTTGGCCCTCAGCCTTTGAGAGGTAAAGACTTTGGAATGTCTCCATTTACCTGGGGGCCATGGATTATGCTGGTAGCCCAACAGTGTGGCACAGATGTGAAGCCAGCCACAGCGAATATACATAGGGTGGGGGCAGACCCCCAATGTGATAGGGGGTACAGGCTTTGGGTCACACAGCATCCACTGGCCAGAGGAGCTGGAGACTGAGATCAGCCACCTAAGCAACCACGCCTAAGTCACGGAACTTTAATGAGACTCTGAGTAACAAGACTCAGGTGGACTTCCCTAGTTGGCAATACTCCATCCTTTGCACACAGATACTAAGAGAACACATCCAAGACCCCACGAGGAACAGACAATGGAAGCTTTGCATTTGTCTTTTTCCTGGATTCTGCCCTGTGCACTTCCTCCCTTGGCTGATTTTAATGTGTATCCTTTCCATGTAATAAACCATAACTGTGAGTATAACAGCTTTTGGTATTTTCTGTGAGTCCTGCCAGCAAATTATCAAACCTATGAGTGGTTTTGGGAACATTCCACAACATGCAATTGGCATCGGAAGTGAGGGCAGTCTTGTGGAGAGCTGTTCTCTCACCAACTCTGCAGTTTCCTAAACTCCCAAGGGGTTAGCTCTAAATTTTAGCAATATCATGTCTCAATTAGGATGATTTTTTTAATGGGATTTTTTATTTTTGTGTGCATGTATGTGTGTATGTATACAGGCACACACACTGCCAATGGGACACTAGGAAAGAACGTCTTAAAAAGGCAATATTGGAAGCACCTTACTATTTTGTGCTCCAAATTTTATAAACTTAGAATAGATCTTTATAAACTTAGAAAAAACATGAAAGAGTATCAACTACTTAACAGAAATTATCTGCACAAATGGGTGAGCAAAAGAGGGATTCCATACACTAGTATTATTCTCTATAAATATTATTTAAGTGGTATGATTAAGGGTCATTTTTCATTTTATGTTTTTCAAGATTTTCCAAATTAATGAAATAATAAATGTATACTGGGCAAATTTAGAAGTATATACTAACATGTATTAGAAATTTAGAATTACAAAAATTTGACAGAATCTTACAGTCCCAGGAAATACAAAACATTTAATTTCATTTATACACACAGTCTGTTGCAGAGAAGAAAAATGGGTGACCAAAGCCTTTAAGCATGAAACATTTTATATTAGTATACAGTTCTATAGAGGAAATAAAATGGAAAGCAAGATGTCAAGGAGGAAAAGGAGTGATGTAAAGTATCCAACTGTAAATAATAAGCTTATTTTGCAATTTTTAAAAACAGGTGATGGTGGCTATCAAACCTCTGTAATGTTTTGTATTCAATTAGATTCATTTAAAAGAATGCTATTAACAATTTTCATTTAAAAGTTCAGCATTTACAGTATATAAGAAGTTCTATCTTCTTCAGTTATCTGAACATTTGTTGAACAATTTTATACATGAATGTACAAGTCTGTGGAGTGTGCATGTGTTTTCAAAATTATTTTCGGGGCACCCGAGTGAAAAGTTTGATGGCCCTCACATTCGCTGTAATCTACCTTTGGCTAACAGAAGAAAATGCAGTATTCAATCTAATCCAAGGAGACTCTGCCACCTGGTGGCCGCTGAGACATTTTCATGGTCCTGGGGCAGGGATAAAACCCTTTCCCTTTTCCAGCAAGGATGATGAACTGTCCCTAAAATATGGAATCAAGGAGGTGAGTCATTTGTTTACAAGACACACGAATACAGAGAAGGTAAAATGATTAATTCTGAATGTTACCATTTTCAACGCAGGAAATTATCATTGGTAGTTTTTTACTGGGCAGGAAAATATCTAAAACCTCTCACCTAAGGTCAACTAATTTCGGAAGTTGTTAAGGTGATAATTCATACATTTATCTTTTGTAAACATAAGTAAAACTTTCCTCTGCCACTTCATTGTAGAGAAACAGAAAATATTTTTTGATCTGTTTATGTGCACTGAGGAAAAGTGAAACCAGCAAAGACTCTATTATTTATAGTTCTTTATTGAAAAAGCACGTGTAAATTCTTATTACCTGCTTTCAATGGCTGTTTGAAATTCCTATTGATTAATGATATTTTAATTTATCAATCTTTCTGTCAAAAATAAGCAAAAAAACCCCAAAGAAATGTGGACTTTGTCATAGTGAATTAATCCAGTAGCTGTATTTCTAACTTCCTAAAAATCATTCAACAACTCCCCCAAATTGTAAGGTAACAGAACCTTTGAAATGGCCCCATTTCTAGGATGAGAGACTTGAACTGATATGCATGTTCTCCTACTGTAGTCCTAGACGATGTGAAATAGGCAGAAGAGAAAATATGTTTTGAAGATGCTGCTTCACAATCTTCAGAGTTACGGATAACGCACAGACCAGACTACAGATGATTCCTGAACTTTCCATTGCTTTAACACCAGTGCCAATTGAAGTATATTTCTATTATGTCTGGGTTCAAAATATCTTCAGTTTAATAGATGCTGTGAATCATGGATGGCTTTGTAATTCCCTTAAGAGGAGAAAGTAACCAATATAGAAATGAAGATAAAAACCAAAGTGGAACATCTGCCTTAATTAAATATTGATTTGAATGTGGTTAAGAGTCAGAGAAAATCAGACTGAAACAAATCTACCCAGTTGACTTCAATTCCAGTTAAAGCGAAGGTGGAGCTGATTCTTCCCTTGTTACAGAATCTATAAAAAATGTAACATAACAATTATCATTTCATGTCTCAGCATAAAAAGAGGGTATGGAGTCAGGATTACAGCATCAGCCTTTTGCTCTGTTCTTCTCATTTAAAGTTCCTGGAAGACAAATTAATTACTGAACGTGTCCAAATAATGACCCCACAGGAATGAGGAGCCTTTCCTGGCATTTGCTTCTTGTCTCTCCATGTTAAACTGGACGTCCATGTACATCAGCATAAGTTACTTCTGCCGTCTCACCACGCTGTGTTTGCTTATGCGCCAGGGTCCTATGAGGGCAAAATGATGGTTTAGTTGAAGTGACAGATTTTTAGCTTCAAATAATGTTAAATAAAACTGTAAAACTTATGTAAAACTGTAAAACTGCATGTAAACTTATACCTCCCAGAATAAAGAATTCAGTCCTCTCTTTTTGAGTAGATCTGAAATCACGAACTATTCTGCTGAATGAGACTTTGGTTACAAAACTCTGTTATTCACTTTGGACCCCTAGCTCATCCACTTTCATTAGGTTGGTGGTTTTCCACTGAGGCGGCCAGGGTGGGATCGCCCCTCCTCACTCCATCAGTGAGAAGATTGTGCCCAGAGAGAAGGCAGTTCAGAACATAGGGACCCACTGTGTACCTGGTGTTGTGTGAAGTCAACCTGGTGACTATGACCCTTGAAAAACACAGACCCTCTGGCCTTCTGTGTTACAGGGAGCAATACACAGGAAATAATTTCTGCACAATGGAAAAAGACACTACTTCTGGTGATTCTGAAACTGCAGCATCCCTTGGGGGCCTGCTGAAGGGGACAGGGACTCGGCTGCATGAAGCCCGATCACAGTGGCTTGTATCACTTCGCTGAGTGTCTAAATCTATAGTGTGGGTTACAGGGCAATAATGGACAAATGTTACAGCATACATGTCCTTAAACTAACTTACGTAAGTGCAAACATGTTCCCCCTTAGTGTGACTATTTTGCATTATAGTTTGGGGTAACTTTTTATCCAAAGAATATTATTTGATCTCTTAGAACCCTACAGAACAAAGTATCACCATGATACAATGTTTCCCTATATTTCAGAGAATTGCAATCACTAATTTGTTCCTATATCCACTGAATTTCATATCAGTAATATACACTTATAGTCATAAAGTAGTACGAACTACAAAGTGGGCTACCACTTAACAAAATTTGTGGTTATTTTCAGCGTTTTAAGAGTGCGCTATGGATGAATCACGGTGAAACCCTTTGGACTCTCCCAAATCCTAACATATGAGATGTGTCTATATTAGAAAGACTGCAAAAATGTGCTGTAACCTCACAGACAGCGGAGAACTCCTACCTTTTAGTCATAAACAAAACTGAAAGCACCAAGGAAAAGACCCCTCCCCAGGCGGGAGTCAGTCACGCTTTCCTGTAAACCCAGGTGCGTGCAACACGCATCACTGGCCCCCCCCCCCCGCCTCAGCTGAGGCTTGGTGCTGCCTTTCCTGGCTCTGCCGGTTGGAGGGCAGACAAGTCACGCCCCGCCCCCCACCCCCCAGCCCCCAGCCCCCACCCCGGTGCTGGAAGCAGCACACTGTCAAGCCATCCTATATCGCT
>PVKU01002268.1:0-87998 GCA_004027475.1 Anoura caudifer
GGTACAGAGAACAAGTAGCATAGATGGTGGGTAGAAAATAGACAGGGGGAGGGCAAGAATAGTGTGGGAAATGTAGAAGCTGAAGAACGTATGACACATGGACATGAACTAAAGGGGGGAATGTGGGTGGGAGAGGGTGTGCAGGGTGGAGGGGAATGATGGGGGAGAAATGGGACAACTGTAATAGCATAATCAATAAAATATATTTTTTAAAAAACCACTTGCATTCCAAGGATAGGAGAGGGAGAGGCGTCTCCCAAAAGGCATTCCCATCTCAGAAGCCAGGAGCCAAGATGCTCATTCTTCTAGTGCCTCAGGGTAACTCTTAGTCAGATGCTTCCCATCCAGTCTGGATGCTCCCAGGAATCAGACCTTGTCTGCTCAGATGACATATTTTTGTCTCCTCTGGGGATCTCAGATGTTACTTTGTTTGCCTAGAGGTGACACTCTTCCTCCAAGAATTTCATGAATGTGTACTCATTTGAATTCTCTCCTACACCATGTCTGTTGGTTGAAGGTGGAATTGTATCTTGAAAATACTGCTTTTCTAAATTTTATCTAGGAGAAAGGGTTCAGAGAAAAGAAATGGGGGAAACAAATGAAAGAAAATAAAGTGTAGGAGAGGAGAAAATTTGCTGGGAGATGGCAACATCACCTGTTTGCTTTAGTGCCATCAGTTACAACACTCTGGATCCTGTTCAAAGCTACTAAACTCCCTAGCCATGACCACGTATAATTGAAAAGCCCTGATAGCTTTAGAAGAAACAGTTCTCAGTTGGGTTGTTGGTGTGCAATTGTTTATTTTGCTTGTTTTAGTTTCGATGTGGAATATGGAGTTACAGAAAATTTGCCTACATGGAAGTGCAGTTGGATGACACAAAAGTGACTCAGCCATCCAGTGATCCAAACAGGAGAGTGTCATCTGTGGGGGTGAGAGAATTTAGAACAAGATGATGAGATGTGTACATGGGCATTGAGAATGTAGCCAGTTATTGAGATGCACCACTGGCAAAAATAAATTCATGAATACTGTTGATTAAATTTTATTTACGAAACTTGCATTGTGTTTGGAGCTCACAAGAAAACAGCTCTCAGTCAGATCTGTCCTGGCCATTGGTAAGTTGTAGTCTAAGGGGAGAGATGAGACACATGACTGATCTCTAAGATGGTAGGAGGAAGCCACAGGGAAAGTGAAACAGGTAAGAGCAACAAAAGCACCCTCAGCTCCTTGGAGTCCCTCTTCTCCCACATCCATTTCATCCCCAGAAAGAAAACGGACAAAATAAGAGATAGTTGAACGATTTGAATTTAGTTGTTTGGGAATGCAATTGTTTAGGAATGAAAAGTTAAGGGGCTGAATTAATGGGGCAGGAGGAGATTGATTGGAAAAAGAATCTTGAAGGATGAATGACTAGAACTTAGGAGAAAAACACTTTCATTCCCTGGTGAAAAAAATGAACTAAACAGAAATAGAACTAATACTAATACAAATAAAACAGTCGAGAGGGATTTGTTTCAGAAAGGTGGGGTGGAAGGTGATATCATGAATTAGAGGGACCAGTGGAGATGTAGGTGGAAATATCACCCAGGAGGTTGGAAATGTGGGACTGGCCCCAGGATACTCTTATTAAATCAGGAGACCCATGGAGAGAATCCATGAGATCTTGTGAACCCCTCAAACCTTGCGCAAAGAAATCACATTAATTTGTTTACATTACAGGTTAATTTGAAATTGCTTTCACTCCCATGTGCTTTTGTAGAAGTTCAGTTTAATATAAAAGATTGTTGATTGCAACGGAAGCATCTAGACATGAAAAACAGTAAATCATTAAGCTAATAAGGAAAGCACTTCCTTGTGAGACATTTTTGATGAGTGCTGACATTGAGAAATGATTTAACTGTTCAGAGAGTGAATAAATCAAAATGAAATAAACCCACCTATGCTAAGAGAAACCAGGAATCAAAAGGTTGAATTTAGAACCAAATATACTTTCAGTGGAATGAGAAAGTAAATACTATAATCAGTTAGCTAAAAGCAGTCATTAATATGTAAGATCTTGCCCTTATTATATTGTTCAGATAAAAAAAGCCAAAAAAACAGACGATATAAATGAGAGGGAATTTATTTGTACTATCCTTAAATGAGCATATGGTCATTTTATTGGAAATAAAGAATAAATTGCAAAGTTAAAAGCCGAAGACGTAGTCAATAAATCAAGTCCATTTAAAATGTCCTTAACTGATGACTATATTCCACATGAGTAAGGCCAAGTATTCAGGTTTCATTTCAAGCAGAATTTTTATTCTGCCAATGGGGTTAAGGTGATGAAAAATATGAACATTTTATACCATTTAGTTAAGTGATAAATTTTTGACAGAATGATGGTTTCTTGTACCAAAACGTATTTTTCCAGCAATGTCAGCATAATTGAGCATAATAGGTGAACGTTTTGTGTATAATTTAAAGGGTCAGCAAATCAAAATTGTTCTCGTTGCCTGCGATTCTGTTAGTAAGAATACAATCATTTGCAAAAAGACATTATCTGACCCTCACAGTAGAATCAGGTTGGTAGACCAGGCGGCCGAGGGAGAGGCTGCTGGACAGGGAGAAAGGGGGCCTGGGAAGTGAACGGAGCCACAGCAAGTGGTGTGCTGGGGAGCCCTGAGCAGCTCCAGAGAGTCTGAGAACTTGGCCCTGGCAGGCAAGCGGCACAGAAGGTGCAGGGGCAGAAGGAGAAGCAGGCTGACAGGAACCCAGGATAAATAAAAGCTGCCCTGCTCCGTCTCATCTCCCCGACTGGCCTGGGATGCCGATCTACAACTGGGCAGTTATGTTCTTCTTTTCAACCTTTCTCATCGCCGTTTTGCAGAGAGCAAATTAGCTCTCGTCAGCCTATCTCTATTGTGCATGTTGGTGTTTTTGTTTCTCTGCCAGTTACGAGGTACCTGACAATCTCCCAACCGTATCATTAGTAGATGAGCTTTACAGCAAAAAGATCAAGGAGCATCAAAGTTGTGTCCTTTGCAGTGGAGCTAAGTCATCATCTGTTGGTGCTTTTTTTTTTTTTCTCGTGTCTGCTTAGCCTTTCAGAAGCAAACGCTTTCTATTTATGCAAAGAGAGGATGGGCTATGGGAATGACACCATGGGGTTTTTATTACTATTATTATTATGTTAACTCTTTTATTTATGTGGAAAGCTTAAAATTTGTTTCTCTCAGCTTAATGCCTCAGGAAATCAGATCGAGAAACTCTAAGGGCCACAGATGGCATTTGTTGGATTTGCATTTGCATACATAAAAATTTTATGAGGATAACACACATATTCAGCGGGCACTCTTTGGGTTGAGTGCTGAGACCTGGACAAAATCCTAGAAAATGCTTTTTGAGGAACTCTAAACCAGTTTGCAAGTAATGTGGCAAAATGAATTTTGTATATTTGATTATGTTTATGTAAATGATCCAAAACCATAAAAGAGCACTCTGGTACTATGAGAAAACTGATGAGTCTGTCTCTCCTGGTGCCCAGACCTTCAGCCTCCTAGAGGCTATTTGATGTGGTACAGCTGGCTGGTGGCAGCCAGGGCTCATTGGATTGCAGTTTTATGTGCTCTCTGAATATAATGCATTTGGTCATGCCTTCTGCCTGTTTGGGGAGGTCAAATTTTAGCACCTTGGCGTATACAAACTTGCCTGGCACTTAGAAGGAGTGGAAGTCTAAAACAAAAAGCTGTGCTCAATAACCAACTGTGCAAGCCACAGCTGTGGTCACTGATAAAATAGCCCTTCATTTGTGACTAGTGCTTTTGATCAGTCACATGTAGGTCCATTCTACCAGATCCTCAACCATAGCTAGCAATATTTATCAGTATTATCACCTACAAAGGAGAGATATAGGTGGTTATGTATACAAATGCATCATTTATATGTGTGCATATGTTCCACCAGACTCAAAATGCTTCTAAGGAAAACATTCAGCTCTCCACGTTAGCATCTGGAGCACTGCATGGAAGGCTAGCTCTGCCTGGTCTGCAGCACAGATGGGGTTCCCCTGGCCCTGTCCACTGTCGTCTCTCAGCGCCGGCCATCTAAGGCATTTCCACAGAACCCAGGGCTCCAGAAAACCCATTCTGAAAACCCAACAAGGAAGTAATTCCACTATGGAGATCAAGAGAGGTTTCTTTTTAGAAGATGATTCGCCATAGTTGTGTGCCACCCGGAACATAGACGTGTGAGCAGACACTCTTTCCTGCCGTCGGAAGGAGAGGGTGTGGGGCAGCTGTCACACCTGCCCTCCCACTGCTCTTTACAGCTGGTGAATATTGTATAGGTAACAGGAAATGAGCCATGGCTGGAGGCTGTGACAGGGTGACCACATGAAGGTCAACCACGGACAAGCTGCTACCTAAAAAGTGTGAAATTTAAACGTGAGAATGCTGGAGCTGTACATAAAATTTATCTGGACATGTGTCATAATATCATCAGTGTGTTTTTATATGTAGACTAAACAGTCTGGTGGTTGAATTTTGCCTTGCTGACCAGGAGCCATTGTAGACATGTCTTCTGTGGAAACTGTTGAATCTATGCAGTAGCCATCACTAAATAAGCACCTACTAGGTGCTACATATATTTAGGCTCTAATCTTAATTTTTATCAGCTCTGCTGCCTGAAGAACAGATGCCTCATAGCTGGGTGAACGACAGAACTGAAATTTGAATCCCAAGCATGACCTGCAGATTTCCGTGCTGGCGGTCTCACGGACCAGCACCATCACTCCAGTTGGGCGCTGGCCCAGCTGGCAGTGCAGCGGCACGGAGCCCAGTGCGCCCTGCACCTTAGCCACAGCTGCAGCAGCGGCAGAGGCGCCAGTGCCGTCGCAGCCCCTGCCCTGGTACAGCCGCCCTGCCCGCCTCTGCCCTTCCCACCTTCCCTCGCACCACGGACGATTCGCACCATGGACGATCAGCCGAGTGAAGAACAGGTTGCTGAATTCAAGGGAGCTCTTTCCCTATTTGACAAAGACGGCGATGGTACCGTCACAACCAAGGAATTTGACGCTGCCATGAGGTCACCGGGTCAGAACGCAACAAAAGCCAAATTGCAGAATGTGATCAGTGAAGTGGATGCTGATGGTAATGGCACCATTGGCTTCCTAGAACTTTTTACCATGGTGGCTAGAAAAATGAAAGATACAGACAGTGAAGTAGAAATTCACCGGACGCTCCAAGCCTTTGTTTGGCAAGGATGGCAACGGTTACATCAATGTGGCAGAACTACGTCATGCCATGACAAACTGAGAAGAAAAACTGATAGGTGCAGAAGCAGGTGAATGCATGTGTTTGCATGTGTGCATATGTTTCACCATATCAGGGGAGCAGATATTAGTGGAGTCGGACAAGTCGGCTGTGAAGAATTCATACGGATAATGACCGCCACAGGAAGTCATACTTTCAACTCCTTTGTTCCCCTCTAGAAGAGTCAAATAGAATATTTTACTTACCTCTTGCAAAAAAAAATAATTTACTCATTCTGTTTCTATGTAGCAAAACTGAATGTCAAAAATACCTTCTGTCCACACACACGTAATATCTGCATATATTGGTTGGTGGTCCTGTTCCCTAGAGATCCAGCTACACATCAGTTTTACAGTACAAATCCTTGTACTACCTTAATTGTAAGGAAGCACTTAGTGGGCTCCTTCTAGTTTCACTTGCTAATGATGAATACACTGTTTGACCTGGCCAGTTTCTCATGCATGCAGGTTGACAACACAGTCAGGCATTTGTATTAAAAACAAAAAATGAAAAAACAAATTCAAAACCTATTCAAATAGGTTCTAGTTCACTTTGTTGGTATAAATCGTCATAGCTGGTTTACTGAAAGCAAACACATTTAAAACTGGTTTACCTCGGGATGTATGTAGGAAGATGGGTGAAGGATAAACTCTCTAGACCTAACCCTAGACTAGCAGGACGGTCCTCTCGTGCTTCCATGTGCCCTGACCCATGGTGATGCTGGCACATGCTTGTGGCATGCCCACATGTGTTGGTTTAGTGCTGTCTTCCTTGTACTGGAGTGACATGGGTGTCAGGCTGTCATCATTGACACAAGTTTTTAAAAAGACACTTTACCAAGGGAGCATCTTTGGACTCTCTGTTTCAAAACCTTCTGAACTGTGACTTGGAGCCAGCAGAGGTAGACAGTGGCCATGGACTTCCGCACAACCATCAACACTGCTGTTCAAGAAATTACAATTCACATCCATTCCAAGTTGTAAATGCCGGTTGTTTTATTTTTCTTTCTATTAAAAAGTCCATTAACTTGGCCTGGCTGGGTGGCTCAGTTGGTTGCAGATTTGATTCCTGGTCAGGGCACCTATAAGAGGCAACCAAACAATGTTTCCCTCTTATCTCCCTCTCTCTCTCTCTCTCTCTAATCAATAAACATATCCTCAGTAAGCATTAAAAAGAAAAGATCATTAACTTAAAGAAATAACATGACATACCAACTAAGGTTTTGGTTTAAAAAGATGGAATCAATTGTTTTAATGTTAACTATGTGTCATATATCACTCTTATGTGATAAATAAACATTTACCTAATCAAACGTTGAGTCTTTTTTTTTAGACAAATTGTATAATTGAAAATTCCACATAATATTTAGAAACCAGTATCAGTCAATCATCTGTCAATAATGTTAACTTGTATTAAGTTTTTTAATAGTTTATTTTTTATTGTAGTTTTCCCTTACCATTTATCCTCCTTATACCTATTCTACCCTACTCACTCCTCTCCCCCACACAATCACCATACTGTTGTTGTATGAGTTTTTTCTTTTTTGTTCAATTCCTCCACTCACCAACCCAGCCCCCGCCCCTCCCCCCACTGCCAGAGCCGTCAGCCTGCTCTCTCTCTATGAATCCGTCTCTATTTTGCTTGTTAGGTCAGTTTGTTCCTTAGACTCCACTCTAACCGCTTATTTCGCTTAGCATGGTATTCTCCAGGTCCATCCATGGTGTTGCAAAGGGTAAAATCTTCTTTTTTTTACAGTCAGGTGGTATTCCATTGTATGAATGCCCTGCAGCTGCTGCTTCCAAACCTGGGCTATGGTAAATAACGCTGCGATGAACATAGGGGCGTATTCATTCTTTCGAATTAGTTTTCAGGTTTCTTCAGATAAATTCCCAGAAGTGCAGTTGCTGAGTTCCACTTTCAATTTGTTGAGGAAACTCCATACTGCTTTCCACAGTGGCTGCACCAGCCTGCATTCCCACCGACAGCTCATGAGGGTTCTCCTTTCTCCACATCCTCGTCAGCACTTGTTGTTTGTTGATTTATTGATGGTAGCCATTCTGACAGGTATGAGGTGATATCTCATTGTGGTTTTAATTCCTATTTCTCTATCAATTACTTCTATAAAGATTTAATATTTTAATTCAGAAATTAATTGAAATGTCCTACCAATGACAGTAATGACTAGGCACAATTTAGTATATGGCATTTTCTTGTAGCAAATGTTTATAAACTTAAAGCAAAGATTTGCTAAATAGATTTGCTAGTAATTAATGAAACTTTATCATCCCAGCTTATAGCATAGGAAATATGATGAATTCATTCAAAACCCAAATAACAGCAGCAGTGCAAAACGTAGTAAATAATAGGCCGGAAATCTAAATATCAGAACTGAGAAAGGATCAATGTGAATATAAACAGAAGCTATATGTAGGCAGATAACTTAGCAAAGTCCTAAGTGAGAGTAATGTTGAAAGACTAAGAATTCTGTCCTCTGCGGAGATGTGGAAGGAAGCCTATCTTCTCTTCCACTGATGGAAATTTCCAAAGCTTAGTTTGGGAACCATTAGGATCAAGGTGTCATTGTATGGATCATTAAAGTAAAATAATAATTACAATTTACCGATAACCATTCTTGTTATTATTATATGGGCGTAGGAATTATGGTCCAGTGTGTATATGTATCAAGAAACTGTTTACAAAACATCACTTACCCTTCCTGGTATTTCCTATTATACTCTCACTTATTCTTTCCCACTTTTTTTTAAGTACTGATGATGACTCTCGGAACTGATTTACGACCCACAAAGGGGTTGCTACTCACAGTTTGAAAAGTGCTATTCTAACTCATAGACAGAGAGAACAGATTGATGGTTGTTTGCTGGCAGGAAGGGGTGTTAGAGGACCGGGTGAAAAAATCGAAGGGATTAAGAAGTACAAATTTATAGTCACAAAATAGCCATGGGGATTTAAAGTACCCCATAGGGAATACAGTCAATAATATTGTAATAGCTATGCATGGTACCACGCTGGTACTGGAAATATTGGGGGGAACACCTTGTAAAGTATGTGTTATCTAACCACTATGCTGTACACCTGAAACTAATACAGCATAATGCTGAATGTCAACTGTAATTGAAAAGTAAAAGTTAAAAAGAAAAAAGAAAAATACTGTTCTAAGGAGCGCTTCACAGATAGCTGCCACCAAGCTTAGGTAGGGCCTGTGTACTAGAGGCTTGGATAACGGAGAGACTGGGATCCACAGTTCACTCACTGCTGCTTTTTCGTTACTAATTCATTGACGCAGACATCAGCGAAAGAATCCCCCAACAGTTTTAACTTACAATCCGCCACCAGAGGGAGGGTTTTAAAATTTGAGTTTTTAAATTTGCCAACACCAGAAACTTTCTTGTTGCGAACTTTGCCATTTGAATCTGTTATTTTGTAGTATTTCCTTATTTCTCTTTCTCCTACATCCCTCTAGCATAAGTGACTTTTACAGCTCGTGGACCCACGTACTCTAACTTGTATTGGGCTACTAGTTGGAGTGCAGGTATCAATTACCTACTCAACAAATCATAACTACTTACTTGCAGCAGTAAATAGAATTTAGTTTCTCCCAAGTTAAACTGTTTTTTCCTGCTGACTAGGGCTCAGAACCTCTCCGACTTCCATCTCTTTTTCAAATCACATCACGCTTACTTTTGAAGAGCATGTGTGCATTGGCTCTGAGCATTCTTAGCCCCACCCCTCATGAAAGACCGGACCGTGTGTCAAGTTATACAACCTGACTGAATCATCTCCTAGGACTTCAGTAACAAAATACCACAAACTAGGTGGCTTGAAACAACAGAAATGTATTCTCTTGCACTTCTGGAGGCCATCAAGGTGCCAGCAGGGCCATGCTCCCTCCGAAGGCTCTAAGGCAGAATTCTTCCTTGCCCCTCCCCAGTTTCCGGGGCTTACTATCAATTGCTGGAATTCCTTGCCTGCTAGGGGCACCACGAGGATAGATCTCTGCCTCCACTGCTACTTCTTCCCTCCGTGTATGTCTCTGTGCTTCTCATGGCCTTCTCTTACGGACACCGGGTTGGCAGCCACCTTAATCAGATATGACCTTATCTTAATTAATTACATCTGCGAAGACTTATTTCCAAATAAGGTCACATTCTGAGGTTCAGGATGTACATGAATTTTGGAAGGACACTGGTCAGTCCAAAATGCTGACTTTCCAAAAGGATTAGACATTAATCTAGTGACGTAACTTTAGATCAGTTACCAGCATCCACAGAAATGGGCTTCATGGACATTTTGAAGGAAAAAATGCACTAATTTCCAACAGGAAGTTGTAAGAATAAAGTTCTTCAACCTGTAAAATTATATACTAGTTAATAATTCTGCCCCAAACTCTGTCACTCATATGAAAATATTGGCATTTATATAGGATCATATAACTTACAAAAAACACTTTCACATGCATTAACAACTTCATCACTGCAGTCTATTCATGTAAATAAAATCGTCATGATTAGCTCCAGTCATAAGTGAAGAAACCTTGACTCCATGCCTTGACTCAGGTCATGCAGTTGATGTTGTAACACAGACCCAGAAAGAAGGTCAAGTCTTCTGACTCCTTACCCAGCATTGTCTGTCCTGCCAAGCTGAACTGTTTTATGTGCAGGTATGTAAAGCAATAGCTGTCAACCCCAGGCCGGGAGAGGAGGCCTGCGTGGAATTAGAGACCACTCCAGCATCACCTGTGAGGTCTTCTTCAGCTAATTGCACCCACTCACCCAGAACCTCTGAAGAGTGTTGTAAAAACCCCACAAGACCTCACAACTGACCCCGTTTCAAGAACTGAGGTCCACAGGTTAAAAATTTAGGAAAGAGGCTCTAAATGCATTTGTGTCTGAGGACAGAGCTTCTTCAACTTAAATGTGTGTATGAATCCCTCAGGATTCTTGTGAAAACAGACTCGGATTCAGCAGGTCTGAGGTGGGCCTGAGGCGCTGCATTTCCAACGAGCTCCCCGGTGCTGCTGCTGGTTTGAGGATCACACTCTCATTGAGAAGGCCCTAATTAAGAAGCCGTCATGATAGAAGTGACTCTGCACAGATAATGGGGTACGTCTGTGTGATTGTGGAAAACGTCCCCATTTTCTACAGCTGTAAAAAGCAGGACCTCTCCGTCTAGTGAATTCCTCCCCAGTCCCTACTAAGCAGAGAAACGCTGGAGGCTGTGGAAGTCATGGCCCCCCAGCTGCAGCTGTCCAAAGGGCCAAACTGGACTCCATTAAAGGCCCTCGTTTGTGATGTTTGGCTTCCTATCACGCAGAGCCCCTGTCATCCACGTGACGGAAGCCCTCAGTGAGCTGCGGCTGCTTGCTGGCCCTGGGACAACACAGCGGCCCGCCACTACACGCAAAGGTAAAGGGAGAATCACCAGTTGTCTTCAGTGGCCACTGGGCTTGGCTTCCATCGAACATTTCCCTCGGCAGAGATGCTGGATTTCAGCGAGGCCCTCCCAGGTCTTCCGTTTGCCGGCGTTTCTATAATGTGGTCTTAATGACGTTGACCTCAACACTACGTTTCGGAAGAGGCTTCCTGCAGAGATTCATTAAAAGGAAAAATAATGATTGCATTAGGGCTTTTGTTTTTTCTTTCTTTGAAGCTGCTGACACATTGTTTTTAGATACAGGGATAATAGTGGAAATAAATTCTGGCAATCCTCTGTTAATGGTGATTGATGAGCTGGTGAGTCCAACTAAGTGTCCAAGGAACAAAGCCAGTATTTAATGGCACTTTAATTCGGGAAATTTAGAAGACTTCCTTGCAAAAATTGGAAGTTGGAGTGGGTTGGAGAAATAATTCAACAAATAAGCATGCTTTCAGGGAGCAGCTAGTGTAAGTGCGCTGTTAAACTTGTCTTTGGCCCATGTGATTTCTGAATACACATTTAAGGTAAAATTTTGTAGAAGAGACTAGTTCTGGCAAATAATAGAGTGTGTGTGTCATGATGTTTTCATGGATAATAGACTGTTATTTCACTCCAAGACAGAAGTATCTCTATTTCCTTTTTTGAAGACTGTTTTTTAAAGATTTTATTTATTTATCTTTAGAGAGAAGGGAAGGGAAGGAGAAAGAGAAGGAGAGAAACACCAGTGTGTGGTTGCCTCTCACGTTCCCCCTGCTGAGGGCCTGGCCCGCAACCCTGGGCGTGGTGCCCTCACTGGGAATCAAACCAGCAAGCCTTTGGTTCTCAGGTCAGCACTCAACCCACTGAGCCACACCAGCCAGGGCAGAACTCTCTCTATTTCTATTTCAAAACCTAAAGTTCTTATTAGAATATCTGTGATATGAAGAAACATTACTCTCAGAAATGAATGATGATGCCAGCCAAGGATCATTCTGAGTTTTCTATCTGAATGCAATAGTAATGGAGATATGCAAGAACTACTTAATCTCCCTGGTAAACTTTGTCACAAACACGAGAGACTCCTGGACTTCCCTTCTCCATAGCGAGTAAGGTTGAGATCCACATAATGAATATTTTTATAACCTATTCTCTTTTTACTGCACTGCAGTAGAAACATCTCTTGCCTTCCATTGTACTCCTACCCCAGTCAGTTGCACATGTTGTGGTTAGTGAGCTTTCCAAAATGCAGATCTGAGTGGCCATTCCCTTGCTCAAAATCTGTTGGTGGCTTTTATTCCTCAAGCTTTAGCAAGCCTTTGGAGTCACCTGGAGGACTTGTTAGGACACAGATTGCTGGACTCCTCCTCAGGGTTGCTGACTCAGTAGATCGGAGCAGGAACTGAGAATTTACATTTCTAACAAGTTACCACATAGCCAATGCTGTGAGTCTGAGGACCACATTTTTTGGAAAACTGGTCTTTGGAACAAAGTCCACTAAACACTTCATTATCATTGCATTTAGTATTCT
The DNA here is from genome assembly GCA_004027475.1 of Anoura caudifer. NCBI lineage: Eukaryota > Metazoa > Chordata > Mammalia > Chiroptera > Phyllostomidae > Anoura > Anoura caudifer. The sequence goes on from PVKU01002268.1 coordinate 12,233, forward strand.
TCGGAATGTTTCCATTACTTAATTTCCCAGAAGGGCCCCACCACACTCGCATTTGTGCCTGCACCTGCATCCGAGCACACCAAGCTACTCGACTCCTGGAAACCAGGGCTTTTGCAAGATTGTGAAACTTGTGCACCACACAAGTGATGGAGTCATCCTTCACATTCTTTTCTCTCCCTCGGTACTCTCTGGAGTTAACCCTGGAATCACCATGGACTCCTCCATGCCATACCTCCTTATGGATGGCCCAGTCATGCCAAATTACTTGGAACTTTCTGAGCAAACCATGTTCTGGGCTTTGAAGCCCTTGGGCGCCTCTCCTCTCAGCCTTGATCCCCTTTTCTGTGTAGAAACTTTAAGGTCCCATCCTTCAAGGTCTCCCTCTCAAAAAGATGTATGATTTTAATTCTTCTTAGAGCAATGAAAACATTTTTCCAAGAGGAAAAGGAAGACTGTTATGGATTCTCGATAAAACTGTAAATACTCTATGTTCAAAACAGTAAGTTTTCAAAATCTTTTTCTCCCTGAAGTTCTCATGAATTATTATTTTAAAGAAGTAGAAAATTGATAAGAACTGAAAAAAGAAGGGAAGCTTCTTTTGTTGTAGGTCTGAACAAATCTAATATGTGTATATAGACAAAGTATTTTAACAATTACACTTATAAATAAACATTAAATGGAATATGCATCGTTCTTAAGTGTATATTTTAATGACATGTTTCATCATTTTTCTGTGATGCTTTACTTCTGGCTACATGATAGAGTGATAAATGAGTGTATTTGTGTGTATTCTTGTGTGGGTGTGTGGGTGTACATGCGTGTAAGTAATTTTAAACAGATAACCTACATTACTAATTCTTTTGGGGGGCCTCACATTTTATTGAACAAACCTGAGTCTACTGGGATCTATACACAGAACTATCACTTCCTTCTCTGGTTAGATTAGCTGCAGGTTCCAAGTCATACTCAGCAAAAAAATGTGATATAGAATAAATACAGCACTTTTTCTCTCTTTTCTTTTCTTCCTTTCCTTTCTTCCTTTCTTTCTTCTTTCTCTTTAATTCTTTAAATCCTCACCCAAGGATGTTCATTGATCAGAGAGAGACATCAATCGGTTGCCTCCCATATGTGCCCTGATAGGGAATCAAACCTGCAACCTTTTGTTGTATGGGACACTGCTCCAACCAACTGAGCCACATGGTCAGGACTACAGCACTTTTCATCAAGAAAATATACCCTGGGACTTCTGGCCAAGATGGAGGCGTAGGTGGACACACTGTGCCTCCTCTCACAACCAAAATTAAGGACAACAAAAATTTAGAACCAAAAAAACAGATAGAAAATTGAACTGTACTAAGTCTGACAACAATTCACCCAGACCAGTAAGAGGGGCATAGTTGGCAGCTGGCAAAGAGGGATCGCAGCAGGAAAAAGCAGTGGCCAGTCATTCCGGATGCGCAGGTGGTGGTTGGCAAACCCCAGGCACACAGGTGACAGTTACTGGGCTCGGGGAGGCAACGAGCAGACCCAGTGAGGCACACAAGGCAGCTGATTGGGATCACACATTCACGCGCAGATAAACCAGGCAAAAACCGGCAGCAAGACAGACTGCGCAACCCAGGGCCGCAGCGCCGGGAAATAAAGCCTAAAAGGACTGATTGAAAACATTTGTGGGGGTTGAAGTGTGGGGATAGACTCCCAGACTCACAGAGGGGACTGAAATCTGAAAGAGAGCAGAGCAAGCACCAATGTTCTCTCTCTGACCCCACCCCTACATACAGCATCACAACTGTGCAACTGGGTTGCCCCGTCCTGGTGAACACCTAAGGCTCTGCCCCTCATACATAACAGGCACAACCAGACCAAAAAAAGAAAAAGAAAAAAAATGGCTCAAACAAGAGAACAAATCAAACCACCAGAGCCAATACTTTTAAGGGACCAAGAGATAGCCAACCTATCAGATGCACAGTTCAAAGCCCTGGTGATCAGGATGCTCACAGAATTGGTTGATTTTGGTCACAAATTAGATGATCAAATGAAGGCTACTCTAAGTGAAATGAAGGAAAATGCACAGCGAACCAATAGTGATGGGAAAAAAACTGGGACTCAAATCAACGGTGTGGACCAGATGGAAGAAATAAACAACCAAACAGAAAAGAATGAAGAAACAAGAATTCAAAAATATGAGGAGAGGCTTAGGAACCTCCAGGGCATCTTTAAATGTTCCAACATCCGAATTATAGGGGTACCAAAAGGGGAAGAGGAAGAGCAACAAGTGGAAAAGTTATTTGAACAAATAATAAAGGAGAACTTCCCCAATCTGGCAAAGGAAATAGATGTCCAAGAAGTCCAGGAAGCTCACAGAGTCCCAAAGAAGTTGGACCCAAGGAGGAACACACCAAGGCACATTATAATTACATTAGCCAAAATTAAAATGAAGGAGAGAATTCTAGAAGCAGCTAAAGATAAGGGGACAGTCACCTACAAAGGAGTTCCCATCAGACTGTCAGCTGATTTCTCCAAAGAGACCTTGCAGGCAAGAAGGGGCTGGAAAGAAGTATTCCAAGTCTTGAAAGGCAAGGATCTACATCCGAGATTATTCTACCCAGCAATGCTTTCATATAGAATGGAAGGGAAGATAAAGTGCTTCTCAGATAAGGTCAAGTTAAAGGAGTTCATCATCACCAAGCCCTTATATGAAATGTTAAAGGGACTTATCTAAGAAAAAGAAGATAAAAAATATGAACAGTAAAAAGACAGCAAACTCACAGTTATTAACAACCACACCTAAAACAAAAGCAAACTAAGCAAACAAGTAGAACACAAACAGAACCGCAGAAATGGAGATCACACGAAGGGTTAGCAACAGGGGAGTGGGAGGAGAAGAGAGGGGGAAAAGGTATAGAGAGTAAGTAGCATAGATGGTGGGTAGAAAATAGACAGGGGGAGGTTAAGAATAGTGTGGGAAAGGTAGAAACTAAAGAACTTATGATACATGGACATGAACTAAAGCGGGGAAATGTGGGTGGGAGGGGGTGTGAAGGGTGGAGGGGAATGAAGGGGAGGAACTGGGACAACTGTAATAACATAATCAATAAAATATATTAAAAAAAAGAAAATATACCCTTCTGTGAGGATGAAGTCCCAAGCTGCTATGCAGTCAAAAGCATGATTCTCGGAAAATAAGGTAAAAAAGAAAACAAAAAGCAATCTTCTCAGCATAATGGAAAAAAGAAATAATTAAGAAAAAGTATAGAGCTTCAACCTTTCAAAAGATTATGTCACTGGTCTGTTACCACAAAATGGGCAATTTATACTATGAATTTCTACTGTTAAAAATTCTATTGGTGGTTACCTTTTAGGCTAACTTTGGGCCATTTGGAAGCAGCAGAAAATGCTTTCTTATTTTTCTTGGGTGATTAAAATATATTTGGATTCTTCAAGGTCCATTCTCATTTTCTCCAGGTCTATGGACTTCTCCCTTCTTTTGGGGTTATTTTTTTAAATATATTTTATTGATTATGCTATTACAGTTGTCCCATTTTCCCCCTTTATTCCCCTCCACCCTGCACACCCCCTCCCACCCACATTCCCCCCTTTAGTTCATATCCATGTTTCATAAGTTCTTTAGCTTCTACTTTTCCCACACTATTCTTGCCCTCCCCTTGTCTATTTTCTAGCCACCATCTATGCTACTTATTCTCTATACCTTTTCCCCCTCTCTCCTCTTCCCACTTCCCTGTTAATAACCTTCCATGTTATCTCCATTTCTGTGGTTCTGTTCCTGTTCTACTTGTTTGCTTAGTTTGCTTTTGTTTTTGTTTTAGGTGTGGTTATTAATAATTGTGAGTTTGCTATCTTTTTACTGTACATGTTTTTTGTCTTCTTTTTCTTAGATAAGTCCCTTTAACATTTCATATAATAAGGATTTGGTGATGATGAACTCCTTTAACTTCACCTTGTCTGAGAAGCACTTTATCTGCCCTTCCATTCTATATGAAAGCATTGCTGGATAGAGCAATCTTGGATGTAGGTCCTTGACTTTCAAGACTTGGAATACTTCTTTCCAGCCCCTTCTTGCCTGTAAGGTCTCTTTTGAGAAATCAGCTGACAGTCTGATGGGAATTCCTTTGTAGGTAACTGCCTCCTTTTCTCTTGCTGCTCTTAAGATTCTCTCCTTATCTTGAATCTTGGGTAATGTAATTATGATGTGCCTTGGTGTGTTCCTCCTTGGGTCCAACTTCTTTGGGACTCTGTGAGCTTCCTGGACTTTCTGGAAGTCTATTTCCTTTGCCAGATTGGGGAAATTCTCCTTTATTATTTGTTCAAATAACTTTTCCACTTGTTGCTCTTCCTCTTCCCCTTCTGGTACCTATAATTCAGATGTTGGAACATTTAAAGATGCCCTGGAGGTTCCTAAGCCTCTCCTCATTTTTTTGAATTCTTGTTTCTTCATTCTTTTCTGATTGAATGTTTTTCTTCCTTCTGGTCCACACCATTGATTTGAGTCTCACTATCCTTCCCATCACTATTGGTTCCCTGTGCATTTTTCTTCTTTTCACTTAGTGTAGCCTTCATTTGTTCATCTAATTTGTGACCAAACTCAACCAATTCTGTGAGCATCCTGATTACCTGTGTTTTGAACTGTGCATCTGATAGGCTGGTTATCTCTTCCTCGCTTAGTTGTATTTTTTCTGAAGCTTTGATCTGTTCTTTCGTTTGGGCCGGTTTTTGTTTTTTTTTTTTTTGTCTTGAAGTGCCTGTTACTTAGTGAGGGGTGTAGCCTTAGGTGTTCACCAGGGCGGGGCAACCCAGTCACTGGGTTATGATGCTGTATGTGTGGCAGGGATCCGAGAGGGAACAATGGCACTTGCTCCACTCTCTGCCAGATTTCAGTCCCTTCCTCCACTTTCCCCGAGCAAATTGGGCCCTTCTGGTGCTGATTCCCATGTGGGAGGGTTTGTATATATTCTAGGATCCTGTGGGTCTCTCCAATGAACTCCCTTGTGAGGCTGGGAGTTTCTCCTGGCACCTCAACCCCCACAGGTGTTTTCAATTGGTGTTTTGAGGCTTTATTTCCGCATGCTGGGACCCTGGGTTACGTGATCTGTCTTGCTTCCCAGTTGTTCCTCCTGGTTTATCTGCATGTGAACGTGGGACCGCCTGGTCCACCAACTGCATTGTGTGCAGCACCCCTCCTCACTGGGTCTGCCAGCTGCTGCCTTGTGCACCTGAGGTCTACCAGCCACTGCTTTGCCTCGACCCCTCTGTGCTAGACTCTGCCCCTCCTGCTGGTATGGATGAGTGTGTCTTTAACTCCTTGGTTGTTGGACTTCCATACAGTTTAATTTTCTGTCAGTACTGGTTGGTTTTTGTTTCTAAATTGTTGTTGTCCTTATTTTGGTTGTGCGAGGAGGCACAGTGTGTCTACCTATGCCTCCATCTTGGCTGGAAGTCTGGGTTATTCTTTTATTCAAAGTAGATTGTAAAGTGCCTATTCTGTGTGAGGCACTGTAATAAATTCTGTAGAAGAGATGTAATCATTGCCTTCCATAATTCTAGGGTGGTGTTTGAGAAACACAACTATCTCCTATGAAATCATCAAATTTGAGGAGGTTGTAAGGTTTTATGGATGGAACAGAACTGATCAAAACTCTGGCCAACTTAAGCTAAAGGGTGGGGGAGAGACAGTGTACTGAGAAGTACCATTCAGGCAGAAACTGAGACTCCCCATAATGGGAGCTTGTCACTCCTCCTTCTGGAACACTGCCATTAACATGCACCCATCCCAGCAACTCCAAATCTCTGGTTCTCTGAGATCAAACTGCAGATTTCCAGGAGGAGGAGAATCTGCCTGGGCCAGCCTGGAGCAGGGATTGTCCCCTGGGTCAACATGCCGTAGAGGTAAGGTTGCCAGATCAAGTACAGAATGCCTGGTGAATTTCCTATGAACAGCAAATACTTTTTTACTATAGGCTTGTCCTGTAAAAGAAATTGATTCAAATATAACTGGGCATCTGTATTTTTATTTCCTAAATCTGACAGTCCTGCAAAGAGGCAGCTGAGCACAGGCAAAGCTGCCAAGGGAGACTCTGTGAGTTCCAGTAACCACGAGAACTGTTGGTGACACCTTCTGCACGTTTGGTCAACCCAGGAAATAAAGGCCACAAACATCCAGAGGGGACAGGCCACCTTGGGATCTGGAGGCCCAGGGAGGGCTGCATGGAAAGTGGCCGGATGTGGGTAGATGGAGGACGATGGAGGAGGTACTGACTGGTGGAATAAAGGGGAATGAGGGCCACATGCCCAGGAAGCAGCGAGGGTCCCGGCCTGGCTGGAGGGGAAATTCAAGCCAATTCATCCACCAAGACTGATTGATAAGGAATAGAATGATTAAACTAGCTGGAAAACACATGGAACTAAAATAGAATCTTTACAAGGGTCTCAAAATCAGAATCAGTCACTGATTCCCCACACTCCACTGGGGATGGATCCAGATGGCATATAATTAACATAACTTAACCATTTATGTATGACTTTAGAAAGTAACGTGTGTTGATCTTTATATTCCTTCTGCTCACCTTCCTGAGTTCACTTCAGCTCAGCCAAGTAGAAGAGACAGCATCTTAGAAGGTAGGCAGCTGTTAAGAAAAGTCCAACTTGGATTCTTCTCGATTCATTTGCACCAAGTATGCACCAAGTAAGAGAACCATCTGTCCTTATAGCCCTCCTAATGACGCCATGCACACGAATGTAGGATGTTGAAACAACCACCGTCTCAGCATTAGGGTCACACAGAATAAGGAACTGGATTCTTCTTATAGCCCAACAGGAGTAGATGTATGAATTAGGAAGTTCTCAAATAACTTCATAATTAACATTTTTAGCAATTTATAGCTTGCAAAGTGCTAGCTTATATTTTATCTTATTTGTTCTTGTATTAGAGTTATCTGGAGAAACAGAATCAATAGAATATATAATATATATGCATGTACACATACATAAAATAAATTAGAAAGATAGATAGAGCTAGACAGATATGCGCACAGAGAGAGGCAGACAGACACTAAGGAACTGGCCCATGCAATTGCACAGGCTGGCAAGTCTGAAGTACACAGGGCAAGAAGGCAGCAGGCTGCATGTTCAGGGAGGAGTTGATGAGGTAATAATCTGTAGTCCGAAATCCACAGAGCAGGCCAAGCGGACTGCAAACTCAGGGATGGTTTCTGTGTCAGCCTGGAGGTAGAATTGCTTCTTCTCTAGGAAACCTGTCTTCATTCTTAAGACCTTCAACTATTCCATGAGGCTCACCTGTGTTATGTAGGGAAGTCTGCTGTACTCAAAGTCTACTGATTTAAATATTATACACATCTAAAATATACCTTCACAACAACTTCTAAACTGGTGTTTGATCAAACACCCGGGCACCACAGCCTAGGCAAGTTGGCATATAAAATTAACCATCACAGTTCTCAGTATAATGCCATATAGTATTAATTGTCCACATTATCTAGATGGGAATACGGAGTCCCAGAAAAGCTAAGTCCCGTGTTACAACCACCTCCCTCCCTAAGCACTTATTAGACTCCCTGAAGATTCATTTCTTTATCTATAAAGTAAGAAATGGAGCTTTTCAAAGATTTCTTATACCTTGAGTGCTCTATGATTTTTCATGGTTGAGGTATCAAGTTGAATTAAATTCTGTTGAAAGGATGCACTCCACTCATTCTGTAATGTGTCCTTCCCCCCAAGCCTATCATTCATACACTGAGGAGAAGAGTCTAAGCACTTATGTTGTGTTTTCTTGGGAGGGGAGTCAAACAGTCCACAGAGAGGAGAGCCATGATCCCCATCCTTCAGGGGCTGGCAGAGGCAGTGACTTCATGTTCCTCCAAGCTGATCCAGTCTCTGTTTCTTTGCTCTCTGGCTTCTGAAGACTTTCATAAGAATGGATTAACTAAAAACAGGTTGCCTCATCATTGGGGTGGGTGTAAGATTAAAGGTATCCCCACGCTTCTGTTGGTCCCTTCTTGTAGAATTACTACAAATATTAAAGTTCCCTTCTCAAGCCTCTGCCTAATGATTTGCTTCCTAAAATCAAAACTCTCAAATACAGAAATATATCATAAGTAGTATATCCTGAAAGCTTATTTCAGGATATACTAAGAAAATATCAAAGCACTATCTTTAGTCATAAGATAACCAGAAATGCTCCACTCAAAGAATTGTTTTTGTATGTGAGAATAAAAAACCAAAAGAAGAACTTGGTAACATGTAGAACTGGGTTCATTCCCACACCACCATCACTCCCACCACCCACAAATGAAAGGCATTATGCAGGTTTAGGGCTGAATTAACTTGTATGAGGATAACCAAGTCTTTGCAAATCCCTCATTCAACAGCCCACAAATGGGGAGGGGGGTAAAATTGAACTCCTGGGTTCCTGTTGCCCATAGGGCCAGAATAATTAAGTCAACTAAAACTTTCAGTGATAGTCATTCTTCATATGTGTACTGTTATGCAAAGCAGCTGACAGTTCTTAAGCATGGAGTCCCATTTGTCCTTGCATAGCCAGGGAAACATCTGAGAGAAGAAAGGACTAGTGGTGAACGAAGGGCCACCAGCCTTAGAGGTGAGCATGTGTGTTCAAGGAATCCAGATGCTAAAACTACAGTGAAAGATGGTTCTTCCTTTGGTGCAAATCAAAGCATTTACTTTCTGGTTTGCTGCATCCAGAAGTCTGCCGGGAAGGAGCTAGAAATAGAAGATGGGTAGATGAAAATCATGAGATTCTTTTTTTTTAATTTAACCTTCATTTTATTTTTTTCATTACCACTAAGTCCCCTTATACCCCTCTCCCCCCACCAATCACTACACTGTTGCCCACGTCCATGAGTTCTTTTTCCTTTTTGCTCAATCCCTCCACCCCCAAGCTACCCACGAACTCCTTATTTCTTCCTTCAACAAATGCTTTGGCTTTTGGTTTATAGGCTCAGAAATGCCACTGTGCTTCATTTTTTGTTTTTTTTGTGTGGTTTTTTTTTTTTTTTTTTTTTTTTTTTTTTTTTTTTTTTTTTTTTTTTTTTTTTTTTTTTTTTTTTTTTTTTTTTTTTTTTTTTAGTGGACATGATGCTTTTTGCAGGCCTTTTCCTTCCTTTCAAGTTAAATAAGTTGATTTTCTCCTGAAAATTCTTGTTGTCTTGTTTCCCCGTGTTCTTTTTTATTGCTGATCAGGATTTTTTTTTTAATGTATTATATCCCACTAAGAAGATAAAGCAGGAATTGCTGAAGAGTTAAGAGTTATAACTCACTCACGTTCACCTCTCGGAAGGAAGGAAGGAAGGAAGGAAGGAAGGAAGAAAGGAAGGAAGGAAGGGGAAGTTAGGGGAGGGTGGTGAAACTACCTGCACTGACCTTCATTGCAAGGCCAGAAGTTTCCATGTGGTGTGTGGAGTGCTGAATGTCAGTGAATATAAAGCAGATTATCACCCCAGAGACCCAAGCTGGAAAACTTTCTGCACATTTTAAGATTCAAGGCAGGTCAAGTTCACCTGAAGCAACCTCAATCCAAATCTTTTTTTAATTGAAATATAATGGACATATAACATTGTATTAGTTTCATGTGTACAATACAACGATTTCATACCTATATATATTGTGACATAATCACCATAGTAAGTTAATATCCTTCACCACACACAGTTACAATTTTTTTCTTGTGATGAGAACTTCTAAGATCTCCTCTCTTAGCAATTTTCAAATATATAACACAGTTTGTTGACTCTAGTGACCATGTGGTACACTACACCCCAAGGACTAATTTCTTTTAGAAACGGAAGTCTGTACCCTTTGACCCCCTTCACCCATTTCAACCCCAACCCCTACCTCAGTCCAACTCTTAAATACTATTGGCAAACTAAATTGTTCCAAACTAAGGTAAATAAGCTACAGTCATCTGGGTTTGGCATGGAAACCACTGCTTAGGTGAGAGAATGTGTTTGAAAGTGCTGAAAATGTGAACATTAAGGACGTCTGCAGTTGTATTTCAATGGGGAGTAAACAGTTTGTGTTCTTTATTTTGTCCCAGTTATGGCCAAAGCCTTTTCCAGACACATTCCCAGCTGTTCTTATGCTTAGCCCTCCTTCCATATAATAGGGCATCTCAGTGCAGAATCTGGTTTGATCCCTACAACCTCGGAGGCAGGCAAGCAAGTGTGAGGCACCTCATTTTGAGGGTACAGTCACTGAGGCTTGAAGTGGGAGCTGGCTGGTCCTGGTGATGGCCAGTGATGCAGAGCATGTGTTTTAATTCCTTGTCCTGCATTCTTTCCATCACAAAACAGCTATTATCTTGAAAGGAAATAAAATCAGCAAGTTGGTAAATTGAGGCAAGTCTCCTACTGCCTGACTTCCTGTCACAAACAGAAATCAATGCAACCAACTTTTGGTGCCTCTTAAATATAAATGCTGGGGGGCCCTGTTCCTAACCCCCCCCCCCATGATCGGGAATGTCTGTGTCTGAGCAAAGAATTTAAAATATTATCAAGACAATGCAAAAGGGAAGAAAAGTTTTATCCAGAAATAATGTCTATTCCCAGGAACTAATTGCTTGGAACATACGCAGTGTGATATTTTTCAAAGCCTTGCCATTTGAATTTCTTAAGCAACAAAATAGTATTTTGGCAATTCAATCCTGGTGACAGGACTAGGGTGTGCATTGTCCTGGGTTTGGTTTGCGGGCATGACTGGGATTAGCAAAACACTTTAGTTTATACACAGAATCACCAAATGTTTGAGGTCAAAGGAGCCTTGGGGATGATCTAATCCGGATCACCAAGGGGGCTGGCCAGCATCACACAGAAAGTTGTTTGGAACTTCTGCTTCGTTTGCTATGTACAAACACAAGTCTATTTGCTGGAGCTGAGAGAAACCACCAGCTGTGCAGGCCAGTTGTCGGAGGCAACAGGATTAAAAGCCTAACTCCTGCACGGTTGTGATAAATGAGGCAATACCTACATTCCATAAGGGTTTGCTGTACTAAGTAAATCTCCATGTTTGGAAGTGTATCCTGTAGCCTGGAGCAAATATTCACATTTTTTATATTTATTGTGTTAAAAAAAAAACGCAATAAGATAATAAACTTACATTTGGCTTATTACATCACATATCATCCTTGGTCTATATTGAAAAAATCTGTCTAAGGGGTTGTTTTCTGGAAGAACTCTAAGTTTCACAAGATATTTAAAATAAGCCATTTCTTTACATTGGGAGCAAATGGATTTTGACAGATTGAATGTGAACGTGAGACAGACAGTAATGAACGTGAGACATAAGTTCTTTCTTTAAGACCTTATGGTTTCTTTAACATGAACGTGGAGTCCCTAATGGCTGCAGCGTTTGGTTTTTGCTTTAGCAATTCTTTTCCTTCGATAATGTGCTCCAGTACATTTTCAGGTGTTGAAGGCATACATATTTGTGAGGTTGCCATCCACTAGAGCACACACTGCATGATCATTATTTCCCAAAATTAGCTACCGAAGTAAAATGACCTACCATCCAGCTCTGACTGTTGAGTCAAGGGAATCTGAAGGTCCACCTTGGACCGTCCACTTTGTTTTTTTTTGTCCAAAAGGCTGAAAGGTAGTAGAATGGTTTCACTTGTATTTCTGTTTTTCTCCTTGCTCTGTGAAGTGATAAGCATTAGTAACATGCATCTAAAATGGTCAGGGGAACAAATAAGATGATATGGAAAACCTGGAACATGGATTATCACTATAAGGGTGGTGGCAGTCATCCCAGTACTTAAAATACCCGAAAGTGTATCAGCAACAGTGTGACCTCCTAGAAAATACAGAAGGATCTAGTTCTTTATGGTAAGAGCTTAACAAGTGATGGGATCTGACCAGTGCTTCCTAAGGTATGTTTCAGTAACAGAATATCATAAATGTCACCTTGCCATTGGCTTTTGAGGGTAGAAATTCAAGGTGAGCATTCCTAACTTGCCCTTTGTAAAACCTCCGGGTCCATGATCTGTGGGTTTACCTAAACCCTCACAGTCTCCTAGGGTAGGTGAACAGAACCTATTGTAATACATTTATCTGCATTTTTAAAGGAAACTCTGAAGTATGCTCAAGTAAAAAGTACTTAACTTAGTTTTGTTTGAAAAGAAAAATATAGAAGAACTAATAATTAAGTACTGTTCTTTAACTTAAAGAACGATGAATCTGTATTTAATATCTGCAACACATTCTGAAATATATTATCCCATGGTTTTACTTTTAGCAATTTAAAAAGAAAGTTAGGAGCTGGAAGAAAAAAACAAGGCGTAAGAGGAGGAAGGGGGAAAGGTAAGGAGAATGGCCCGGAAGTAGAGAAACTTAGAGGGATAAACAGAAGAGGGAGAAAGAAGAGCAAGAGAAGTTCGGAAGTCCTGAGGTCAGTTAGGGATGAACTAATTTTTTTCATGGTCTCATGTTTACTAATCTGTGTGGCCTCAAGATGTTTAATCATTGTTTTTTGAGATGTGTACTGGATGTTGAATCTCTAAGCAGTCGCTGTCAGAGGTGCCAACAATAACTGAGATCAGTGACATCTCCCAAGGTCACTGGCAAAGGTCAGATGAAACCAGGCCAGACCTGACTAGGTAAGGGAGGTCTACCTAGGTAAGAATTGTGTGCTCTAGGTACACAATGTTTTTACTAAGAAAATTAGGTGTTTCCTTCCACTGCCTTCAAACTTTAATCTCCATGCCTGTCTTATCAACCTGGAACACTGGGTCCTGGTGAGGAAATCCAAAATGGGCTGCCTGAATCTTACATGGTTTTACCGATTTCCCACATATCTGTTCTTGGCCTTCATCTTTCAAGAATGAAGTTCTGTTCATTTCAGCCTCTGATAATGGGAGGAACTTTTACAACAACCATGCAATAACTATGATTGTTGACTTCATTCGACAGACTTGTAAACTGAAATGCAGAGGTTAAATAACTTGCCCGAGGTTATGCAATAAGCAGTAAAGCCGGGCTCCAAGCTGGGAATGTCTGTAAAACCCAGTCACTGGACCCTCATTTTCCATATCCTCGGGCCATCCTCTGTCCTTCCACATCTGACTTCCAGCTGCTACTTCTCTGCCTACGGTGTCGGCCCCACACCCAGATCACCATGGGCAGCCTTCCAGCTCTTCTTCATGAAACCTTCCTGGACTGAATGAAGTTGGCTCATAATCTTCCTTCCCCACATGAGGCTGCCCAGAGTCCACACACCCCAGGATGAGGGCTCTCCTGAGTCAATTTTGCCATCAGTGCTAACCACATAAACAGTATTCCTTCTAAGAGAAACAGTATTTGTCCAAGTGCCATTATTATCTCTCCATGTGCAGATCTGCATTCACGTTTTTAGCTGTAGAATAAAACTTCTAGAAATCATGAATCCCTTCCAGCTTATATAGCATATATGGTGATTCACTTAAGAAAACACAAAGCAGGGGGTTAAGAGAAAAAAATTACCCATAACCAAGACAGGAGAGATGAATACTCCCCCAAAACTATTCCCAATGGTGGTTACTCCCAGAAATATGCCTAGGAACAGTGGGAAATGAAGGGAAGAATGGATTTTTTTCAAATTACGTAAGCCCTAGAATTTAAGTGTATGTACTACATTGGGCTTCTGAGTGAAGTTAAGTGGTAAAAAAGTGAACATTGGTATTGGTTAGGGAATTTCAGGTTATGAGGTCACCTTCTTGGGAATGTCTTTGAGCAATCTGTATCCTTTGAAGAACGGCAAATCCGTGTTTCCTAGCTGCCTGCATGACCAAGAGGATTCGCTCACTTGCACTCTCTTCTATTTTGCAGATCTTGGCCATCGTGTCTATCCTGTTCATCGTACTCTCTACCATTGCTCTGTCTCTCAACACCCTGCCGGAGCTTCAGGAGACAGACGAATTCGGACAAGCCAACGACAACCCCCAGCTGGCACACGTGGAGGCGGTGTGCATTGCTTGGTTTACCATGGAGTACCTTTTGCGCTTCCTGTCCTCACCAAATAAGTGGAAGTTCTTTAAGGGCCCACTCAATGTCATTGACTTGCTGGCCATCCTGCCGTATTACGTCACCATCTTCCTCACCGAGTCCAACAAGAGCGTCCTGCAGTTCCAGAACGTGAGGCGCGTTGTCCAGATCTTCCGCATCATGCGGATCCTCAGGATCCTGAAACTCGCCAGGCACTCGACGGGCCTGCAGTCTCTGGGGTTCACCCTCCGACGGAGTTACAACGAACTGGGCTTGCTGATATTGTTTCTGGCCATGGGGATAATGATATTTTCCAGCCTGGTGTTTTTTGCTGAGAAGGATGAAGATGCTACGAAGTTCACCAGTATCCCAGCATCATTTTGGTGGGCCACCATCACCATGACTACCGTAGGCTACGGTGACATCTACCCAAAAACGTTACTGGGGAAAATTGTGGGTGGCCTCTGCTGTATTGCCGGGGTCCTGGTGATTGCCCTTCCCATCCCAATTATTGTGAACAACTTTTCGGAGTTTTACAAGGAGCAGAAACGCCAAGAGAAGGCAATTAAAAGGAGGGAGGCTCTGGAGCGGGCCAAACGGAATGGAAGCATCGTCTCTATGAACCTAAAAGACGCCTTCGCTCGAAGTATGGAATTGATAGATGTGGCTGTGGAGAAGGCCGGAGACTCGGCCAAAACGAAGGACTCCGCCGACGATAACCATCTGTCTCCCAGCCGGTGGAAGTGGGCCAGGAAGGCTCTGTCGGAAACCAGCTCCAACAAGTCTTACGAAAATAAGTACCAGGAGGTTAGTCAAAAAGACTCGCATGAGCAGCTGAACAACACTTCTGCCTCCAGCCCACAGCATCTGAGTGCCCAGAAACTGGAGATGCTGTACAACGAGATCACCAAGACGCAGCCTCACTCTCACCCCAAGGCGGACAGCCAGGAGCAGCCGGAGAGGCCGTCGGCCTACGAAGAGGAGATCGAGATGGAGGAGGTGGTCCGCCCCCAGGAGCCGCTGGCCGTGGCGCAGACCGAGGTCATTGTGGACATGAGGAGCACCTCCAGCATCGACAGCTTCGCCAGCTGCGCCACCGACTTCACCGAGACCGAGAGGTCGCCCCTGCCACCGCCCTCTGCTTCTCATCTGCAGACGACGTTCCCGCCCGAGCTCACAGGGACAGAGGAGCACCAGAGGGCCAGGGGTCCCCCTTTCCTAACACTCACCCGAGAGAGAGGCCCTCCAGCCCGGGATGCCACCCTAGAATATGTCCCAGTCGATATCACCGGGAACCTCGATGCCAGCAGTGCCCAAAGTGGGCTCCACGGTGCTGTGCCATCTGACAGTGCCTCCGAGAGCCCTAAGAGCTCGCTGAAAGGCAGCCACCCCCTGAAATCCAGATCACTCAAAGTGAATTTTAAGGAAAACAGAGGCAATGCCCCGCAGACCCCACCCAGCACAGCCAGGCCACTGCCAGTCACGGCAGCTGACTTTCCCATCACCACCCCACAGCTCATCAGTACCATCCTGTTAGAAGAAAACCCCCCACAGGGAGACAGACCCTTGCTGAGCGCGGAGGTCTCGGCACATTGTCAGGGACCTTCCAGGGGGCCAACCCCTCGGTTTCCCAAGCAGAAACTCTTTCCTTTCTCATCAAGAGAGAGGAGGAGCTTCACAGAAGTGGACACTGGGGAAGACAGTGACTTCTTAGAGCTCCAAGGAACCAGGCAGGACATGCAGGCCGACTCCAGCCCTAATTGCTTTGCAGATAAGCCTAGTGATGGGAGAGACCCTTTAAGAGAAGAGGCCTGTGCAGGCTTTTCTTCTCCCCAGGACACAAGTCACAACTGTAGGCAAGACATTTACCATGCTGTGGCTGAAGTTAAAAAGGACAATAGTCAAGAAGGGTGCAAGATGGAAAACCACTTGTTTGCCCCAGAAATTCATTCCAACCCTGGAGATACAGGTTATTGTCCAACACGTGAAACCAGCATGTGACTAGTTACAAAAGCAATAAAATTTAAAAAAAAAAAAAAAAACTTGTTTCTTAAAAATGCAGTTAATAATGCCTGTGAACTAAAACATGGGAAGCTCCCCCTCCAAAAAAAAAATGCATAAAATGTTATTTTTTGCATGGCATGAGCAGTTTAGTTTAAGTACTGTTTAAACAAAGAGTCAAGACTGCATTTTGTAACAAACAGACAAAAATGACTGAGGAACAGTGACCAAATAAAGAGGCTCTGTTAGGAAGCAGTATTCTGCAATGTCTGACATTTGTGATCCTTTCATTTCAAATTGTAGACAGATTTTCAACTTTCTACTTTTCTGTTACAATGAGTTTTAGAATTTGCACATGAAAGGATGAAATGTCATTGCATGCATGCACAATCACGAGGAGTGAGGTGCTCTGACCTTGCAAAATGCCTAACTTTGTGAATATTGGGGCCTGGGATGCAGACAGTGTCAAAAACCTATGGGAAGGAGTTTCTGAGACACAGGTACTTCCTTCAGTGCTGCTGCCTGGAGGAGCTGTGCAGACTTCTTGTTGCAAATTTGCAGCCTCTTCCTAAACCATCTCCCATATCTTGCTTTGGGTTATAAAGCTCTTCTAAGTACATCTGTTGACAGGAATACAGTATTTTTATTTCCTTGTGATATAATTCCCAGAGTGCAGTTTTCTTTTCTGCTCCTGCTTTTGTGGTTTTATTTATAAATCATGAGAAAGATTTAATGACCAGATATCAAAACTTTTGGAATTTAAGCTTGAAATGTTGACAATCAGTTGTATACCATGCCATAGCCTATTACCAAAATGCAGTTTATAAAAACCTGAAAACGTGGGAAAAGTTCTATCATACAGCTAAACTTCTTTTTTAATGGCACCCCACTTTTGGAAATCAGTTTTGGGTTCTTTTTTAAAAAAAATGTATATTGGCCACCTGAAGATGATTGTATGTTCCACTTGTATCCGGCAAAATCCCTTCCAGCTAAAGATCTAAAGATAGAATGTAGATATGCTACCTGCGAACTCCAAAAAGTGACTTTAACAAACTAAAAGCAGAGCTACTTAAGTGAGAGTTCCACCCCCTTTCCTCCCCAAACACAGAGTTAGGTTTGAAAAAGAGTTACCATAAAAAGCTCCCTGACCTGGTAATGGGTCCCCAGGATTTCCCAATGGGGGGAGGGCACACTCCACTTGGGGAGGGCCACAGATGCCAGCAGCACCCCCCCAGTAATGGCAGGAACTGGAAACACCCCTCCACATTTCCAACATCTCCAAGGGAGGACAGGATTACCCTTGTGGAAACTACTTCCAGAATTTTCTACTGAGAACAGTGAAATCCAGAGGAGGAAGGCGCTTGCTGGTGGTTGGTTGCCTTGCTGGTAAAGTCTGTGCTAGGACCTGGGGCATCTGAATCCACTTTGTTTCACAGGAAACCAAGGCTCAGGCTCCAGATAATACAACTGCCGGAAGTGTGATCCTGAACAAGCCTCAAAAACCTCCTCTTGGTCTCAGTTTTGCCCCAATAAAAACTAAGACACAATTATTCCTAAGCTCCCTTAAGCCTTCAAATTCTAATGATTCATTGGTCTCTCAGGAATGCCCAAGTTTTGCCTCAGCATAATGTAGTGTGTATGTGCATGCAGGGAAATAGGAAAAATCTGGGCCAAATTTAAAGCACAACTTTTTGTTTAAAGGAAGAAAATATTCCAAATTTATTCTATTTTTAAAATTTAAAAAGCACTGGAAAAAGACAACCCATATATTTAGAATCTAACTTAAGAAATAACATTTCATTATTAACAGGATCTGGTCATTATATCTCAGTTAGGAAAATAAATCTTGATCCTAATTGAAATCCAAGCAGCCCTACTGCTAAAAAGGATTATAAACATTTTTTTTTTTACTGTGCTTAGAATTTCTTAATGGCTTTCATGTTTGTTTCAAAACATAACCTTTAAGAGTTTACGGCCCTTAATCATTGATATTTATATTACTCATACTTAGTATTTCAGTGTCTGAAACTAAATGTTGGTTAGTTTTTTAAATCTAGAGTGTTTGAATTTTATATATATATATATATAGTTTTTCAAGTCAAACAGGTATATCTGCTGTTAGAGAAATAGCAAATAAGTTATGCAAATCATTTTTATATCAAATCTCTTGAAGCAAATATTTTCTAATGTCTCCATATTGTCAAATCACAAAGTTTAAAAATGTGTCTGTACAAGTGGGTTCGTCTTACTGTCCTGACAATTCACCAATGTCCACCTTTCATGTGTCCACTAGGCCTTCTTCTGAGAACCCTGCTGCAGAATGTTTCGTACTAGAAATCTTCCCTACATTAGGAATCCTAGGCATACCCCTCTGGAAGCATTTCTTGCTAAAAACTTTTTCCCCTTTAATATTTTTAAGTTTTAAAAAAAATTGTCAAGAACATCCTACAGAAAACCTAACCTTCGATTCTTAGCCCCTCCAAGCCAAAGGTCTTCAGCTGGGAAAAAAATAAAATGCTCCTCTCAAAACACTTTGACTTTGGTGTTTTACAGGGAGGCAGTTGGAGAACTGAGGGCTCCCAGAATGCACTTGGGCAGCGCTTCCTAAACCTTGTCAACGAACTGCACCTGACACAGAGGATGAACGTGAATGCCTGAGAGTCTGGGAATGTACCAAGCACAGAGTTCTTTTAAAATCTTATGTTTTACATTAAAAATTCGTGGAAATACTACTGCATTTCACTCTAGAGCATATGTTTCAATAGAAAACAAATCATGTTTTATATTACTTACCAACTAGTAAAATTGATACTCGTAACTTCTAGTCCCTCTTTTGTACCCCGCAGAAACTGTTCCCCAGTTTGAGAGACCCTGCCTGGACGGGGGAACATAGACTGGTTGCCTGAGAGGCTGAAGGTCACTGCTGCTAGGAAAGCACACTCCTCAGCACTGTGTCGGTGACCAGGGACAAATGCCAATCAGTAGAGACCATTTGAATGAACTCAAAACAATACCGTCTCTGGAATGGTTGCTTTGATTCTTCGGGCTGTTTTAACAACCAGTGCAAATTGCCCCAAGTTTGTTTTAGCTTCAAGACTGAGATCAGTGTTAAAAGGATAGACATGGGTACATACATAAATTTCTTTCTTCGGATCGCAGATACAGGAGTGACATACTGAGTAAGTCCCTGGACTTGACCTAGTAAGTCTATCAACATTTTCACTAGAAATGTCTCCACTCTGGCACAGCTAACTGCTTTGAAGCAAGAATTTAAATAACCGTTATCCTGATGTCACTAGGTGTGGTAACAAGGAGAATATGATCTAAGTGTCTGTTCCCACTAATTTCATGTCAAAACAGTCTCCCATGTAGACACAGGCTGCGGAAAGACATCAATTCAACTATTATCTCTCAACATTTGAATAGCATAAAAAGCCTTATGTATGTAAAGTACTTTACAGTTTCTTGTTGCTCTTAATCCTCATAACAGCCTCCTGAAATATGTATAATATTATTTATTGGTGAAGGACCAGAGAGGTTATGTATCTTGCTCAAGTTCACATAGGTCACTGGGCACTCATCTACATTGTCTGGCTTCAAGTTAGGCATTCCACTATACCACAGTATGTTTGATTAGGGTTGTTGTTGTTATTGGGGTTTTTTTTTTTTTTGTCTATTAACACCTGAAA
This sequence comes from Anoura caudifer, assembly GCA_004027475.1. Lineage (NCBI taxonomy): Eukaryota > Metazoa > Chordata > Mammalia > Chiroptera > Phyllostomidae > Anoura > Anoura caudifer. The sequence goes on from PVKU01002268.1 coordinate 31,929, forward strand.
TTATATAAGTAAAACTAGAGATGCATTTATAGTCAAAAAGTTTGTTTAAAGCAACAGTGAACTGGACCAAATGGTAATGACTGAAGATAAATGCATCTGTAGCACATATGTTTGCCACTTCAGGATTTTGGTTATAAGATACGCATCCCCGTTAAAGAAGAGAATTCATAGCTCATGATGTAACATGACATGCACACCAGGCAGAGGACTAAAAGAAACCACTTGATTTTCTGAAACAAAAAATAAGTAGACTTTAGAACTATCTCTAGTCTAATTTCAAAAATAATCAAATTTGTCATTTCACTGTTCATTCATTCAGCAAATATTAGATAAGTAGCCCTATATTACTAAACACCAGGTGATTACCCCTATATTCTACAGAAGGCACTATGCTTGGTGCTAGGGTACCCCCCCCAGCCTTATGGGGCTTCCTGCCTGTCCCATTTAAAACCAGCCTAAGGATCATTTCGGTTACTGGAAAATGTCTCTTCTGAGTATGGAAAAATCACTCAATTATCAAACCAGGAAAGTGCATGACAGGAGCAAGTGAAATGCATTTCCAAACAAATTTTTCCTAAGAAAACAATGGGTGATGTAAATGGAAGTCTGATCCAGAATTATTTTTTAATCACAGTTTAGATTTACACTTGAGATAAATTGTTAGTCTGGTTGAATGAAGTTGTATGTTGTCCTTTTTTAGGCTGATAAATTGAAAAGTAATTTTTATTGTTTTTTAATACAGTTTATTGATTATGCTATTACAGTTATCCCATTTTCCCCCTTCACTCCCCTCCACCCCCCTCCACCCTGCACAGTCCCTCCCACCCACATTCTCCCCCTTTAGTTCATGTCCACGTGTCATATTTATAAGTTCTTTGGCTTCTACATTCCCCATAATATTCTTGCCCTCCCCCTGTCTATTTTCTACCTACTGTCTATGCTATTTATTCTCTGTACCTTTTCCCCCTCTCTCCTGCTCCCACTCCCCTGTTGCTAACCCTCCATGTGATCTCCATTTCTGTGTTCCTGCTCCTGTTCTATTGTTTGCTCAGTTTGTTTTTGTTTTTGTTTTAGGTGTGGTTAATAATTGTGAGTTTGCTGTCATTTTACTGTACATGTTTTTTATCTTCTTTTTCTTAAATAAGTCCCTTTAACATTTCATATAAATAAGGATTTGGTGATTTCTCAAAAGAGACCTTACAGGCAAGAAGGGGCTGGAAAGAAGTATTCCAAGTCATGAAAGGCAAGGACCTACATCCAAGATTGCTCTACCCAGCAAAGCTGTCATTTAGAATGGAAGGGCAGATAAAGTGCTTCTCAGATAAGGTCAAGGAAAACTAATTTTTTAATTCAACATGTGGCTTGTCAAATAACTAGTAATAGTCTATAACTAATAACTAGAATGAAATTCAACACCAATGAAAATCTATAACAAACTATATTTTAATAGTGTGTTGAAGGTTATGTTGTTCAAAACAATGCATTTTAATGGTTTTTCTTACTTCCTATTGACTGTAGGCAACATTTTACCAAAGTACCACCAGTTTCTATTTAGTCCTCTGAATTTTACATGGGAAATGCTTAAAATTCAGTATCCAAAAATAATTTAGCTTGACTCAAGGCATTTATTCACTAGGTCCATGTGAATTTGAAGTATATTGGGTATTTTCCCACTGCCACCACCCTCACTAAGAAAGGAGGGAAGGCTACAAAACCTAAGTTTGAAAATTTAAACATTCAAACACCTGTCCCTAATAAGAAAGAGGAAAGGCCCCAACTCCAGAATTTTGGTGGACATTCTATATTATTGATGTTAGTGCTTATTGTAATATAATGCTGTTCTTTATTGGCTTTAGTAACCCTTTTTTCTGCTGGGCTTTTGAAATTAATTGCATAAATTAATTGCATAAATCTGAATTAATTGCATAATTAATGGTCTGAATTAATTGCATAAATCTCTATTTACCATTGCTATTAATGCATAATCTCTTCCTTACTAACATATAAACTGGTTTAACTTATAAATATACTTAATAATAAAGGAGGGTGTGGAGTATCTCTTTAATAGTAAGACAACATAGGACCAGCAAAAAAGAGTAGCAAAAAGGAAGAAAGACTAAATAATATGTAAGTAAATTAAACACATTGTTAAGCAGAGAAACCTATATTACATATACATATTTGTATATGCTTCTATAAAAATTAGACCAAATACTTACTATTGACATGAAACTTACAACTGAAACAGTAATTCCAATTTTAATTTCTGCCCTAAAAAAAATATTTTTTATCATCTAACAGATACTTCCAAATTTCTGTGATAAAGTATTTCATTCAGCAAACATTTGTTGTCTACCAAGTTCCAGAAATTAATTTATATACAGTTCATTCCTTCAGTTTGAATCTAGAAGATGTTTCATATTTAAAGAAATTACATCCCAAAGTGAAATCCAATTCCACGGGGTGAACTGAGATAGTATGACAATATGTTTGAGTTTGTCGTCTGAGAATTTCTATAACCCACTCCTCTCCTCAGGCTCAAGTGATATATTTTAATTCCTTAATCTGGAATCGGAATGACCACCACATAAGCTTTCTAAATATCCATGTTTAAAATTACAGCAGCTGTCTGAAATCTAGTGACATCTTATTTCAATGCAGACAGTGCCCACTTCAGCCAAAAGAAATACGGTTCTAGCAAAAATGATGTTAAAAATCATCGTTTTATACTCCCGTAACTGATGTGTTGGATTTTTTAAAAATCCTAGCCGATGTGCTGTGACAGAAGCCGTACCAGCCTGGGGTTAGTTTAATGCCAACCTGAGCCCTGCAGTTTATCTCCCCTCTACTGTGAGTTTTGCTGAGTCCACACGCTATGGCTGAGCAGTGTTTCTTTCAGTGGTATTTTTGCTCTGTTTCAAACTAAAAAGGATTTGCGATAGCATACAGTAAGCCAATAAAAATAGACTTCTAAAATCAAGGCTCAGGAAAACAGACACAGAATACTGGCAACAGAAAGAAGGCAAACGCACAGATTATTCAGAAACAATTTCAGGAGCCGGCCATCCCGTTTTTAAGATCCGTGTTGAGCGTCCTCTAGTGGTCAGTCTGAGAGATAGTGGAATTGTCTGCCCAGAAAGGACGTGGTAACCAGAACGTGAAAGTGCTCTACCATGTCCCACCTCCCATTCTGCCCGCGTGCAGCCAAAATCACACGTACATCCCAGACTTTTCTTTAAGTGATCACTTCCCAGTTTTCTTTTTCTTATTCCAAAATGTCTGATAAAACTGTTATTACCCTCCACGGGGCACTTTCAGAATACTCCTGCCTGCTGCCTCCATCAGAACAAAAAACAAACAAACAAACAAACAAAAAAACCCACAAGGTTAGCTAAATATTTAACAGTGCCCAATATGCGGTACTCTAGATATACAATATATGCTATTTTGACCTTTCTACCACTAATGGGAAGCTAGAAGAGAACTCAAAATAGTGATATTCTTAAAAAAGAATCATGTACCTGTCAAAACAAAGCTATTGGGCTGATTAACTACAAAACCCACAGTCTCCATTCTAACTGAAGATTACAAGTAGAAGCTGAAATGCCCCTGAACTGACCCTGAAAAACAAAACAAAGCGAAACAGATGGTTCCCAAACTCCCAGGGGACATCTGTGGGTGCTAGCCAGAAACTCTGTTACAGTCCGATTTCTCCCATCTTTAAACCAAGATGCTTCTCACATTCTTATTTGAAGCATATGGATTAAGCTATGGTTTCTAACCTACAAATAACAACCACATCATACCGTTTAATTGAAATTAGGAGCATTTTAATAAAGAAAACAAATACACAGAAAGTAGTATGTACTAATATCACCTGAATTACCTATCCAGCAAAATGCTATCACCAGAATTAACAGATACGTATGCTATGAAAATCTTACTAAAGAATTGGTAGCATCTTCACATTCAGTTCCAAGTTAAGGGACAAGGGAGAAAACCTGCAACTTATAAAGCCCTAGGTTTGTCGTGTAATAGCCAAGTTTCAAACTTATGTAATTTTAAAGAGGTATGATATTAAACCATTAAAAATTCAACAGTGAATGTATAAAAAAGGTTTATTAAGCAAATATAAGGTTCCATTAGCACCCTGGAGCATTTTTAATGACCTTGCATTTAACTGGTAATTACTAAAGCTTTTCTTCGCACCCTGCTTTCAATCTGAAAGCTTTTCTGTTTTATATCATTGCTGTGTGTCAGCTTGCTTGCTTTGTTTTGTTTGAAGAAGTGAGGATAAGTGGGCAAATGTGTTTAGAGAACACAGTTTTTGGACAACTCATTAATATTACCTACTGTGCCCTGGGGAACCGTGGAAACCATCTGTGGCTCTCCCTTCCACCTTCTTTTCAAGTGTCACCATCCTGGTTTTGAAACAGATTCTTTTGATTAAACCTCAGATCTTGCTCATCCGGGTTTTCGTTCCTCACCTGTCTGCCTTATCCACCAGTCATCTTCCCCTAGGGTCTGCCTGATCGTAGCGTTTCAGGTTTCAGTCAAGGGCAGGACCAAGTTGAGCCTTTAGCAATGGATCAATGGTAACAAACATTCAACTGGGGAAGACAAATACTGCCCTGGTAGTTTTTATATGGTTCATGGCCAAAACTATAATAGCAATTTAAACAAAACTTTAAGGAAAGATATTAGGGATGAAGAGAAGGTCATATTGAGCCCTGGCTGATGTGGCTCAGTTGGATTGAGCACAGACATGCAAACCAAAGGGTCACCAGTTCAGTTCCTAGTCAGGCCACAGGCCTGGGTTGCCGGCCAGATCTCCAATAGGGGGTGTATGAGAGGCAACCACACATTGATATTTCTCTCCCTCTTCTCTTCCCTTCCCCTCTCTCTAAATATAAATAAATAAAACCTTTTTTAAGAGAAGGCCATATTGAAAAAATTGTACTTTGCTGTACATCTAACTAGAAGTAATTAGCATTTGGATTAATATATATTTTTAAGTTCTTTCACATAAAAATACCTTTAGGTGGTCATTTGAAATTAATATTTCTCATTTTACTATAAATATGTTTTTAAAAGACTATTCTAAATTAAGTGAGATGGTATATAGTTAAACCATCTAGCACAACACCTAAAAAATAGAAAGTATTTTTCCTTTTTAAAAGTATCCCAGCCTGGTCAGCATGGCTCAGCCAGTTGGATGTCATCCTCCAAAGCAATAGGTCACTGGTTTGACTCCCAGTCAGGGCACGTGCCTGGGGTGCAGGCCTAGTCATCCCCTGCTGAGGTGTGTGTGGGAAACAGCCAATCAGTGTTTCTCATCCTTTCTTACTTCCTCCCTTCCTCTCTCTCTAAATGAATACATAAAATCTCCTTTAAAAAAAAAAAAATCTTATAGACCAAGAAAAGGAGGAGGCTCATTTTCTATTTCAATTTGGGTAAGATGCCAGGTCACAAATGTTTAGATAGAGCCCTGATTTCTTAGGGAAGCATCAGAGCTGGGTGATGACCCAGCACGGCCTCTAACACAGCGCGGCGTAGACCCCTTGCACTGACTAAAGCCAAGTGCTCCAACCAATCTCGGGGTCACTGTGGAGCCTGGGGGCACAACTAACTATGATACTAAAGACAGACCGGCTTTGAGAAGATCTTCCGTTGAACATTCGAAGGAATTTCAAAGATATGCTAAAATTTTACCTTACAACATCCAGTATCTATCATTGGTGAACCGAAAAGAAGACTTTGATTTTAATGAGGGTTTTCTGGGTTCTGAGTTTTTTGGGGTTTTTTCTTAGGAATTTTATGAAAACTACTATAAGACATTTTGGGGTTTCAATCAACATTTTTCTTTAGAAAATAATTCATGATCTAAAGCATAATTGCATGACAGTTTAGATCTTATTACCATTTAGTTATAGCCTAATGAATACTGTATTCCTACTCAATCTCTCTCTCAAAAAAAAAAAAAATAAAGTTCCTAACTTAGTAAATAGTGCTCAGATAAAGCATCATGCTGCCCACCCAGCTCACCACATGTGTTTATTACGTGTCTCTACGTAGCTTATATGAAAATTCAACATTGACTGTCCCTGTCTGCTGCATTTGTAAGCTGCCAGCATGGCTGTCTCATCTTACTGTCAACATAGTGTGTCCCAGTGTCATGTACACGGACCATGGTACTAAAGTGTCTGTGAGCTGCTTACTTCACATCCAGCCCCAGAGAGGTCTGAGGTAGCGCAGTCATGGCTTTAGTGCAGACGGTTCACTGTCTGAATCATTTTTGTCTGTGCGTTCCTCATCATAAGTACTGACAGAGTATTTTTAGCTGTTTTTTCAAACCTGTACTATAAAGCTCTATATCATACCTACAGTCTAAATATGTCAGGTAGTTCAGTTTAAAAAGTGTCGCCTCCTAGCAAAGTGCATAGAAATAGCAACCGGCCTTCCCAGATAGTGGCTGAAATTATTTCCCATTGCCAACGGAGACCTGCCTTAAGTGGTTTCTTTCACCACTGCTCTGTAAAACACACACAGGGTACAGTGGTGAATGCTCGCCTGTCCGACATGAGCTCTGTTGGCGAGTCAAAGGATACACATCCCAGAAGTGATCCTTCCAGTGATGTCCAGTTGTCAAAGTATATATTATTTTCATTCTGACCTCCCAAAACTGAACTTGGGTTATGCACAAAACTAATACATGTACACTTTTAAAGACCAGCATTGCTCGGGTAGGGGGAGGTGATAAAGGGAGAGGGGAAGACAAAGAAAAAAGAAAAGCTCATAGAGAAAGGCAAATTTTCAAATCAGTTAAATGGGGGACTGAAGTTTAAGGTGTATTTTCAAGTTGGTTGGCTTTGGGAAGGTCGTGTGTGTGTGTGTGTGTGTGTGTGTGTGTGTGTACACTAATGTGTTTGGGATCAGAAGGGGAAGCCTGAATGATCTGCTTTTTTGGTTAACTAGTCACATATTATTAAAAGCAAATATGCCTAACTCCAAAAACTCATTCATTCAATGTTTAATGTTAGAATTATAATCTTATTGTGAAACTCAGGAAAACTCTGTGAAGATTCACAAAGTAACTTTACAAAAACTTATGGTGAAGCTATAAAACTGAGTAATTGATGCACATAAGAAGCCTCGCTGGGAATAATCATGGGTGATTTCTCTATAGAAAAGGTTGATATACAACCTATTTTTTTCTCAAGTTGTAGGGATTTTGATAGCTTCTATTAAGTCCCTAACATCTTCCAGATTAAAAACACTTAAACCTATTTTTAAAACCTAGGGAATATAGACTATCATAAATGAAAAATTAAATTAATGGTTCTTAAAACTTCTGTATATGTTAAGTAATACAATTTCATATTTCTAAGTTACATATGGTATTCAATTTATAGGTACTGTCACATGAAGCATCATTTACTTTATTATTAATGTTTGAGAGGGTTTTCATACTACTCTGTGAATACTCTGAATGCTGCAGGGGAAAAGAAGCACAATAAGTATTTTATTTTTTAAGATTTCTCAGTCGAGTTATCCTGTCCTGACCACTCACATAACGCATTAGTGTTTCATCTTACACTATGTTGAAATACTTTCAGCACAAATCCTCAGTAGAAGCTACAGCTTATTCATAAGTGGTAAGTCTTGTCTAGTCTCATTCATCTGCCTGAACATACTTTATCTCATTATATTCGCAAACGAAGTGTTTTGATTTCAGTTTTGTAAAGAGGATACGATTTAACGTAATGATGTTTGTTTGGCTGTCCATCCTGCACCATTGATACGATGCCTTTCTCTCCCATTTAACGGTGTCTGAATCAGTGTCCCCATATCTGCTGCATTTTAACTCCATAAAAAGAAAATGTGATTTTATATTAGGAGTTTTGCCGATCAACTCAGTATTTCTGCACCAATCAGCATACTTAAATGCATGTGGTAGTCTGTATAATTGTTCAACATCAAAATACTTGCTTACATTGTGTCAAAATGTCTGTAAAATTGCTGGCATTGTTCTCCATTCCAGTCTGGTAGAATAAGCAAGATAGAAAATAAATGTGTAAATGAATCATCTGTGTCATTTCCGTTCTCTGCATGAAGTCACTTCACATTGAGCATGGCGTACGTGCCCACCACCCAGCATCCATGGCTCCTTCACCCTGCTTTACTGACTGTTAAGCAGGGAGCTTTCGAGGAAAGTGTAGGAGAAAACTTCTAAGCCTGGAAAAACTGAAAATTGGATGCATCGCCATTCGAAGTACTCTCCTTTTCAAATGAACTCTTTTAGCCAGCCTATGGATGAATATCACTCAGTTCATATTTTTAAAAAATTCAGGGCAGACCATCTTGCCAAAATCCTGGGATGGGCTCGTCAAAGAATTTTGAGATCGTCTCCCACTGTCATTCCTAGAACCAACTCAGTACAGTCCTTGTTAGGTAAATAGAGTCCTAACTCCTGACCCGAGGGCCAGCTTCTGGGGCATGCGACCTGCGCAGGTACACAGAAATCAGGTGCTCAGGACAACCCATGCTGAATTTAATGCCCTGGTGTCACCATCTTGAAATTCTTAATGATTTTTTAGCAAGAAGCTCAGTGTTTTCATTTTGCTTTCGGTCACCAGTTACATACCCAGTCTTGCCTGACCAGTGAGGCAAATGAGAAGACTGCCAATTGAGTCAGGCTCTCCAAAATAAGAGGTTAGCAGATAGTGAGGCAAGAGACTTATTTATTTAACAAACTCTTATTGAGTGCTTACCATGTGCCAAGTCCTACACATATATTTGCTCATCTAATCCTCATACCAGTATTATTATCCCCTATTTCACAGATGAGGAAATCAAGGCACAGAGAAGTTGAGTAGTTTGCCCAAGGTCACACAGCTAGTAAAGCCAGGATTTGGACCCAGGCAGCCTGGCTACAGAGTTTGGACACCCAACAGTTCAGGTCAATGCTGGCTCTTGCTTTCCATCAAAGAAATTTTTTCTCTCTCTCTCTTTCTCTCCCTCTCTCTGTCACTTGTTAATAAAGTGCTGGGGGTGTGCATTGTAGTCTTTAACTTAAAGACTTTGGCTTAATCACCAAAAACTTTCCAGGATGATATACCTTCGGAAAAATTGCAACCCTCAACAGCATTTCCCTGCTCTTCAGGCCAAGGACACTTGCCTGAGATAAATTAATAAGAGATGGCTATGAATATTAAGTCAAATGTAGCCAGTGTGTTTGTGGCCCAACACAGCTATGACTACAGACTTCCTGGTCTCTCTACACCCAACTTCTGCACTAATGACGGAGGGGAAAGTACTGACAAGGACGAGGGATGTACCCTCGGCTCTTTGACACTGTCCTCCATTCGTTCCCTCTGCCTTCCTAGCTCAGATAGCGCCAAGCATCTTCCTAAAGCAAAAGGGCCCCATTCTGGTTATCGTTTCATTTAGAAGGGAAAGATGCACATAAAGGATGTATTTTTATGTACATAAGAGTTTGGGGCTGGTGGTGTAGAGAAATTCAGTGCTGGATTCTGAGAATTAGAAAAGGAACAACACGGTTCCTGCCCATTCAGCCACAGGAGCCCTTCTGCTGACGGCTAATGCCCAAAGTGGAAAGCCATAGAGGAGGAAAGAGGAATCCCCTAAAGCCTACTGCACCCACACCCTGCAGGCTTAACTGCACCACCCAGGAGCAGCGATTCCCATCAGAAAGTCCTTAGGATTTCCTGGGCATCCCAGAGAGTTGGCAGCACACGGAGTAGGAGCAATCTAGCCACAAAAGGGAACGCAAATTTTCTCCTACACAAGATTCTCCATTCCATCATTTGCACACCCCATTTCCCAAACCCTGTTTTCTAAAAGTTCAGGGCACAGAGGAAAAATAATTTGGAGAAGTCACCCATTCTTAAAACTCCAACTAACCCAAGAGAAATGGAATAAAAGCAGCCTTCATCTCCATCCCCTTGTTGACCAGGTTGAATTCAAAATTCTTGCTCCTTTGGTGCGGTCTCCTCCTTCTGCTCCAGCCTATCCTGTTCACCCTCCACCCCTAGATCCCACAGTGCATGTGCCATTAGGGCCACAGAAAAAAATGGAGGTTGGAGGGGCTAACAGCATGGCATCTGCTCTAAAGAGAACTAAAAAAAGATTTTCCTCCTCCCTTCCCACCTTCTCCCATATTCAACCTCATGTCAACAGATGGGTTTAACGGTGTGACTCAGGCAGTTGCAGAATAGCAGAGAGAGTGCTGGATCTGTTGACACGGAGCACATCCTTACTCCAGCACCAGAATTTTCATTTCTTAACCCTCATGACTCCTCTGACAGTCTTCTATGAGCTAAAGAGTACAAAATTCTTGAAGGAAGAACTTTAGAGCTCAATTTGCAAAGTGGTCTTGATCATGAAAAAGTTTTGTACAGAAAGAAGGCTTTGCTTCCGCTCTCTGAAACGTTGCGCCCCCCTCACATGACTTTGAACTCTGTCATTGCTCATGTACATATAAAGCCAGCATAATGGCAGGAAGCATCAGCGCAGAGCATGAAATATCAGAACTGGGTTTAATCCTGGCCTCTGTAACTCACAAATAGCTTGGGTGAACTTCAAAAGCACCTTCAAAAGAGAGTCACAGTGACCTCTCTAGCCAAATAAAAAACAATGGGACAGATGAAAACGAGAGGGTTGTCCTGAGAAACAGCAATATGTTGAAGGACAAATTTTTTAAATTATAAGACCATATTGGAAGACAGGAATAACTCATATGATAACACAAATATTTTACTGAGTGATTTATAAGAGTCAACATTTAAGTATTCTATACATATGTTGTCCTTCTGAGCTTGGGCACTGTGCTAAGTCCTAAGGATCCAAGACTAATCAGATGGGGTCTTTACCTGCAAAGAGCTTGCGGTTATCTCCATGGGAATGGTAAACGGCCAGCACAAGTGTGGTTCTTCCTCCCATGCCCCTCTCTTCACCCATGCCAACCATTAACATGCATTCCTCCTGGATAAGGATACAATACCCAAATCCTCCACTTCCAGGCAGTCGGCACTGCTGGTCCCCAAAGTATTTGATGTTCCTTTGTCACCAGACAAAGACTGTGATGTCCGTGGGATGATGTCTGTCTGATGCAGTGATAACCATGATAACAATTATTATGGCCCCTAACGTACTTGGAGAGCCTATTTTGTGCCAGACCCTGATCCAGGAGCTTGGCACCCACCACCTCCTTCAATTTCACTTCTCTGAAGTCGTAGGTTCACAGAAATCTTATGTGGTCATCACTGAAGACTCATTTAAGGAAATGGGAATAAACTCCTGTCTAAGGAAATTAGATGTCCTTTGGACAAATTTTCCACAAGTGATGGATGTTCCACATTAGCAATAACGAGACAGCTGGCGAAATCTTCCCAGGATGTCTTCACAATTAAGATCACGCCCAGCTCTAATGAAAGGGCAAACCTGTCCGAATGAAGGACAAGCCAGATGACCTTTCAGAATCCTTCTCATTTCTGAGCTCCTATCATTTGTGGTGCTCCAGAATCAAATTTATTCTTTGCTAAACTCTGTGGTAAATTGTGTTCATTAAATTGTCTCCACATCCACTTACACAGATGACAAATTAGTTAAGGGGGGGGGGGGGTGTTGAAGCAAGCAATTTGTAGAAACACATTTTTAAAACTCTATTAATCACATATCTACATTTTGTGCTGAAGCACAAATATTGTTTAGAGAATTACTCCAAAAAATATCTGAAAGTGTTAGGCATGATGCAAAGGTAAAGTCCTGGAATCTCCCACAAACAAATCACTGTAATTTGCATGAATAAATTAATTTGTGATGAAATGCCTTATTTGGGATGAATGTAATTTCATGAACATTTATTCATTGTAGAAATAAACTAATTCTGAAATGCCAGTGATTTAAAAAAGAAAACCAATGACTAACATTAGACACTTTTCTATTTTGATTTCAAATTTTTTCTACCTATAATTCAAGAAAATATCATTTATGTTATACTAGTTTTTAGCAAGAAATTGCCTTTCAATGCTTACTATAAAGTCATTTACCAAAGAACCTAGAGCTTTAAAGAGGAAGATCCCATTTTATCTCTCATCTTTAAGTGATGACGTCCCCACATTAAAGGGCTAACTTGCTTCATTTATAAAGAGCTCTTGCAAATCAGTAAGAAAGGGACCAACCCAAGAGAAAAATAGGAAAATGCCTTGAAAAAACCAGTTAGCAACCACGAAAAGAATTCCAAAAACCTGGAAAGTACCTTCGTTCAAAAGGAATGCAAATAAAACAAAAATTAAATATCATTTTTCTCCTCCTATCAGGAGCACAGATTTGTTTTAAGTAACAATACAAAGTATTTGGCGATTGTATAGGAGACTGGCATTCTCATGCTTGTGGACGTGTACCTTGGTACACTTCTTTGGAGGAAAAATTTATAATATCTATTAAAAGATGAAAATTTGTGAATGGTGGGAGGTAGAGAGGATAACTGGGGTTAAGCAGCCAGAGAAGGAGACTTGACTTTGGATAGCAAAACACACAATAGAATATCCAGACGATGTGTTATAGAATTGTCTGAGTGAAACCTATGTAATTTTATTAGCCAATGTCACTCCAATAAATGTAATAAAAAAGTTTAATAGATGAAAATTTGATTTGCCCTAGTGATGCATCTTTTAGGGATTTATCTTAAAGAAATGTTTCTGTATGAGCAAAGGGACATGTGCATGCAAGAATGTTCACAGCCTGGTGTGGGCACAATAAAGGGGTTTCGGGGAAAGTGGCCTCACAGGGCACCTGATCATAAGTTCCTACCTGGGCAGGTCTTGGTGGGTAGTCATGCCCTGGGCATATAATTTCTTTAGTTAAAGGTTTTTTAAGCAAGCCCTGTCCACTGTTCCTGTGCATCTAGGTTAACACACCTTTGAAATGCAAGAAATTATACCCCTCTAAGGCATAACCACCCTAAAGAGGACACATATTAACTGTCCTGTAATCCAATCCCCACCTTGTTCCCTCCTACCTCCATGTACTCTTCCTGATCTTCCCTTCTTAATTCCAAATGTATAAAAGAAGTTGCAAAACTGTCCTTCTCAAAGCATTTTAGATCTTGCTTCCTGGCAGTTGTTCTCAGTTGTGGCTCAAATAAACTATAAAAATTCCCTACAGGTTTGGACGTTTCTTATATCAACATAACTGAGCGTAGAAAATGGTATCTTTAGCTGCCTCTGGGAAAGAGGGTCAGGGTTGAGGGCTGGATTGGGGAGGAGACAGGTTTTTTGCTGTAAATTTTTGTACTTTGCGGATTTCTTTGTATTCATCTTAGTAGCAGAGGCCGCAGCTGGAGTGCAGGGTGTCAATGAGCAACCTAATTCGAGAAACGCACAGAACGGAGATGGGAGAGCAGCATCTGGGCTCATCTTCACTTCCTTTTCTTTAATCCTGATCACAGTGCCTGCCATTTACCACTGGTCAGGATTGGAGCATAAGGCTCAGGAGAAATATTCACAAAATAAGGGGAAACGAGCAGGGCAGAGAAGAGGGCACAGCCGTGCCCTGCTGATCCTCAATGGCCGTGCAGAATCCCGGCGGCTTCCTCCTTCCTGCTAAGAACTTTCTGCTCCAGACATGCCTGTAAAAGCACCTCCTGTGAACATGGTGGGGGCTTTGGACTTTCTCTTGAACTGACTTGGACTTGTCCTGGGAAGCTCCCAGACGTTGAGACACTGAAAGATATTTTACAAATAGCCTAAAAATTCTTTGTGATAATGGAAAACTTTGCTCTCACTGAACAAGTAATAAACCGCTGTTCTCCAAAGAGCCATTTCTTCTTTGTTAGCACCAAAGCCTATCTCGGAACCTTTGTGAACGTGGCTGTTTTATAAACGAGCCGTCCTCAGAGGGACCACAGCATCATTAAAGAAGGGAGCAGCAGACCAGGAAATGAGGGTGTCTGGCAGGAAAGGACAGTTCTTTTGGCTCTCAGAAATTGTCTTCAGTGTCTTTGAGGCTGTGACGTTTAAAATGGGCTGAGCAATTCCAAGACCCAAAGTAGTATTAGCAGTTTAATCATCAACAGAAAGATGGGGCTGATGTAGATTTGTGGGGGAGAATGTTGCTTTAACAACAGTGAAGTGTTGTCTTTGCTCCGATGAACCAAGATACAAAGAGGTCAAATGAAGTCAGCTGCTATTTTTTTTGCAAAATATAAAAACAATATAGGATTATAGTCATAATCATAGAAAAAGATCAGCAGTAATTCTCTAGTTGCATTCTAGATGCTGATGAAAGTGTCGGTGGTGAGTTAGAGGGGTAAACCCAATCCTTGTTCTCTTTCCCTATGAGACAACCAACCAAAGAGCATCATACTCATTAGTTTCCAATAAACCTTATTAATCTTTGAACATACAAATTTAAACGTTAAGCCTAATTAAACGGATACCACCACCACTTTTCATTTTGTGCGTTAATGCGGACGCATATGAGTAATGACTCTCGGGAGCGGAAAAACAGAATTAGCACTTACAGGTTCTAGTTAAATTTTGACTTCCAAATAGGATGTTTTTGCAGAGAAGGACATAATAAAGTGCCCAAATCGTGAAAAGGAAATTGATACGAATGACACCGTTTTGTCAGCCTCTGATTCTTCACAGTCTATCCAGAGTTCTGTGAGCCACAGGAATCCCAGACCCACCAGTGAGACAAGATAAGATAAAACTAAATAATAAATGTGAGTGTGCTTTGAAAAAAAAGCACAATGATATTTGTTACTAAGAATGATACTCATATTATCATTGTTGCTGTTGTCCTAATAATACCAGCCCTTGAGAATGGAGAGAGAGTGTGTGTGGACCACAGGATATTAAATGCATAAAACTGAAAGTTTGTGCCACCTCCTTCCATGCTGCCAGGGTTGGGAATGTCAGAAGTTGCTCAAAATCTTTAAAACTCAAAATTAAAAATGCTTCCATGTGGAATGGATTTTTTTTAAAAGTGCTTGGAGTAATCGAGTTTCACCTGGACCTTGTAGAGCACACCCAGACCAAAAAAAAAAAAAAAAAAACCAAAACAATAAAAGCCCTTATTTTCCTTCAAAACACTCTGTAAATCGCCTGCAACTGCTTAGTTACTAGCAAGAAAAGATGTCCCCTTCCATTTTGGTGGCCCTACAGCTTTCTCTCCCTAATTAGAGCTTCCATAGTGTCGGGCCATCTGCGTCTGGGTTCTCTGCCCAAGTGGTGCTGGGAGGGGTATTTTATGATATCATCCTTTCAGTGGGAGGATAAAGTCCACATTAGTCTCATCACAGCAAAATGGTTTTTGGGGAAGACACACGGACCCTTCATGCTGCTTCCCGCAACACAGCTAAACATTGCCTCTGGCTGCAGAGGTTGTAGCAGGAGTTTTTCGGTTTGTTTTTTTTTTTCGTTTGTTTGATCATCTTGCAACAGCACGAAAATGTCCTATGCAGAACGGATTCTACCTACTTTCTCAACCACTGTCCATGCGTTGTCCCCTATCGATTTGCTAAAGAAACCTTTGAACTTCCCCTATGTATACCTGCCTTCTCCTATATTTGGTTATTAGGTCCAACCCTGTCTTGCAGCCACCGGCCCAGACTAACCCTCTGACACAGCTTCTCATTTTTCCACATTCAGTCCAACACTCTGGTACATTGTTCACAGGGGTAGCCCTCAACAGCAACTCTCATTCCTGTCCATCCATGTTCCCCCTCCTACGAAGAGATGAAATCCACTTGCCCATTTTTGAATCTGGAATGACCCTTCAGCTTGCTTTGTCAGGAAAGGCATGAAGAAGTGCCATTGCGCTATTCTGGGCCTGGGCCTTCCAAGCCTTGAGAGTGTCTGCTTCCCTTCTTTTCTCCCTGCCTGGGAAGCAGTCTGACATATCCCACACCGGGGAGAGGCTGTGAAGACAGGCTCTGGGGGAGACATCAGGTAGAAGAAAAGGCCGCACAAAAAACTAATGACTAGGTAGATGCATGAGTCCATCTGACACCACGAGCAAAAAGAGGTTTAGCCAGCCTACCAGCCCCCAGTGTTTTGAGCCATCCCTGATGAGGTACCTGACATTCAACCAAGGCTTTCTGGGGACCTCCAGGCCAGGCTGGCTGCCCCAGTCAGCACACACATATAGCAGAGAAAGCTACCCCATCAGAAGTGCCTGAGCTCCTGACCTACAGATTTGTGAGCAATAAAATGGTTCTTGTCGTAAGACCCTAAGTCTGGGGGTGATTTTTCTATACAGCAGTACACAGCTGATACGTAAATCTGTGATGATAATTATGATAATAGCCCTGAAAAAGCCATGCTACCCTGTGTTTATGACCCCTTGGAATGTAAAACGGTTGCGCCTCCCATCAAGAGGTGGAGGCCTGTGACTTCCTTTGACCAAAAGAATGAGGCAAAAGAAACTTTGTGCAAGTTCTAGGCCACAAGAGACATTGCAGCTTCAGTTCTCACACTTCCAGAACATGGAGATCACCATCCTGGAAAAACCTAGGCTGAATCAGTGGCGTGAGCGGCCATGTGGAGGACAGCCAAGGCACTCCAGCCAGAAATGTGAGTGAGGCTCTCTCGAACCGTCTCTCAGCAGATGACTGCGAACACATGAGTAACCTCAGACAAGGCTGTCCAGGTTATTAACCACGGCATCAGGAGAATAGCTATGTCAGTTTTAAGCACTAAGTTTCGGGGTAGCATTCTATATAGCAAAGGATAATGAGAAAAAAACTACTCACCCACCTGGCTCCTGGTTAGTTCATCTGGTCTGGGTCCCCCAGGCTCCCTGCCCCAGCAATAAGGCCAAGCACCCAGGGTAATGGTAGCCTGACAGAGAGGTCAAGGTTCTGACTCTGTTTGCTGCTGGAGGCACAGAGCAGCTGCATAATCTCTAGGTGTACGTATAGGTCAAGTGCACGGGCCCAGAGTTCATTATGGCTCTGCCACTGACAAGATGAGCAACATAAGGCAAGTTTCCTTGTTTGCTACGTAAGGACAATAATAATAATAATAAGTAGCCAATGAGTTGTTGTGAGCTTTCAACGAAATGATCTGCATAGGATATACTCAGAAATGGTAGCTTTATTTTTCAAAGGTACAAGATTTGTTTTTCTGAAAAGTCTTTACAAGTTCTTAAATGAAGTCATATCCTTTAAAAATATTTTTATAAAAATGAAACTGAGAATGAAAAACCCACTTTCCATGGTCCTCCAAACCGTCTTCAGTGAGCTGTCGTGTTAGTAATGGAGGATTCTAGAGGAAATGGGCTAGGACATACTTTATGGGATAGATCTGTAGGAGGGACTATTTTTAAACGATAATTTAAAATATTTGGGGACAAAGCTTTAAGTTCTGCTTTAAAAAACAAAATTGTTCCTTCCAGTTGCTTCTTAAACTAAGATTTGTTTAAAAAAAAGATTTATTTATCTTTAGAGAGAGGGGAAGGGAAGGAGAAAGGGAGAGAGGGAGCCATCACTGTGAGAGAGAAACATTGGTTGCCTCTCATATGTGCCCCAACCAGGGTCTGAACCTGCATCCCGGTCATGTACCCTGACTAGGAATCGAACCAGCGACCTTTCACTTTGCAGTATGATGCCCAACCATTGGTCAGGGCTTAAACTAGGATTTTTTAAACTTCATACTTCCAGTCAATATGAAGATATTGGCATCTAAAATACTTGTTTTATTCTGATGGGACACAACAGCAACAATGAAAAACTAGAGAAAGCACACAAAAATGGCGATAATTTGTGTTAGTTTCCACAAAACAGAGCTTTCACTGAGGTGATATGGCAGAAAAGGCACAGAAAGGGAATTAAGCAGCTCTAAAAATTAGACAATGGTCACTGAAAATCAAAAATGTGTTGAAAAGATGCTATGTCTATACATCCTGAATTTGTATACTGGGAGTAATGGGCAGAATAAAATAAAAGTAAATGGCCCAATTCTTTGAATTATAATGAGAATAATTTTTTTTCTTTTTTCTTTTTTATTTAATTGTTGTTCAAGTACAGTTTTCTGTCTTTTACTCCCATCCCAGTCAACCCCCGCCCCAGCCCTGCTCATCTTCCTCCCATTTCCACCCCCCCTAGTTTTTGTCCATGTGTCCTTTATACTTGTTCCTGTAAACCCTTCCCCTTTTCCCCTGAAATTCCCTCCCCTCTCCCCTCTGGTCACTGTCAGCCTGTTCTCAATTTCAGTGTCTTTGGTTATATTTTGCTTGTTTGTTTGTTTCGTTGTTTAGGTTCCTGTTAAAGGTGAGAGCATATGGTATTTGTCTTTCACGACCTGGTTTATTTCACTTAGCATAGGCTAAGAGAATAATTTATTTTAATTGGGTTAGTGATTTACACATTGAGTATTGCTTCAACAAATGAGTTTCAACAAAAATGTCAAGATGGTGAATTCATTCTGAAGCAGCTTTTTAAATAAGAGCAAATAATGTGAAAACTCTCTAGAACTAGGGATAATACCACAGTTCTAGAATATTTTTAATAATCAGCACACAAAATGCCAAGAAAGAGAAATGTATACCTTTAGTAATCTTAGTCAGTTCAGGCTTCTATAACAAGATACCAGAGTCTGGGTGGCTAAATGACAGAAATTTATTTCTCACAGTTCTGGAGGCTGGTAGTCCAAGATTAAGGTGCCATCCAGTTCAATTCTTGGTGAGAGCCCTCTTCCTGTCAGTGTTCTCTCATGGCAGAAAGTAAGAGAGAGAGAGGAAGCAAGATCTGTCCTTATAGTTCAAACTGCAGGTTTATAAGATAAACAAATGCCTTGTTTTTAACTCATTAAGCTTGCATATGGTTTGTTACACAGCAATAGAAAACCTTCATCTTGCCTTGGCTGGTGTGGCTCAGTGGATTGAGTGCCAGCCTGTGAACTAAAGGGTCACCAGTTCAATTCCAAGTCAGGGCACATGCCTGGGTTGTGGGCCAGGTCCCCAAAAGGGGGTGCCCAAGAGGCAAACACACATTGATGTTTCTCTGCCTCTCTTTCTCCTTCCCTTCCCCTCTCTAAAAATAAAATGAAAAAAATCTTAAACAAACAAAAAAGAAAACCATCATCTTATCAAATTTCCAGTTGCCATCATTATTTTATTTAGTATGTCAATGGCCTGGTGACAGTTCCTTGGGATAATTTTTTATATACATAATATAGTAATTCTGAGTAGAAATAAAAGTCATTATCTAAATTTCTTCCAATATTTTGCCCCTGGGGCACTTTTCTACTGAAAAAACTTTCCTATTAAGCACTATAGCTATATAACATATGTATTGATTCTTTAAATAAATATTCATACCCTGATGAATGAATTCAAACCTTACATTTATTTCAGAAGTGTCATTAAAGGATCAATAATTGTGCTTTTTTTAGATTCTTGCAATATAATCTTAGAATTCCAATTTATGTTTACTGTTATTTTTACTGGCTTCAGAATTGTAGAAGTTCTTCATGTCAGATTCACTAATGCATTGTAATTAAAGGAAGGGTCTCCTGGAAGGGCCCATTGCCACTCAAAGACACCACCACACACTCTCTATTCTACCAGGTGAGAAGGCATTGAGAATAAACTACAGAAATGTTTTATCAAGCACATAACACAATTACAGGTACAAATCTCTGCAACTAATGATATTGGGTGTATGGATGGATGGAAGGATGGATGGTGGATGGATGAATGACAGGTAGTATATAGATAGATAGACAGACACACAGATTCTTTTTGGCAGCAAAATTAATCCAACTAAGATTTTAAATCATTCTCATTTTCTAGGTAAAATTTATCACTGATAATTTGATAATACAGCCCCAATTTCTGCCTGAAAAAGACTGCTTTTCTCTCTTCCCTAACACTTCCTGCTCCAGACAAGTGTCTTCATTTATTTCTACCTACTAGTTTCAGATCAACCTAGACAGGAAATAGTAGATACATGTAATTGTTAGGATCTCTGGCCCCCAACCCACCTTGTGTTTAGCTCTTTTGCATATGGGACTTGCAAGTTGAGTTAGCAAGAACAGTTTTCATAGGTGTTTTTTTTTTTTTAAGAGATTGAAAAACTTTGTCTGGGGGCAGTATGCTATGTATTCTATTGTTTAACCAAATATTTCATTACATAATGATCTCTACTGGGAATAATAAGTATATCACAAGAGCTGACAAAATAAGCCAATTTGTCTGTGTAGTCAAGGGATTGGTTAATTTGGAAGGGCAGTGCTGGTCAAATCTGTTATGTAGATTTGTTATAGCCCAAATGAACTTTGAACATTTATATTTAAAAAAAATTTATTGAACTTCGAACATTTATATTTTTAAAAAAATTTATTGCCCTGGCCAGGTAGCTCATTTGGCTAGGGCATCATCCCGATATGCCAAGGTTGCAAGTTTGATCCCCAGTCAGGACACATACAAGAATCAACCAATGAGTGAATGCATAAATACTGTATTTTGCTGTGTGTAATGTGCTCCCACATACAATGCATTCCCATGTATAATGTGCACTCACATTTTTTGGCCCAAACTTTCCAGAAAAAAAACTTTCATTTTCATTTTTTATAATTTAATTAATTAATTAATTTATTTATTTATTTATATTTAGAAACAAAACTCATTATCATATTCCAGGGTATTATTTTGCATATGGATATTATTACTGCTTTTAGAGTTACACTCTTAATGTATAAGCATAAATAAAAAATTAAAAACATTTATAAGACCAAGGCCAAGATGGAGGGGTAGGTAAACACACTGTGCCTCCTTGAACAACCAAAAGAAAGATAACAACAAATTTAAAAACAAAAACTAATCAGAACTGACAGAAAAATCTAACTGTATGGAAGTCTGACAACCAAGGAGCTAAAGAAGAGACATTCATCCAGACCAGTAGGAGGGGTGAGATGGGCAGCTAGGCAGAGAGGACTCGCAGCAAGGCAGCAGCTGGGGCCCCGGCGAGGTGGCAGATTGTAGACTGGGCAGTCCCACATTCATGTGCAGATAAACCAGGAGGAATAACTGAGGAGCAAGACAGACTTAGGCAACTCAGGGTTCCAGCTTGGGGAAATAAATCCTCACACCTCTGATTGAAAACACCTGTGGGGTTTGAGGCAGCAGAAGAAACTCCCAGCCTCACAGGGGAGCTCATTGGAGAGACCCACAGGGTCCTAGAACATACACAAACCCACCCACCCAGGAATCAGCACCAGAAGGGCCCAATTTGATTGAGGGTAGCAGAGGAAGTGACTGAAAACCGACAGAGACTGGAACAAATGTGCATTGTTCCCTCCTGGACCCATCCCCACATACAGCATGGGTTGTCTCACCCTGGTGAACACCTAAGTCTCTGCCCCTTACTATGTAACACGTGAGCTGAGATTAAAAAAAAAAAAAAAAAAGTCCAAATGAAACAACAGATCAAAAGTCCAGAAAAAAATACAACTAAAGGATGAAGGCATAGCCAACCTATTAAATGCACAGTTCAAAACACTGGTAATCAGGATGCTCACAGACTTGGTTGAATTTGGTCAAAAATTAGAAGAAAAAATGAAGGCTATGCTAAGTGAAATAAAGGAAAAGGTAAAGGGAACCAATAGTGACAGGAAGGAAACTGGGACTGAAATCAATGGTGTGGACCAGAAGGAAGAAAGAAACATTCAACCAGAACAAAATGAAGAAACAGGAATTCAGAAAAATGAGGAGAGGCTTAGGAACCTCCAGGACATCTTTAAACATTCCAACATCTGATCTTAGGGGTACCAGAAAGAGAAGAAGAACAGCGAGAAACTGAGAACTTATTTGAACAAATAGTGAGGGACAACTTCCCTAATCTGGCAAAGGAAATAGATGTCCAGGAAGCTCAGAGAGTCCCAAAGAAGTTGGACCTGAGGAGGAACACACCAAGGCACATCATAATTACATTAGCCAAGATTAAAGATAAGGAGAGAATCTTAAAAGTGGCAAGAGAAAAGGAGGCAATTACCTACAAAGGAGTTCCCATAAGACTGTCAGCTGATTTCTCAAAAGAAACCTTGCAGGCAAGAAGGGTCTGGAAAGAAGTATTCAAAGTCATGAAAGGCAACGATCTACATCCAAGATTACTCTATCCAGCAAAGCTTTCATTTAGAATGGAAGGGCAGACAAAGTGCTTCTCAGACAAGGTCAAGTTAAAGAAGTTCATCATCATCAAGCCCTTATTATATGAAATGTTAACGGGACTGACTTATCTAAGAAAAAAAAGATAAAAAATATAAACAATAAAATGACAACAAACTCACAGTTATTAACAACCACACATGAAACAAAACCAAAACAAACCAAGCAAACAATAGGACAGGAACAGAACCACAGAAATGGAGATCACATGGAGGGTTATCAGTGGGAGAGTGGGAGGGAGAGAGAGGGAGAAAGGTACAGAGAATGAGTAGCATAAATGGTAGGTAGAAAACAGATGGTATAGGAAATGTAGAAACCAAAGAATTTGTATGCATGACCCTGGACATGAACTAAAGGGGGGAATGTGGGTGGGAGGGGGTGTGCAGCGTGGAGGGGAATAAAGGGGGGGAATGGGACAATTGTAATAGCATAATCAATAAAATATATTAAAAATAAGTAAAAGTAAAATTTAAAATAAAAATCTTTTTAAAAACATTTATACAGATACAGAATTAGTACTACCCATGTATAAAGTGCATCCTTAGTTTTCCCTCAAAAAATTCAGCAAAAAAATGTACATCATACACAGCAAAATATGGGTAAGTAGAACAACAAATCAATGTTTGTTTCTTTCTCCCTCTTTCTCTTCCTTACTCTCCCTCTCTAACAGCAATAAACTTTTTTGAAAAGATTTTATGCAATATTTCAAACTTATAAATTATAAGGAATGTAGAATATACAAATACCCCCCACCCAACCTTATCAAATCTAACATGTTGCCATATTTACCTCAGGTTTTTTTTTTTTAGTAAGACAATATATATGAGGGGGTACCCAAAGGCAACCAGAATTTATTTGTAAAAAAAAGTGTATATATTCTTACATGTTTAAACTTCAGTCACCTTCAAAGTACTCTGCACTTGATGCAATACACCTATCAAGATGTTTTCTTCCGCTGCTCAAAACAGTTTTTGAACTCATCGATTTTGATGCCTTTTAGTGCTTCTGCCATTTCTGTTTCACCTCTTCCACATCACCAAAACATTCCCCTTTGAGGACTTTTTTCATCTGGGGAAACAAAAAATAAGTCACCTGGGGCAAAATTGAGTGAATAGGGAGGGTGGGGCATGGGGGTCATGCTGTTTTGGGTCAAAAAATTGCTGAACACTCAGTGCAGCTCGGGTAAGTGCACATTGAAAGGATCTTCAAAAAAATTCACTGGAGCTGAATGCAGCCTCTCACAACGGCAGCAGCTGGTACAGTGTTACAGACGAGTTCCTGGAACATTCACCCAGCAGGGGAAGCCTATGAGGGGCCCACCCTCCAGAAGATAATTCTATTTTAGGGGGAGTCCCACCTCATATATTTGAAAACAGTTCCCTCCTCCCCTCTCAAGGTAGCACTACTGGTGTTCATCTTTCTCATGAATATACTTCTCCTTTATACAAATATATTTATATACAATAAAAGGTATTGTGTTGCAAGTGTTAAATTTTTACATAAATGAAATTACAAACACACATAATATATATACCTTTCTGAAATTTTACGCTTTTCTGCTGTTTGAATTGGCCCATTATAGAGATGATGCCCTCATCCCTTGGGGGTATAAAAACAAAACTTTGAGATTTAAAATGATGAATAAAATATGATTACTCATAATGGAGGTAGGTAAGATAAAGTTGTCAAAAGGATTCTGTACAAAAACATTTGAAAATCAGCACAAAGGAGAAAATCAGTAGGAGCTAATATTATCAAGCACTTACGATATGCCAGATGCCATTTTAAGTGATTTCCTTGAGTCATTTCATCCTCCCAGCAGGTCTGCGAGAAACTTCTGTGGTCACCTCCACTGTACACAGAAGGAAACCAAGGCATAAAGATGTCCCCTAGTTTGCTTTGGTAACCCCACTAGTAAGTGGCAGGAAAGGAGGCCCAGTCTGACTCTGCTCTGAACCATGATACGTACATGAGATTTATCCAGAATTCTAAGAACCACGTGTAGCACCCCTTTAAGTCAATTGCCTGCCAGTGCTAATAATGCCCTTGAACTCTACCAAGCTCCTCTCCTATGGTTTTCCAAGACTCCAGCTGGGCCCCAAAGGGTGCAGACAGTGGCTCTCTTTATTCAGAAATGTCATGGACCACAAATTGAGTATCCTCCCTCGAGGAAAACCTCATGGTCCTTTGGCATGAGACAAACTCGGGTTTTTTCCTGACTCCAACAACTGGGACCTGAAATAAATAAAAAATAATAATTTCTTTGATCAGTCAATTATCTATCTGTCTATCAAACACCTTTATTACTGAGCTAAGATAGAAGAAAAGAGGATTTGTTTGTCTTTCCGAATCTTGATTTTCCTCAGCTAGAACCCCAGCCCCTTGCCCTTTAGCAGTGCCAGGTCCTTCATACAGCTAGGCACTTAAATGCGTAAGTTGATGAGCATGGGAGCTTTAATTCTTTAATTATTTGGCTTTCATTCTCAGAGAGAAAGGGGAGGTGGACCTCCAGTCCTAAGGAAGAGCAACAAGCAAAGTGAACTATGGCTGGTCCCCTGAAGAGACCTCGAGGGAGAAAAGGAAATAGAGAGTCAGAGAGCCTGGTTTCAAAGTGTTCCTTAGAAAGTAATCCAAGGCAAAACAGTCTTGGGAATGTCAGCAGTGTGGGGAATGTGATCTAGGCTTTCAGGAAATCCATATTTGTCAGCTTGGGCTGCCATACAAAATACCATAGACTGGGTGGCTTAAACACATTTATTTTCTCACAGTTCAAAGGCTGGGAAGTCCACGATCAAGGTTCTGGCTGATTCGGTTTCTGGTAGAGTCTCTCCTGGCTTGCAGATGTTGCAGGTGGCCACCTTTCCCTGAGTCCTCACTTCTTACAAGGACACTAATCCTATCAGATCAGCGACCCACCCTTAAGGCTTGATTTAACTTTACTTATCTCTTTATAGGCCCCATCTCCAAATACAGTGACCTTGAAGACTAGGGCTTCCACGTATGACTGAGGGGAGAAGCACAGTTCGGTCCACAGCAGAATCTCCCCATGGTAGCTCATGCTCAAGGTCTCCAGCCACTACATCAGTGACTCTGATGGTGAGAAACATGACCTGTCAGTACTTCATTGTGGGAAAGCACACGTTACAGGAAGTCACATGTGCCTCCCTGAAACTTCAGTCTTTGCTTTCCTGTTGTCATCTTAGGATCATCACCAAAATTAAGTAAGTAAACAAACAAACAAATAAATAAATAAATAATCAAATACCTCCCCTCACAGCAGCACTTTAACTAAAGATAACTGTAGCAATTATATATATCTCAGTCTGTTACTGAACAACAAGGGAAGTCCTGGGGTCCTGCTGCCCGCCGCCACCCTCCAAGCAAAATTCTGAAAGCAGAGGTGAAAAAGGAAAGGAGGGTTTATTCAAAAGCTACACAATTTTGGAATAACAGTTTTCCACATGCTTTAGTCACTTAAGCCTATCAATTGAGGCTAAAATCTTTAACTCTTGTGTCCCAGCTTTAATCATGTAAGCCTACCAATCTTTAACTCTTCAGTTCCCCTATCATTTCCCGTTAGTTTTTTTTCTTTTTTTAAATATATTTTATTGATTATCTTATTACAGTTGTCCCATTTCCCCCATTCCCCTCCACCATGCATACCCCCTCCCACCCACATTCCCCCCCTTTAGTTCAACTCCATGTGTCATAAGTTCTTTAGTCTCTACATTTCCTGTGCTGTTCTTAACCTCCTCCTGTCTATTTTCTCTCTACTGTCTATGCTATTTATTCTCTGTACCTTTCCCCCCCTCTCCTCTTCCTACTCCCCTGTTGCCAACCCTCCATGTGATCTCCATTTCTGTGTTTCTATTCCTGTTCTACTTGTTTGCTTAGTTGTTGTTGTTTTTTTTTTAGGTGTGGTTGTTAATATCTGTGAGTTTGCTGTCTTTTTACTGTCCTATTTTTTATCTTCTTTTTCTTAGATAAGTCCCTTTAACATTTCATATAATAAGGGCTTGGTGATGATGAACTCCTTTAACTTGACCTTATCTGAGAAGCACTTTATCTTCCCTTCCATTCTAAATGACAGCTTCACTGGATAGAGCAATCTTGGATGTGGGTCCTTGCCTTTCATAACTTGAAATACTTCTTTCTAGCCCCTTCTTGCCTGCAAGGTTTCTTTTGAGAAATCAGCTGACAATCTGATGGGATCTCCTTTGTAAGTGACTGTCCCCTTATCTCTAGCTGCTTCTAGAATTCTCTCCTTCATTTTAATCTTGGCTAATGTAATTATGATGTGCCTTGGTGTGTTCCTCTTCAGGTCCAACTTCTTTGGGACTCTCTGAGCTTCCTGGACTTGCTGGAAGTCTATTTCCTTTGACAGATTGGGGAAGTTCTCCCTTATTATTTGTTCAAATAAATTTTCCACTTGTTGTTTTTCCTCTTCCCCTTCTGGTACCCCTATAATTTGGATATTGGAACGTTTAAAGATGTCCTGGAGGTTCCTAAGCTGCTCCTCATTTTTTTTTTTTTAATTATTGTTTCTTCATTCTTTTGTGTTTGGTTGTTTCTTTCTTCCTTCTGGTCCACACCATTGATGTGAGTCCCAGTTTTCTTCCTATCACTATTGGTTCCCTGTGCATTTTCCTTCATTTCACTTAGGGTAGCCTTCATTTGTTCATCTAATTTGTGACAAAAATCAACCAATTCTGTAAGCATCCTGATCACCAGTGCTTTGAACTGTGCATCTAATAGGTTGGCTATCTCTTTGTCACTTAAAAGTATTGGCTGTGGTGCTCTGATTTGTTCTTTTGTTTGAGCCATTTTTGGTTTTCCTTTTTTGGCCTGGTAGTGGCTGTTACGTATGAGGGGTGGAGGCTTAGGTGTTCCCCAGGGTGGGGCAGCTCACATAGCTGGGTTGTGATGCTGTATGTGGGGGTGGGGTCAGAGAGGGAACAATGGCACTTGCTCCATTCTCTCTCGGCTTTCAGTCCCCTCTGGGAGGCTGGGAGTCCCTCCTGGCACTTGAACCCCCACACGTGTTTTCAACTGGTGCTTTTAGGCTTTATTTCCCGGAGCTGGGGCCCTGGGTTGCGCAGTCTGTCTCACTGCTCATTTTCACCTGGTTTATCTGCACGCAAATGTATGACCATGGTCAGCTGCCTTGTGAGCCTGCTGGGTCTGCTTATTGCCTCCCCACACCCGGTAACCTCAGCCTGTGCACCTGGGGTGTTCCAATCCTCGCCTGTGCTTCCGGGACCACTAGCCACTGCTTTTTCCTTCTGAGATCCCTCTCCAGCAGCCACCAACTCTGTCCCTTACCAATCTAGGTGAATCGTTGTTGGACTTCCATACAATTCAATTTTCTATCTGTTCTGGTTGTTTTTTTGTTCTAAATTTTTGTTGTCCTTAATTTTGGTTGTGAGAGGAGGCACAGGGTGTCCACCTATGCCTCCATCTTGGCCGGATGTCCTCCCATTAGTTTTTAATGACCATATTTTGCCATACACAATGTGCTCTCATGTATAATGTGCACCATATTGTATAATGTGCTTCCATGTATAATGTGCACCTACATTTCTGGCCCAAACTTTCAGCAAAAAAATCTTTCATTTTATTTTTAATTCAATTATTTATTTATATTTAGAAACAAAACCTATTATCATATTCTGGGGTATTATTTTGCATACAGATATCATTATTGTTTCTAGAGTTGCACTTTTAATGCATAAGCATAAATAAAAGACTTAAAAACATTTTTATAGATATGGAGTTAGTACTACCCATGTACTAATTCATGCACTAAAGTGCATTATACACAGAAAACTATGATATCTTATTTCTATAAGGTTAGTTTACAAACTAAAACAACATAAGATACAAAAGCTACACAATTTTGGAAAAATGGCAGGCCCCTGCCTCAGAGACCATTCCCTCTGGAACCCCCAAAGAAAAATAACTTTGCCACCCTTTTCCAGGTCAGGGCAGACCAATCCTAGGCTGTGCCCGGAGTTCCTTTTCCCATTTAAAATACCAGCCTTTGGGAATCAGAGATGGGTACAGCAGAATCATCCAGGCATCCTCCAGGAGGAGAAAGAGAGCCAGTCTCTCCCCTCCTTCTGTTTAAGTCTTCTGGCCCGTAATTCCTCGAACATAGGAGGCATTCAGCTTCTCAGCCAGCCTTGTCCCGGACTGTTTATTGTTGCCTTGGGCAACCTCCTCCTGTGGCCCCTCTCTGCTCCTCCCCAGTAATCTGATCAGATCTATCTGTATAAACTCAAGTTTGCAAGAAATATAATTTCCTAATTTTACCCAAGGGGTGACTTTAAAAATCATCAAACTCAAGATTATCCTTTCCACCCACCCCTTCATTCACCTTAAACTACTAGTATCTGCCTCCTTAAAAGCAATCATGAAAGGAATGACATCTTATAAACTTTTCTACCAAAAAAAATTCCCATCACAGACTGTTTACCAATTACATACAAATTTTACTGAAGTGCCATATGTTTGATTTATCTATCATGCCACTAAATTAAAATATATATGGCTAAAGTGTTATTGGGACTTCCCATATTATAAGTTTTATTGCATCTGGTTTACACTAATCACAGTTGAGTTTTCTGATGATAGCAATGTCAAACTACTATTTCAGGAGAATAACTCTGCCATCTATCCTGATGGGCAGGTTTAAAAATTACATTTTTTTAAAAATGAGAGACCTCCTACTCCAGGCCTTTTTTTCTGGCCCACAACCCAATAAAATTCTGCATTATTGACCTTCTGCTGGGATGGGATTTTAAAATAACTTTTAGACCCACCCAAATAGTCCAGTTTCTTAATTTCCCTTCAGTGAAATACCAGTAAGGGAAGAGGTCAGAGAATGCAGTACATAGCTAGAAGTAACCCTAAACAAAAATTTTGTTGATGATTATGATTAAATCCTAATCAAAATAAGCATTTAAAAAATTCTACTTCATTATACATAATTGAAAAAATGTTTCACTTCCCTAAATCTTTCAGTAAGTGGAAACCACAGAAAAACATGCCATGTTTACTTGATGGCTTTTAATGACTTGGTTGACATACCTAAAAAAAAAACCCTTAACTCCCACTGGAAAGAAGAAGAGGAGGCCTGGAGGAAAGGAAGAAGCAGGGAAGGAAGAGCCTTTGTCATGCAAGGCTCTCCCATTTGAGAGCCTTGCATGACCAAAACAAAACTTTCACTTTGGAAATCTGGGGTTTCTTTGCTACGTTCACAATGCACCTTAACCCTCACTCCCTTAGACTCTATTCCTCTGTACTGTTTAAAACCGGGACTCTCCATGGGACCATTAGAACCTGAAGGATGCATCCCTTCTGACTCATCACCCTCTTTCCAGGTAGCACAAATGTCCTGTTTGTTCAGCTAGTATTAATGGAGCACTTAGTATATTCCTGGCTTCCTTCTAAATTCTTTCCATTGATTAAGCCCTTTAATCCTCCCCATAAGCCAATGATCGGGGCTTTAGTATTGTGCCTAATATACAGAAGAAAAAAGTGAGGCATAGTTTGTGTAAGGCACATAGCTAATGGGTAACTGATAGAAGACATTCCAACCTAGGCATTCTTTTTTTAACTGATTTATGCGTGCATTAGTTGATTCGTCTATGTGTCCTGACCGTGACTGAACCTGCAACCTTGGTGTATGGGGGCAATACTCCAACCGACTGAGCTACCAGGCCAGGATCCAACCTAAGACTTCTAAATGGCTATAATAAAATGCTTTGATGATTCAACATTTAAACTATAGTCTTAAGGCAATAATGTGTAAATTTAAAACACATAAAGGCTTTGATAATGTTATAAACAGTAAGGTTTTTAAGGTAAACTTTTTATTCAAATATGACATACATTATTGAAAAGTGAATTCAGTGAATTTCCATAAAGTGAATACACTTATGAACTATAACCTACACAGAGAAACACAATATAACCAAATTCCTCTCCCCCCACCAAGTTGTAGATAAATTTCAAAGTTCAGAATAAACTGCATTATATAGCTTATTTCTATTCTAGAGTAGTAATTATCAAAATGTAGTCCCCTGACAAGCCGCCTCAGCATCACCTTGGAACTTGTTAGAATTGCCAATTCGGGGACCTAAATCCAGACCTATAGAACTGATACTTGGGGGAAGCCCGGCAACTTGGGTTTAACAAGTCCCGGGGGTTAGTCTGATGCACATTACAGTTGGAGAAGCACGAATGTAAAACAGTTGTAACAGTTTTTGGTTTGTGTTCGCGTAGTAGTGTGTTAGGTGAATAATAGAGTCTAAAGTATTACGCTTGAATAATAGAGTCAGCTCCAATCACTTATCTCTTAGCTATCTCTACGCTCCCAATCTGGAGTTACCTAGTTTACCAAAAAGCCCAGTGCTCTAGCGACAGGAAATTAACTTCCCGAGGGAGACAGGTCTAGACCAATCAAAAATCAGGCTCTAGCCGCTAGCCCACCCTGGAGGTGTGATTGGTGAATCCCCTGCGGAAGAGCCGCCTCTGGCACCACCCCCGCCCTCCAGCGCCAGCCAATCGTCGCCCGCAGTTCAAAGTAGCAAACCCCGCGCCAGCGGAGGAACATGGCGGAGTGTAATGCTGGAATGTCTCCTAGCTGCCGGGGGCTTGCGGACGGGGAGGATGCGGGACCTTCGGAGGACCTGCTGTGGGAAAGGGCGAAAGATAACGAGGAGTCGTTCGAATGCCAGGAACTGTTCGAGTGTCAGGCTGAGATGGGGGCCCCGGAGGAAGAGAAGGATGCGAGCTTGGTGGCGGAGGCCGAGGCTGTAGCTGGCGGCTGGATGCTGGATTTCCTCTGCCTCACTCTCTGCCGGGCCTTCCGCGATGACCGCTCCGAGGACTTCCACCGGACGCGCGACAGCGCCGAGGGTGAGTGCCGAGCACGCGGTGGGCGGGCGGGCAGCCGAGGCCTGGTTTTCGGTGCGGACCCCTTGAGTGATCGGCTGGAGAGTGGAGGCACAGAGGGCGTGATTGAAATGTTCGCTGGAACTTCGCATCTGCCTATTGTCAGCTTCTCCGTTTTTCTCCGATTCTAAATTTTTCTGAGAAAAGTGAGAATAAAACCCCGTTTAGAGTTGATGCAGGATTAAATGAGTTCAAATGTACAAAATCGCGCCTAACCCAGTGTCCAATTCCTTTTGTGTTTGTTGACATATTTTCGACTCAGGTATTTCTCTAATGGCAGTCAGCAGTCATGGTGGTCTCCAAGTAATCTAGGCCTCAGTGTTTTCTCTTAATCTGTGAGCTACTTAAACCGCATTTGGCCTGCTACTCAGTATTGCAGGCTTCAGAATAATATTAACAGTCAATGAAGTCTACTGCCTAGACATTTATAGCCCGTAAATGATGAACAAAGACATAGATCCATAGAGAAGACTTCCCTGGCGTTTTGAACGGTAACCGAAAGATGTGTTACCGTACTAGAGAGTCCGTTTGCCTGCTTGTATCAAAGCCCAGTAAGATATGAACAGAAGTTTGCAGCAAGGAAAAGTAAAGGAAGGGTTTGTTTTTAGAAAGTGGTCCGAGCCAGAAGGCAGATGAACTAATGCTCCAATACCTGGCTTCCCAGTGGCTTCCAAGCCGTGGGTCATTATTAATTAAGGTGACTAAGGGAATCAGGGTTGTGGTCTCTCTTTTTGGTGAGTGCTAGGGTAGCGGTCGCTGATCAGTGCATCTGGTTCTGATGTCAGCCACCTGATGGATTCCTAAGATTATGTGATGCCAGCCAGAACCTCTCTGTCCTGAGGGCTGAATGATTAAGGGAGAAGGAGGCAGGTGAGTCAGGGTACTGGGTGAGGCCAGTTTTATTATTTTCTCCAAGTGTCAGATTGTCCATCATCCAGATCCCAGCCAGAATGCCGAGTGTATGCCACCTAATGACAAAAAATGTGACACAGCAGCCACATCTGCAACACTTCTAGGGGCAGTGAAGCCAGTTTGAATCACAAAGAAAGAAAGAAAGAAAGAAAGAAAGGAGAAAAGGTCATATTAAAGAAATGAAGTTTCTGTCAGTTACAGATGCTCTAGTATTTATCACAGAATTGGCATTTAACTTAATTGCAGGTGAGTACAGCCCCATGATAATATTAAATAGAAATACTTAAGAAAACATCTTCATGTCCAGAGTTATCCCATGAGTTAGGCAAATAATCTTAGTATATAGAGAAGTAAACTAGTTAAGAAACCTAAAATATTGATAGCTTTTAACCCCTTTGAAGGAGGGTTCTAGACCCGTGCCCTGTCATCCAGTTCAAGAATCTTTCCTCTGACTGTGTCACAGATACCACTAGAGCCATTAATTTAACTCAAGAAAGTTAAGTTCTAGAATGAAGCCAGTGCACCACCATTAGAATTATTAAAAAATCCTCTTTGGGGACGAGGCTAGAATTATTTATGTGGTTATGAATTTCAGTTGGAAACATCAGCATGAACTCGTTTAGCTTAAAATAGGTATGAATGGCTATATATAGAAATACATCTGCATATTTTTTAAATCCTCACCAGAGGATAATTTTATTTTATTGATATCATTTTTCCCCGCATTTGTTTTATTGTTGTTGAAGTACACTTGTCTCCATTTTCCCCCCACCACTCTCAGTCACTGAAGCCATCCCCACTTCCCACCCTTGATCCTACCCCCCTTTGGTTTTGTCCATGTGTCCTTTATACATGTTCCTGAAAACCCCTCCCCTTTTCCCTCCTTTATCCCCTCCCACCTCCCCTCTGGTTACTGTCAGATTATTCTTTCTTTCTTTCTTTTTAATTTATTTTAATTGTTGTTCTTGTACAGTTTTCTGTCTTTTACTCCCATCCCAGCCCACCGCCCCAGCCTTCCCCACCTCCCTCCCATTTCCACCCCTGCTAGTTTTTTATCCGTGTGTCTTTTATGCTTGTTTCTGTAAACCCTTCCCCTTTTCCCCTGATCTTCCCTCCCCCTCTCCCCTCTGGTGACTGTCAGCCTGTTCTCAATTTCACTATCTTCCGTTATATTTTGCTTGTTTGTTTTGTTGGTTAGGTTCCTGTTAAAGGTGAGATCATACAGTATTTGTCTTTCACTTCCTGGTTCTGGTTACATTTTGCTTGCTTGTTTTGTTGATTAGGTTCCACTTATAGGTGAATATTTTGTTAAAGATTTTATTTATTTTTAGAGAAAGGGAAGGGAAAGGAAGGAGACAAAGAGGGAGAGAAACATCGATGTGTGAGAGAAACATGGATCAGTTGTCTCTCACGTGCCCCTAACAAGGGACTTGGCCTGCAACTCAGACATGTGCCCTGACTGAGGATGGAACAGGCAGCCTTTGTGTTCGCAGTACAGCGCTCAGCCCATTGAGCCACACCAGCCAGGGCCATACGCACGTTCTTATAAATGTGTGGACACAGGTACTGTACTCATTACTTTCTTTGTTCTGTTAGATGAAGAGTTACAGACTCGGTGTACCCCTCCTAACAACAAGTACACCTACCTCTCAAGTCTTGGTTCCCAATAGTATTTGCCCATAAGGGAACCAGAGCTCTTTGGAGAAATGGCCTGATTATAGTACTGGGACAGGAAGTGTACAAGATGAACTTGGAGTATTTTTGTGCCAGAAAGTCAGGAAATGCTAAAGACAAAACAAATATACCCACATTGGTGGGGATACTGAGTGCAAGAGCTCCCCAATGGCTAAAGCTGAAACAACGTGGATAAGAAAATAAAAAATATTAGATTAAAACCCAAAGTATAAAATAAATATCCATGAGTCCATACAGATATAAATAAATGATGGAATAATTAAATAAATGGGAGAAGAGGCAAATCTCCCATGAAGAATTTCAAGTAATTTATGCAGCCCCCCTGTCATCAAGGAGGTGGAGCATGACCACCCATTTCTTAAGTGGGGGCTTTACATAGGGACTTTCTTCTGAAGAGTACAGGATGGGGAGGGGAAGAAAGAGTAACTATACAGTAAAGAAACCTGACAAACTCTGCCTCACTCAGGCGACAAGCTCAGCCTCAGCAGTGATAGTTGGTAGTATGTACACTTGATATGATATGATGAAAATGGAACTTTACCTCTGTGATTTTCCTCCCCAAGCCCCATAACTCCAGTCTAATCATGAGGGTTAACAAATCAGACATATCCCAATATAATACTCAAAACTGTCAAGGTCATCAAAACTGAGGAAAGTCTAATGACTAAATGTAATGCGGTGCCTTAGATGGACTCTTGCGGAAAAAGGGCTAATAGGGGAAACTGCCCTGGCTGGTGTGGCTCAGTGGATTGAGCACCAGACTGCAGACTGAAAGGTTGCTGGTTCGATTCCCAGTTAGGGCACATGGCCTAGGTTGTGGTCCAGGTCCCCATTGGGAGGCATGCAGGAGGCAGCCAATCTGTGTTTCTCTCCTTCTCTTTCTCCCTCCCTTCCCCTCTCAAACAATAAGTAAATAAAATCTTTTAAAAAATAATAAGAAAAACTGTAGAGGGTATATGGCACCTCTGCTGTTTTTCACAGTAATTCTGTAAATTTAAAGCCATTCTAAGAAATAAATTTATAAAAAACATAAAAACCCCTTTCAAGGTTCTAGCTAAAGACCAGAGACATAATTTAGGCCACTTCAATTTTGTTCAGGTTAAGGGCACAGAATCCCAGAGAAAGGGAACTTTTTCAAGTTATAGTGCTAATCAGTGGAAGATAAGCAAATTGTGAACATCGTTTTGTCTCTGTATTCCATTTTTGACTGAAGGGGCTCATTTTATCTCATCTGTAGAATTTCATTTACTATATTTTTCATTATTGTAAAAAATGTACAACTTGATTCTTTCTAGAAAATTCTTAGCTCTTTCATTCCAACTAAGAATTGTTCTCCTGCCTGTCAGATGACACCTTTTCCAGATTCTTATTTCTAACCTGTCTCCTACCATGGGAAGCCCTGCAGGCTGCAGGGTAGTGATTAAGAATATGAACTCCAGAGTAAATCGTCTGAATTTGATTCCTGGTTCTGCTACTTTATAGCTGTAAGACCTGAAGCAAGTACTTACCCTCTTGGTACCTCAATTTCCTAACTTGTAAAATGGTGGTAATAATAGTAATGACCTCATAGGGCTGTTGAGAGAACCAAATGAATGGATATGTGTAAAGCAAGGTTTCTCAACCTCAGCACTGTGGACATTTTGCTCCTCATAATTCTTCGTTATGTGTGCGCAGGAGGGTAGAGGGGCATGTGGGGATGCGGGTGCCCCTGTGCATTGTCGGGTATTTAGCCGCACTCCTGACCTCACCCGCCAGGTGCCATGAGCACCCCCTTCCACCCATGACAACCACAAAGGCTCCAGACATTGCTAAATGTTTTCTTTTTTTAAAAAAGTATATTTTATTGATTATGCTCTTACAGCTACCCCATTTTTTAATACCCTTTATCTCCCTCCACCCAGTACTCCCCTTCCCTCCATTGCACCTCGCCTTAGTTCATGTCCGTGGGTCGTACATATAAGTTCTTTGGCTTCTCCACTTCCTATACTACTCTTAACTCCTGTCTGTTTTGTACCTACCAATTATGCTTCTTATTCCCTGTGCCTTTTTCCCCATTCTGCTCTCTCCCCACTGGTAACCCTCCGTGTCATCTCCATTTCTGTGATTCCGTTCCTGTTCTAGTTTGCTTTGTTTTTGTTATTTTAGCTTCAGTGCTTGATAGTTGTGAGTTTATTGTCATGCTAAGTGTTTTCTAAGACAAAATCACCCCCAGTTGAAAACCACTGGTATGAAGTACTTAGAGTAGTGCCTGGTGTTGTAAGTGCTCACATGTAGTTGTTATTGTTGCCAGTTATTAGATCCTCCCTAGTGCGTTTCTCTGCTGGCAGCATTTGGTACAGGTGTGGGAGAAGCAGGTGGCTAGGTTCAATCAGAGTAGGTTTTCCTTGTGCAGAAGGACGAGGGTGTATAGAGTTTAATTTGTTCTGTTTTAGTCTAAAGCCGTCGTGAGGGGCAGGGACCAGCTGGCTATCTTCCCATTCAGTCATCAGTTCCTAATATCGGCTAGGAGTAGATCTTCAGTAAATATTGAATAAGTTGTGTTTGAATTTTATTTAAATTTTGTGCTGTTTTTGAATCCTATTTAATATCTTATGGCTATATTTGCACACTCCTCCCCCCCCCCCCGATAATTGCTAGTATATGATAAGATTATGGCATTTTAAAATTGAGGAAAGGTATTTATTTGTCTCATCTGCTTAGTGCCTGCCAGACTGCTTGTGGTTTTTATGTATACCAAGTCAGTCCTAGGTGAAGTATTATATCCTAGGTGAAGTACTATATAATGGCACCTTTGGGTCTGAAACATTGTGTCCTTTGAAAAGACTTCCCTGACACAACATTTCTTTGCTATACACTGCCATAGCATTCTATACTTACCTTTTTCAGTTTCGTCCACATTTTTACTTTAGTTGTTCAGTCATTTGTCTTTCATTGCTACATGGTCCAGAATTATGGTTTACTCACCATTGTGTATACTCATTTTCCAACATAACTTTTCGTTAGTATTCGGATATTTGGGAGATTA
Source organism: Anoura caudifer (assembly GCA_004027475.1). Taxonomy (NCBI): domain Eukaryota; kingdom Metazoa; phylum Chordata; class Mammalia; order Chiroptera; family Phyllostomidae; genus Anoura; species Anoura caudifer. The sequence goes on from PVKU01002268.1 coordinate 68,713, forward strand.
GTATAAATAAATATGTTTTTAAAATAAAGCTTCGTAAACTGAACAGACCCACTTAACTGAAACCTTGACAGAAATAATATAAAATATTTCCTATAATATCACAAATTTGAAGGTATAAAATAAGCTTCCAGATAGTGACTTAAAACATCTTATAATTTGGATCTGTAGCTCCCTTTTTGTTAAGTGCTACCTGTGAAAGTAGTTCTAAATATTTATTGTTCTACATGTGAGATACCAGCTTTATTTTACAAGTGTTTATTGCTGTCTTCTTGTTCTGATTTTTTGTTTTTATTTCCGAGAGTATGTTTATTAAAGCTGGGGACAGTGAAACGGAGGACCTAGGACCGGAGAAGCAGCAGGAGAGAGCCTAGGGGGAGCTGCTTTGTCTCTCCAGAAGTGTTATGGGACAGACATGAGCCTTGGCGGGGCTGCTGTTCGCTCAGTGAAGAGTCGGAGAAAACGGGGCTTTGGACACAGGTCCAGGGGGTCAGCCCAGGATGAGCTGCCTCTGCCTGTTGCTCCCCTGGTTGCAGGGCTAGAGGAGACGCTTTTATTTGTTGAAGATTTTATTTTTTTATTTAGAGAGGGAAGGTAGGGAGAAAGAGAGGGAGAGAAACATCAGCGTGAGAGAGAAACATCACTGTGTTGACTCGCAAGCACCACAGCCAAGGACCAGCCCCAACCCAGGCATGTGCCCTGGGATTGAATGGTGCCCTTTCGCTCTTCAGGACGACGCCCAACCAACTGAGCCACACAAGTCAGAACAAGGGTTTTTTAATGTGTTAGTAAAATTCACTTTTTTCTTTTTCAGCTATTATTCATGGATTATCCAGTCTAACAGCTTATCAGTTGAGAACTGTATACATATGTCAATTTTTGACAAGAATTGCAGCAGGAAAAGCTCTTGGTAAATATGTGTTTTTATTTTATATTGGAAATATTTCAATCCATGTCTAAAGTAAGACAATGAGGGGAAACAGATAAGAGCTGTCATTTTTATTTTTAGTGTTTGCCCATATGTATTTGTCATGTATGCCTACACACAAGCATTTCTGAAGCAAGTACAAGAACTATAGTCCCTATACTCTTAGAGCATTGGTTCTCAAACTTTAGCCTGTTTCAGAATTATTAGAGAACTTGTTGAAAAAAAAATCAGAATGCTAAGTCCCCTTCCCCTCCTTGAGTTTCTGATTCAGTAGGATGTGCAGTAGGACTGTTGAGGGGCCCTAGGGTTACATTTCCTGTAATCAGGTGATTCTGATGCTGCTGTCAGGGTCCTACACTTCCCAGACTGTACCTTGGAGATTTTAATTTAAATTCTTTTCTTTATTTTTATTGTCAGCACTATTGCAGATGTCCCCATTTCCCCCCCTTCTTTGCCCCCTCCTCCCAGTCTCCACTCCCCCTTCCCTCTGGCCGTTACCACAGTGTCCGGGTCCATGGGTTATACATATATATTCTTTGACTGCTTTTGTGGTGACTCATCCTGTTAGGCACACTCCATTTTTTACTGGCAACTATGATATTTGAAGTGTCTTACTTGATTTGAGCACTTACATATAACAGGGAAATGATTTACACTATAATATCTCTGTCCCTTGTCCCCAAAGTTCATTTTAGATTGTAATGGACATGCCTCATTCAGTTTATCAATAATGGCTGATATTACACCATAGTCATGTAAAGGATCTTTTGATGCAGATAATTACATGTTTATATTGGTTTATACAGTGCTTACACAAGCAGTAGGCAGTATCACATGAAACGGCTTACTTACGAACATGCTGTATTTATTCCATGGAATCGCAGCGTGCTGATACTACTCCCGAGGCCCTCACTGATCTATCTGGCTATATAGTAGGCTTGGTTGGTTAGGTCTGGAGTCAGTGCCGGGACTCGTAAGTGGACAGGACTAGAGGCAGAGGAGATGTGAGAAAGGCGGAATTCTAGGTGGGTGTGGGCCTGTTGCTGAAGAGAAATCGAGCTGATGCGGACCGTAAGTTAAGATGGTTAACAGAGTCGTTTTGCAGTTAAATGTAACAAAATACTCTGCAGTGCTCAGCTGTGCTTCACATACAGCATTAATTCAGTGTATCTTATTTTTCCCCCTTCCTTTCCTCCCAAAGAAAGAGTGCAGGAAACTCAGATTTTGTGTGTGACCACCATAGTTTAATCTTAAATTCACCAGAATCCTGTTTTGAGTGTATCTTGGGTACAATAGGCCAAGGATTATTACCAAAAATAAATATATTTCACTGTAATGGACTCAAGAGAGACGCATTTTAAATTTCATTTTAATTTATTTATTGGATTTTCAACTCTACACACTGTTTTGCATTTTTATTTTATTGGTTGTTTTACATCAACACTACCTGATAGAAATATAATGTGGGCCTCATATGTAATGGAAAGTTTTGCAATAGAAACATTAAGTGAAGTATTTAGAAAAATGAGGGGCTGAAAAATGATACTCCAAGCAAATGGCATCCAGAGAAAAGTGGGTGTAGTGGTGCTTGTATCAGACAAAATAGATTTCAGGACACAAGATAAATGAGACAATGATGGCGGATACTTTATAATGATAAAGGAGATGATACATTAAGTATATTACCAAGAAATAGTGGAATTAATTTTAGCAATATCTTATTTAACCCAATCTTTTTTTTAGGGTTAATAATTTTTATTACTCTCCACTGTTGTTGAATGGCACAAGGATTTCAGGGAGGTTAGACAGATTCACAGTAGTTTATCAACAATTAAGGTGAGGGATAATTTCTTTTAAGTTTCATATCATTTATTCTTCGTTTCCATCTAATTCAGTGTGGAAGAATCCACTACCAAAAAAGGCGTAAAGCACTCCCTCCCCCCTCCCTCCATCCTTCCCTCCCTCTTTTCCTCTCTTCCTCCCTGCCTCCTTCCAGCCCCTGACTTCTATTCCATCTGTCTTCACCTCCTTTCTTCCTTCAAGTTCCTTCTTTGTTCCTGTATTTCTTTCACTCCTTCTTTCCTATTCATTCATTCATTCATTCATGTCATTTCCCATTCTTTCTCCTTATCTAGGGAATTAAATAGTATTGCCCAGACTTAAGGTCTATGGTCTTAATGAACTATTCCTCTTCTCATTGTTAAGACCCTCCTTGTACCATAAAGTTCCTTCTTTCTCTTTGCCTAGTAACTTCTTATCCTAACATGCTAACTAATGCGCTACAGCACTCTACTAAAACTTTTTTAATATGTTTTATTGATTATGCTATTACAGTTGTCCCATTATCCCCCCTTCACTCCCCGCCACCATGCACACCCCTCCCACCTACATTTTCCCCTTTAGTTCATGTCCATGTGTCATAAGTTCTTTAGCTTCTACATTTCCTATACTATTCTAGCCCTCCCCCTGTCTATTGTCTACGTACCATCTATGCTACTTATTCTCTGTATCTTTTCCCCCTCTCTCCTCCTCCCACTCCCCTGTTGCTAACCCTCCATGTGATCTCCATCTCTGTGGTTCTGTTCCTGTTCTAGTGGTTTGCTTAGTTTGTTTTTCTTTTATGTGTGATTGTTAATAATTGTGAGTTTGCTGTCATTTTACTATACATGTTTTTTATCTTCTTTTTCTAAGTCCCTTTAACATTTCATGTAATAGGGCTTGGTGATGATGAACTCCTTTAACTTGACCTTATCTGGGAAGCACTTTATCTGCCCGTCCATTCTAAATGAAAACTTTGCTGGGTAGAATAATCTTGGATGTAAGTCCTTGCCTTTAATGACTTCGAATACTTCTTTCCAGTCCCTTCTTGTCTCTAAGGTCTCTTGAGAAATCAGCTGACAGTCTGATAGGAACTCCTTTGTAGGTAACTATCTCCTTATCTCTTGCTGCTTCTAGGATTCTCCCCTTCATTTTAATCTTGGCTAATGAAATTATGATGTGCCTTGGTGTGTTCCTCCTTAGGTCCAACTTCTTTGGGACTCTCTGAGCTTCCTGGACTTTCTGGAAGTCTATATCTTTTGCCAGATTGTGGAACTTCTCCTGCATTTTGTGTTCAAATAAGTTTTCAATTACTTGCTCTTCTTCTTCTCCTTCTGGTACCCCTATAATTTGGATATTGGGATGTTTAAAGATGTCTTGGAGGTTCCTAAGCCTCTCCTCATTTTTTTGAATTCTTGTTTCTTCATTCTGTTCTGGTTGAATGTTTCTTTCTTCCTTCTGTTCCAAATTGGGTTTTGTTTTTTTTTTTTTTTTGAGTCCTGGTTTCCTTCCCTTCACTGCTGGTTCCCTGTATATTTTCCTTTATTTCACTTTGCATAGCCTTCACTTTTTCCTCTATTTTGCGACCAAACTCAACCATTTCTGTGAGCATCCTGATTACCAGTGTTCTGAATTCTGTATATGATAGGTTGGCTATCTCTTCATCACTTACTTGTATTATTTCTGGAGCTTTGATCTGTTCTTTCATTTGGGCCAATTTTTTTTGTCTTGATGCACCTGTTAAGTATAAGGGGTGGAGCCTTAGGTGTTCACCAGGGCGGGGCAACCCAGTTGCTGGGTTGTGCTGCTATAAGTGGGGCAGGGGTCCAAGAGGGAACAATGGCACTTGTTCTGCTCCCTGCCAGATTTCAGTCACTTCTACCACTTCCCCCAAGCAAACTGGACCCTCCTGGTGCTGATTCCTGGGTGGGTAGGTTTGTGTACTTTCTAGGACCCTATGGGTCTCTCCAGCAAACTGTCCTGTGAGGCTGGGAGTCTCTCTCGGCACCTCAACCCCCACAGGTGTTTTCAGTTGGTGTTTTGAGGCTTTATTTCCCCTCCCTGGAACCCTGGGTTTGGCAGTCTGTCTTGCTCCCCAGTTTCTCCTGGCTTATCTGCGTGAGAATGTGGGACCGCCCAGTCCACCAACAGCTCTGTGCACCAAGCCCCTCCACAATCCGCCACCTCGCTGGGTCCGTCCGCTGCCACCTTGCGCACCTAGGGTCCACCAGGCGCTGCTTTGCTACAAGTCCTTTCCACTGGGCCGCCCGTCACTGCCCCTCCTACTGGTCTGGATGAATGTTTCTTCTTTAACTCCCTGGTTGTCAGACTTCCATACAGTTCAATTTTCTGTCAGTACTGTTGTTGTTGTTTTTTCTAAATTTTTGTTTTCCTTATTTTGGTTGTGCAAGGAGGCACAGTGTGTCTACCTACGCCTCTATCTTGACCTGAAGTATAACCTAATATTTCTAAAATATGTACCAACATATCAATATAAAATATGTTAATGAGATCTTTTACTCTTTTTTTTTTTTTTTTTTTTTTTTTTTTTTTTTTTTTTTTTTTTTTTTTTTTTTTTTTTTTTTTTTTTTTTTTTTTTTTTTTTTTTTTTTTTTTTTTTAGTAAGTCTTTGAAATCTAGTGTGTATTTTATACTTAAAATACATCTCAGTTTGGACTAGCATATTTTAACTGCTGAATAATTGCATATAGCTGGGGGCTACCATGTTAGCTTTAGTCTTCTGCCCCACATAGCTTTAAAATATGGCAAATGCCATGAAGGGGAAATGTTTGTTTGCCTCTCCTTCATGGGACTTTATATCTTAAGATCCATGCAAGTCTGGGAGATTTCCCTACCTTTCCACCCAGCTTCCTACACTGTCCCAGAACTCAGCAAAGTTTCTGGGGGGGGGGGGGGCAGGGGGGCATTTGTTTTCAGTTTTTCTAGTTTCCAGTTCACCAAGCTAGCCCCAAGGAGACCACCAGAAGCTTTTTTCATTTCTCTTACCCCCAGTAAAATCTCTCTGTCTGAAATACGGTGGATCCTCAGCCTGAATAGCAAATGAGCTCAGGAAAGAAAATGGCTACAAGTCGTCAGCTCCCCTGAGGACTGGCCCACTGTATCTGGCTCATCGAGCCCTCATTGCTTCCGCAGCCATCCCATTCCTGTAGCAACACAACTGCGGTTTATCCAGTTTCTTCGAATTGCTGTGAGAGTGTTGGCCTGCTGCAGTATCCCACATCCCACCTAAAGGTTACACTGCAAATTTTTTGAAGATCTAACATAAACATTTATTCTACGTCTCAGTTATAAGAAGGAAGGCAGATTAGTGAGAGGGGTTAGTAATGTCAGTCAGGAAAGACTTAATAGGAGAGATGGCTGTTGAAAGAAAGAAAGCAGATGTGAAATGAACCAGGATTAGGCAATCCGCCTTGGCGTTTTTACTTTGTGCGTTACATGCACTTTGGTCATACCAGCCATCCTGTTATTCCTGAAACGCACCTTTGGGGAGACACAGTGCTTTTTAAGGGTTCCGCTGTCTGCTTCTACTGCTTGCTGGCTGCGTGGACTCTGCAGGTCTCAGGTTCTCCTTTAGAAAACAAGGTTAATAATATTGTGCCCTTGTTCTGTTCTGCGCACTGCTGAGGAAGTTGTGTGGACAAAGGAGATACTGGGTGTCCAGCACTTAGTACAGTGCCTGCCATAGTGGGGCCTCAGTAAATGTTAACTGGGGGTTTGAATATCTTCTGTACACCTGCCTTGTCTTCTTCGGCTCCATCTTCTGAAATGTGCTCTTTCCATTTTTGTCCTCTCCTCTTGGTTATCTTCTCTTTGTTCTTAATGACCCAGTTCAGATGATTTCTCTTTGAGGAAGGGTTCTCTTCTAATATCCCTTCTTAGATCTAATACTCTTTGCCTCAAATACACTAGTCTCTCCCAGGCAGTTTCTAGAAAACAGAGATGCATGGCCTCTCCCCTATACTAATTAAATCGTTCTCTGGGGTAGGCCTAGACATCAGTAATTTTTAAAAGTTCCTCAGATGATTCCGAGGTATAGCAAGGGTTGAAAACTACTGGCATAATGTAGGGCAAAAATGGGTTTACAGTTGAGAATATGCGAAACACAGAGTTTATCCTTGTATTATTTATTAGTTACTGTATTTTTTCCGTACAAACAACTGTAAACCTACTTTTCCCCGCCCTGTGTGATTCTAGTAAAGTGCTAGTCACATAGGTTTGCTATGTGTCTTCCTTCATAGCTAGCATGGGAGTTCCACAAGGGCAGAAACTTTTTCTCCCTCCTGTTTGTATCCTAAGAACCTGGCACAGAGGCTGGACTATAAAAAGACTTAGTATATGAATGAATATATTTTTATATCCAAAATGTTGATGAAACAATTAGGAGAGGATCACAGGAAGTAAAGTAGGAATTGTGGAAACTGCTAGTATTAAATTGCATGCTCCCTCTAATTTTGCAAAAGAAAAAAACGGATGTGCCTTTCACAGTTCTCTTCAGTATGTTTGTTTTTACATAGTTGCCATGGGACTACTAGTGTACCAGGAACTGCAGGGTTTCAGAGGAATATACTATGTAGTGCCTACCCTCAAAATTTGAAATATAATCATCCCGCATTGTACTATGAAAGGTATTCTGCCTTCAAGACACTTAAATGCTAATAGGATTGTTGAGATAAGTGTAAGTAAAAAACACTGCAAAGTATAACAAGGCTAGGAATGGCCACGCAGAGATTTAGAGAAAAGATATCTCCCAGTCACTTAGCTAGAGTAAGGAAGGAATTCAGGGAGGAGGTAGAGTTTGCTCTAAACCTAGAAGGATTGATGGATTTCATAAGAATGTAAAAGTAGTATTCTATACAAAACAAACATTTGAGTTATTTGAAGAGTGGACTGTAGTTTACCTGGATAGTAAAAGTCTTTTTTTTCTTCTTTTTTTTGTTATTTGTCTTGTTTTGTTTTGTTTTAATCGTCTTTTGGATAGTAGAATTCCTGATTTGCATCCTTAACTCCCCCAAACTTGCTCCTCACCAAGGGTTCCTGTGTCAGTAAATGGCAGCACCATTTACCCAGTTGTTAAAACCTCTCTCAGGTTTGAGAGAGTTCCTTGTTTTTCTCACACTCCACATCCAATCCACCAGCAGGTCTTGTTCATGCTACCTTCGAAGTTCTGAAACAGACATTTACTTCCTTCCCCTGTCATCTCTGATGACATGCGTCCCATTTGCCTACTGTTACTCTTAACAGACTGACCCCCTGTCTTCTGAACGCCCAACTCCTGTTCAGGGCCTTTGTACTGGCTGTGCCCTGCACAGTGTTTTTCCTGTAGATCTTGCTGCTTCTCTTCCACACTGTGCTGATCTTGGCTCCACTGTCCCTTCCTCAGAGAGGCCTTCCCTAACTTCTCCGTCTGAAAGAGTCCCTGCCCCATCATTCTCCATGCCTAGTACCCTTTTTTTTCTTATTAACCCGTATTACTCTGAAGTTAAATTACGTGTTAATAATTTAACAAATTATTAGTGAATATGGACTTGTCTTATTCAATAAGATATTCTTAGTTTTTAGCCCAACACCCACATATAGTGAGTGCTCAATATTTATTGAGTGAATGAATTATAGATTGTAGTGAAGGTTCTAAATGTCATATTGAGGTATTTGTATGTAATTTACTAAGTAGTTAACCAGCCACTGTGAATCTTTGATCAGAATAACCTGATTAAAATTCTGTGTTAAGAAAGTTTAGCTGTAGTACAAATACTATCTCATTAAATATTTACATAAGTCCTATGAGACAGTATTTATTTTCACCATTTTGTAGGTGAGAAAAACGAGGCTTAGAAAGGTGAAGTAACTTTTTCAGTACTAAAGAGGTAATGATAGAGTCAAATAAACTCCAAAGTCAAGTTTTTTAAACCACTATACAGTGTTTTGCAAGATATAGGATATGGTGATGAGAAAGAGAGTAAAACAGTGACTCCTTAGATTTTTTTTTTTTGGAAGATTTTATTTGTTTGTTTGTTTGTTTATTTATAGAGGGGAAGGGAGGGAGAAAGAGAGGGAGAGAAACATCAATATGTGGTTGCCTATTGCACACCCCCAGTTGGGGACATGGCCCACAACTCAGGCCTGTGCCCTGACCAGGAATTGAACTGGTGACCCTTTGCACCACTCAATCCACTGAGCCACACCAGCTAAGGCTAGGTTTTTAAGCCTTGGTGATTGGAAAAATGTTGATAGAAAAATAACTTTTTGAAAGATCCTATTTAAAATAACCACAAAATATATAACAAGGATTTCAAGTAGTTTATGCTAAAATCAAATTCAAAATAAACACATTTTGTACTCTAGAGGTTATAATGCAGTTAGACTTATGAACCATTTAAGAATTCTGTTACCATAACACCTTATAAAATGTATAATTTATTCTAGCTTATCAAATGAATATTTTAATAAAGAAAAGCTTTAAATAGCCTGGCTGGTGTGGCTCAGTGGATTGAGTGCCAGCCTGTGAACCAAACGGTCACCAGTTCAATTCCCAGTCAGGGCACATGTGTGTGATGCAAAGCAGGTCCCTAGGAGGGGTGCACGAGAGGCAAACACACAGTGATGTTTCTCTTCCTCTCTTTCTCCTTCCTTTCCACTCTCCAAAAATACATAAATAAGTAATCTTTTTAAAAAAAGAAAAAAGCTTTAAATGTTCTGTAAACTCATCTAGCTTTTTCTATTGTCAAAGTTGATTTTAATAAGGAAATTACCTTGAAACATTAGATCACTTCCCTAAACAGGCACATGCAAGGGCAGTGTCTAGCAGGTAGTATACATTCAGTAAATAAAGAAATGAATTTTTTTAAGCGACAAAGTAAGGTTCTACTTAGCTTTCGGAGTTACTTACTTTTGTTCTGGTTTTAAAAGATGCACAGTTTGAAACTGATGAACGAATTACACCCTTGGAATCAGCCCTGATGATTTGGGATTCAATTGAAAAGGAACACAACAAATTTCATGAAGAAATACAGAATTTAATTAAAATTCAGGTATGACTATTCCTGTGTTTATCATTGTTACTTTGCTAGAAAATGAAAATATAACATCTAAAGAAATTAAGAGCCACTCTAATAGAAGTTGGGCACTAAACCCAGAGTAAAATTTAATATAATCATTTTCTTTAGAAAGCCTTTGGTTTATAGTCTTGACATGAACTCTAAGAGCAAGGACTTGGTGTTTGCCACCTAAGTATTTATTGCCCACACTTAGGAAAATGTGCCACATCTATTTAAAGATCATCAAGCAGTTTGAAAAACTTGAGGTTTGTGCCCTCTCAATTTTTATTTAAAGATTATAAATATGAAAAAAAGTAGAATATTTGATTTTAAAAATCAACAGATTTTTGTGATCAAGAGAATGTAAAGTTTTAACTATGTGGAGAAAGTTTTAGGAGTAGCCTATTAAAGAGTGATAAGCCAGCCCTGGCCAGATGGCTTAGTTAGTTGGAGCATCATCCTGTACACCAAAAGGCTGTGGGTTCGATTCCCAGTCAGAGTGCATACCTAGGCTGCAAGTTTGATCCCTGGTTGGGGTGGTTACAGGAGGCAACCAGTTGGTTTTTCTCTCACATTGATATTTTTTTTCTCTCTCCCCCTTCTATTTTCTCTAAAAAGAAAATCAGTAATACACATCCTCAGTTGAGGATTTTTTTAAAAGACAGTAAAACTTTAAAAGAAAGAGTTATAAGCCAAAAACATCCATCACTCAAAGATGTAAGAGCAGAGCAAAGTTTTTGTAAGAGGAATTTTGTTAGAAAAATAAACTTTTCCACATTAAAAAAAAAAATGTTTGACTGTGGGGTAGGAGGGAAAATCCAGGTGGTATCCCACCTCCCCACAAATTAATTATTGATAATATAGTGACTGTCAGGTAGAATTAAGACCTGAAGAGAATGGGCAGGAAAGTGACTGCTTCTTTTAAGAATTTCAATGCAAGGCAAAGAGATTTGACATGTTACCCCAGTTTGGGGGGTTTCTAGTGGAAGCAGGCTTTGTTAATACACCAGTGAAAAGTTGAGTGGATTGCCATAAAATATGTAACAAACATGTACTATATTGCTTACTATTTACCAAGTACTAGTCTAAGTACTTTCATATAAAACTCTCTAACTCCCACAACAAACCTGTGAAGTAGGTACTTTTATTCCCACCCTGTTACATATAAGGAAAAAGGAGGCATCAATGAGCTGAATAATTTGTCCAAGTTTATAAAGCTACTTAGATGGTAATAGTGGTCCCATATCTTGCCACATATGGTATCAAAAAGGGGAATTTATAAAATGAGTATTGAAAAGCATCTGGCTTCCTAGGTGTCTACTAGAGACTCTCCAGGCATCCTCGCCAGCAGATTTTATGTATCCTAATCTTCACAAATGCTATCTAGTTCCCCTCTCATTTCCCTTTTGCTCAAAATATTTAAGTGGGTCCTAAATGTACATAATGTAGCTTCTAATTTATTTATTAATACTTGCCTTTAATTGATCTGAATTAAAAAGAGATACAATGCTGCATTTATTAGTATTTATCAAATGTTTCATGTCTTTTCAAACAATAGTTACTTTATCCTCGGTAAATATTTTATATAATTTATCAAATCAAAATTATTAAGCTACAAAAACTATTTTATTTATTTTTGTCATTTTTTCTTTTTTTATTGTTGTTCCAGCACAGTTGCCTCCATTTCCCCCCACCACCCTCCCCACCTTTGGCTTTGTCCGTGGGCCCTTTATACATGTTCCTTGATGACCCTTCTCCTTCTTTTCCCTATTATCCTCCTTCCCCCTGACCTGGTTACTGTCAGTTTGTTCTTTATTTCAGTGTCTCTGGTTATATTTTACTTGCTTATTTGTTTTGTTGATTAGATTCCACTTACAGGTGAAATCTTATAAACTATATAAAAATATTTTAAATGAAGTACTGAATCTTTCAGACTGTAAGACACGCTGGACCATAAGACGCACCTAGGTTTTAGAGGAGGAAAAATAGGAAAAAAAATTGGTAAAATATTTAACAACATAAATAACATAGGCTGCTGCCCACCCCCCACCCCCACCCCCCCACACAGCAAGCCAGGTAAGCTACATTCCGACTATAAGATGCACCCCACCTTTTCCTCCCAAACTGGGGGGAGAGTGCATCTTATAGTTGGAAAAATACAGTAGTTATTTCAGTATTAAACAACAATTGAGTATTTCAGAAAGCAATCTAAGGTATATATTTGTCATCCTGTCTTTTAGGCTATAGCTGTTTGTATGGAAAGTGGCAATTTTAAGGAAGCAGAAGAAGTCTTTGAAAGGATATTTGATGGCTCACATACGGTAAGTGTTTGAATTAAAATCAGAATTTCAGAGCTGTTTGTATGGAGTGAGGAAAACTGAAAGAACATGGAGGAGAACAAGAACGCTGTATGGAGCAGTGCTGCTCAGTAGGAGTACAATGCAAGTCACATATGTGGTTTCAAATTGTCTGGTAGCTGCCTTAAAAAAACTGGAAAGAAACAAGTGGAATTAATTTTAATAACATCAAACCCACTGTTTTTTAATATTTTAAAAATCATTTAAAACAATTAGTATAAAAATACATTGATGAAATATTTTGCATTCCTTTTATGTACTGTCTTTAAAACTTGGTACGTATTTTACATTTTTGTCTAATTTCAGGGCTTAAACACTAAGGGCTCAGTAGCCATGTGCAGCTAGTGGCTACTATATTGGGCAATGCAGGTATGGAGGAAGGCATTAAAACTTGCTTATTTTTCTTACGGTGTCTTATGTGAGCATTGGTCATTTTTGTTTCTCTGTGTAACGTTAAGGTTGAATATTAAAAATAAAATGCTATCAGAGTAAATTAAGCTTATTCAAAGAAAATACAGCTTTTCTGTGAACTTATTGACCAACAGCATACCTCTAGTACAGTACATGTAGCATCAATGTGTAAGTAGGTGCGTTTTCACAAAAGGAGCACATTTGTGTGATGAGCCCCTAGACCATGAATCAGAAGATGCCAGCACCCCCATCCTCCAGTCACTGTCCCTCCTACCTTCTCCTGGGCAACCACTGGCCTGACTCATAACATCCAAGATCAGCGTTACTTTTTTCTGAACGCTATATAATGGAATCATATAGCAAATTTATATTTGTAAGATTGATCCATGGTGTTATAATAGTTTGTTCATTCTCATTGCTTCGCTGTAGGAATATACTGCAATTTATCTATTCTACTGTCGATGGGCATTTGAGTCATTTTCCAATTTTGGACTATTACATGCCTTTTCTATGTCTTTTGTAAAACATATACTATACTTAGGGATAAAACATGTAGTATACTGATGGGTTACAGGATATGAACGTACTCAGTTTTGGTAGATGCTGCCAAATAATTTTCCAAAACAGTTATATTATCTCAGTTCCTCCAGTGCTGCAGGAGAGTTCCAGTTGCTTCACAGACCCTATCTGGTTTTGTCTTTAGTCATTGTGGCAAATACGTACTGTGTCACATTGGGTTTAATTTTGTCTCCCTGAGGACTAATGCAGGTGAGCATCTGGTCGTTTACTGGCATCTACAGAGTGGGGGGCAGTCACCCGAACCCCTGGAGGGACGGAGCCGAGGTGGGCGTCGGCGGTAGTTGCGGGAAGGCCCGCCTGTCTCCAATGCGCTCCCGTTCCTAGGGCCGAACGCTCGGGTCGCAGCAGAAAGGCGACACGCTTACTGGGTTCCCTGCCCCCGCTTTTCTATAAACAAGGGCTCTAATTGTACAGATACTGTCTTATTTCTTAAATTGGTACTGGGTATTCAGGTTTGTAATATCTTAAGTCCTTTATTTGTGTGAAATATATTTTTAAATTAAAAAAATAAATCAGTGGGCCATTTAGAACATTAGAGTTTTTAAAATCTTGTGTGTCTTTGAGTTTGTTTTTATAAAGTGATCTTTTTAATATATGACAAAATTTCTAGTATCTTATTTGTGATTTTTGTGTTGTTCTGTTTTCTCTAGTCTTTACAAAGGAAATTGCTTAAGATAATCTCTCAGAAAGATACATTTCATTCCTTTTTTCAACACTTCAGCTACAACTGCATGATGGGGAAAATTAAGAGTTTTGTGAATTGTGTGCTTGATGAAAAATCATCAACATTTTTAATGAAGGTATGCATATTTCAGAAAGACTGGTAGACTTGGGAGAAATTATTATAATAAAGAAGAATAGTTAAAGTAGAAATCCTTAAAAAACAAATCAGAATTTTGTTAGTGATCTTTGTAGAAGAATGTGGCAAAGAGTTACAATTAGAGAACCTAAAGGGTTTACTAGTGATCTTTGTGGTATTTTTATAACTTTTCAAAATAAGAGTTGAAGAAGTTTTCAAAAAGAAAGTTGAGAGAGGAAACTTAGAATGAGTTAAAAATAAGCAAAAATATTTAGTTTAAATTTAATTAAACTTTACAGAAAGTTTTAGCATATTTTTGGAAAAAGTAAAATTAGACTGAAAAAGAGGCCTTTAAATTTTTTTATAATGTATTAGCCTCTGTCTTGACCTCAGAAATTTTTAACTTAATGTGTTATGATGGAGCATTGATTAATTTGGGGTAGTTTTATTTTAAAATATCTGGATATTTTAAGTGACCTTCTATCTTAAAATTGCCAAGAGAACACTGTGTGTGTAACATCGATTTACAAGAAAAGATCTCCGTAAGCCGGGATCTACAGTAGCTGCGGGTGATGTCTGAGTTCCTGGTAAAATAGCGGCATAGCGCCCTTGGTTGGCTTGTGCGTGGGTGCTTTTGTTCTGACTATCAAAGAATTCACTTTAATGTTTTTTGTTTAAAATGGTTTAAAGCATTCCTTTCTCTCCCCAACCCCCCTTTTTAGGCAGCAGCAAAAGTGGTAGAAAGTAGAAGAGCAAGAACAGTCCCTCAAGAGAAGCCTAATGGTACTGACACTGACATGGAAACTCAGGTTGATTTGGATACAAGCAAAAGGTTTGTAAACCCATTGATAATATTTTTTTTGTCATATGAATGTAATATCTTTATGTAAAAGTGATACAAGTGAGCTATTATTAATAAAAATAATTATTGGACATTGGATATATTGTCTTGATGATGATGAACTTCTGGCGATTCAGAGCATGTAATTTTATTTCCTGACTTAGGCAAAATTTTGTTATATGTGCTAAGCAAAAGTAGTGAAAACGCACAGTGTACGTAGCGCGATACCATTTACCGTTCTCAGTGGGCTTGTGCTCCGGAACAGCCTGAGGCCGGAAACCTGACCGGCTGCGCCCCTTACTTCTCAGACCCCACCTGGCCGCGTTGTGCGGCCGTTTGGCGGCACTGAGAGGTAGTCGAGCATTTCAGCCTTTGCCCGTACATCTGTGAGGGTCAGCTGGCTGCTTCGTCCGGTGCCCCTCCGAGGAAACGGTGGTCTGCCCCGGTGCTGGAGGGAAGCCACTGTGCCGGCCGCACGTCCTGAGGGACCAGAGTTCAGTCCTCTTAGGGGTTCACACGGGTAGCTTCCATAAGATTGATTTTACCTTTCGCTTTGGCTTTCGAAGCTCACCCTACCAATAATGTAAACTCAGCCGTCATGAAGATCTTTCTGTTAAATCTGTGATTCGGTCTCTCTACTCTTCCACCCTTAATCCAAGGCCAAATAGTCATTCTGTGGTCTCTGGGTGGGTATATTTGGCAATGGATGTGGTATTGCTGGTTTTTTTTTCCTTGGGACCATTGACTTGAATGCTGAAGTTTCCCCATTTTTTTTTAAAATTCTCACCCAAAGATATATATTGGCGGGTTTTTTATTGTTGATTTGAGAGAAACATCGATTAGTTGCCTCCTGCACATGCCTCGACCAGGGATTGAACCCACAACCTCATTATGTGCCCTGACTGGGCACCCACAACCTTTTGGTGTAAGGGATGACGCTCTAACCAACTGAGCCACCCTGGCCAGGGCCGGTTCTCCATCTTAACTACTTGTTTAGAGGTGGGGATTTGGGTCCAAGTTCTGCAGGCACGGCCTGGGTCACACCTCAGGACGGAGCTCAGTTGTTTTATAGTCCCTCTTGTCCCTGCTCTGAGAACATGATCTGCTCGTCACTGTCATCTCCCCAGAATCTCTTCTGAAGTGCTGGTTCTCACTGACTTGTTTTTTCTAAGACACATTTTGAGAAGTACACATACTATTTTTATTGGTTCAGTTGTTTCACTTTGTTTATGAAATCAAAGTTTAGCAGTGCTAAGACCTAATGCATTCTTGTGGCCCAGTCTTTCTGCCTGGCGTAATACTGCTTTAAAATAAAGTGAAATTAAAAGTTACCATTATTCTTGCGGATAATGAACACGTCTTATGTCCCCTCCTTATGTAGTGCCACATACTGTTTCAAATCTCTCCTAGACACAGAGTACATCAGCGTGTAAAACGGACTTCTTGTTCTCATCTGCTCTCTGTACCCTGGCTTTCCTTCACATCGTACATCCCGTTATCTCCCCGAATGTTGCGAACCCCATCTCAGAAATGTCTCTCTAACTTATCCTTCCTTATCATTTATATCCTAGATTATTACGTAGCTTTCTACCACACAAATCCATTCTTGACATGACTTCCAGAGTTAGCTACCCATGAAAACAAGTCTGTCTAAATACTTCACAGCTTAATAACCTCTGTTGGCGTTCAGTTTCTTACTAGATGAGGTAGAACTTACTGGCATGGCTTACAAAGCCGTACATAGCCCCTGTCTGTTTTGTTTTTCCCCCGTAAATAACCTTGTCCCTAAGCATTGACCCCTCCCTGTCCACATATGCCATACTTTCTAGCAACCAGAACTCCTCCCTCATCTTGAAATACAACCTTCTTTATGCCTCGACCCTTGCTTCAATTTGCAATTTCCTATTTTCTATTCTAAGAATACTTGCCATTCAAGGTCTAGTTTGAAGATCACCTGTAAGAAGTCTTCTTAAGCTCCCTGACCGGAGTTGTCACTTCTGTGCTTCCATAGCATCAAGTCTCACCCATGTACAGGGACTTACCTTGGATGGTAACTTAATCTGTTTACCTATTTGTATCTCTCAGTAGATTGAGAATTCTTTGGGGGGTTTGTATCTTTGGTACCCCATTCATTTCTAGGCATACAATAGAACTTGTAGTGGGCTGGACACAGAGGGCAAAACCAAAACTAGACACAAAGTAGAAATCAGAAATTGAGCATCTTGGAAACAGATAGAATCAAAATTATGACTGTGAGGTCAGACAAATGCTAGGAAAGATGAAGACCTTATGTTGTCAATACTAGATGAAATAAATATTTTGCTCTGATAAAGTTTATAAACTATTTGAGACCATAACAATTATACATGTGAAACAGAGACAGTAACAGGCATTACATAATTTGTTAGTTTGTAGGTGAACTTACACACTGAAAGACCTGATATGGACACCTTCAAGGACGTGTGAGCACTGAGCAGGGTCTTGGAAGGTGGTTAAGATTTTGACAGGTAATTGGAGGAGGAGATGTTGTTTCAGGAGAGAGTAGTTGCAGCGAAGCCGTGGTGGGGTAAATGGTCGTGCCCTGTCTGTGGGAGCTAATTTTAACTGGGGAGAGATTTGAGACTGGTGGAGAGGGTAAGAAATTGAACCTGAAAAGAAATGGAGATCCATGGGAGAGTTTTTTAAAGAGCGCCACTGTGAATGCTTGATTACAGCACCAATTCTGCTCACACCGTGTGTGCGAAAGCTTGATTCACTGTCTCTGGTAAGCATAGCTGGCAAAAGTGAGCTGGGTTGTAATGGATGATGTATATCCCAATGGTACCAGGATTTCTTTCTCAAAGATATTTTGTACAAATTGAAGTTTTTACTAAATTGACTTGTGCAAAGTACTATTCTTACTAAATGTTTCTTTTTATTGCATTCTTAAAATTCTTTTCTTCTTTAAAGTGTTAATGACAAACCATCTGCAGTAACTGAGTCCTCACGGGATGTAGTATCCTTAATGAGGTGAGGTAAATTGACATTTTTCTTCGCTGTTTTTAAAATCTTTTTAGCAATTCATGCAGACCTAGGTAGATCATGATAACTGCCACGAAAATAGTATGAATAAAGAATATCACAGGGTCCTACTTACATCAACAGGTGCTCTAGACCCTGACATGTCCTGAAATTCCAAACTCTAGAGACCTGCCTCTGGGACCCTGAGCTTCCCATCGTCCCTACAGTGCCCTTATTAGAATACACACTCAGGGAGCACTCGAACTTAAAGCAGATGTTTAGTAAATTCTTCCTCTGCCATTGAAACAAGAATATGATGCTGGGGCAGGAGGGGATGAAGGTTACATTTCTGATGAATGTTACAAATTTTTATTTTATGAACTTACTTGAAAAACTAAATAACCTACTATAAATGCTGTAACGGACAATGTCACATGTTCAGAGAGCAGCAAGTCTCCGTGACTGGAGAGGAGCTCTTTGGGTTATCTGTGGGGACTCTGAAATAACTCGTGATAAAAGCAGTAGTTATGGGCAGAGAGAGAGATGTGAACAGTGGGAAATGCTTGGAAGGACGGTGATTGGTGGATAAATGGTGGTGAGTGGCATAAGTCCTCACGGGCTAAGTAAGGCCTTTACGGAGGCAGGGTCCTGAAAGTGGCATTCATTTCCCTGAGACCCACCTCTGGGAACCTACGGCTCAAGGAAGGTGGAAGACTAAGTCAGTCTCTACTTGAGAAAGCCACAAAGGAGGGAAATATTGTCCCCAAGGGAGAGCTCCATGTTGAACAAAGTGAAGAGGCTCTAAATGGCATTCCAGGGGGCACAGGCGGAAGTCTGGGGCGGGAGGGAAGGGTTAGCAGGTTACATAGAGCACTGACAGGGGTGAAAGTGTTGATTTTGGGTGGTGATAAAATAGCTGCCTAAGCTTAAATAAACTACTTTATCATCATAGTTTGCTCCTTTATAACACTGGAATAATACCAACTTCTTAGGGATGCCAAAAAATTCTGCCACATCCAGTATTTCCAGACAGCCTTTACCTTTCAAAAAAAACCCTTTTTTGGAAGTTATACAGATAATCAAGTGGTATCTGCCATCATGTATAAAGGAATTTCAGAATTTCTCTTTTGGGAGATATAAGCCATAGGACAAGAATGAAAGTTAGTGCTTTACACTCTGAAATTTTATATGCGTGATCTGTTTAATTGGAAAACCAAAAGAATCGTGGTTTCTGAGTAGATGAGATGGAGAAAGTAAGTGGTGGGAGAAGGGGAAGTCTGGTAACAAAAGACCCAAAAGGCTATAGGCTAAGATGGAGCACTAAGCTGAGAGACCATGAAAGGAAACAGGTCAAAGTAGAAGAATGTCCGAGAACAGAGGAGACAAATCACCTCCCTTTTTCCATAGCTTTTCTAGTCTTTGTGGAACCAGTCACAAGCTTTGATGTTTCATTTAGGTCTCACAAGAATCTCTTCTCATCTAACTCACAACATGGTTGCCA